>CP092864.1:77690684-78158492 GCA_030710605.1 Cordylochernes scorpioides | reverse complement strand
GTTTGAGTCGTCGAGGCGCCAACTCAAAGGTGGGAGAAACATAGAACATCGGTAAACTCGGAAGTGTGTAATATTTCGGCGATTAACATAGAACATCAGTAAACTTGTAAGTATGAAAAATTCGGCTATAAACATAGAACATTGGTAAACTTAGAAGTATGAAATATTTCGGGTATAAACATAGAACATCAGTAAACTTGGAAGTATGTAATATTTCGGCTATAAACATAGAACATTGGTAAACTTGGAAGTATGAAATATTTCGGCTATAAACATAGAACATTGGTGAACTTGGAATTGAACTAGAATGCGGCGATATACCTAGAACATTGGTAAACTTGGAAGTGAAAAATATTCTAGCGAAATACATTGAACATTGGTAGACCTGGATATTAATTAGATTTTATCAATACATATAGAACAGTATACCTGAGTTTTTGAAATAGATTTTGGTGAGAAATATACTACATTGATAAACTTGAAGTAATATTGATTTCGGCGAAATTCATAGAAAATTCTGAAGTGAAATAGAATTTGTCGATACACATACAATATTGGTGTACTTGAAAGTGATATATTATTTTGTGAAACTCATAGAACATTTGCAAACTTGATAGTTGAATAGATTTTGACGATACACTTAGAACATTAGAAAACTTGAAATAAAAATACATTTTTGTAATATAAATAGAATGTGGAACTTGAAGAGGAAATAGGTATTGGAGAAACATAACATATATCGATTTTTTTCTTAAGAAATATAGATTTTGGCTATATATATACACATATAGTATCGATAAACTGGAAAGTGAAATACATTTTGGCGATGAATGTAGAACATTGGTTCACTGGAAATTGTAAAAGAATTTGGCGATATACATGAAACATGGGTAAATTTGGAGTTGATATTGTTTGCCTAGAACAATGGTGAACTTGACAGTGGAAAATTATGGCGATATAAATAGAACATTGATAATTTCGGAAGTGGAATAGATTTCTTCGAGATATACAGAGAACATTGTTGAACTTGAGAGTGAAATAGATTTTGGCGATACCCAAACAACATTGTAAAACTTGAAAGTGATTTTGATTTCAGTGATGCATATAGAACATTGAGAAACTTGAAAGTGATAATTTTTTTGGTAAAGATTGAAGAAAAATGAAAAACTGAAATGGGAAATGCATAGAATAATTTGAAGTTAAATAGAATTTGGAGATACCCATACAATTTTGGCGAACTTTAGAGGGAAATAAAATTTAGCGATACACATAAAACATTAGAAAACTTAAAAATCAAATAGATTTTGGTGATATACATATAACATTGGCGAACATGAAAGTGAATAAGATTTAGGCGATTCACATAGAACATTGTTAAACTTGGAAGTGTAAAATATCAGGCTATATACATCGAACATTTGTAAACTTGGAATTGAAATAGATTGCGGCGATATACCTAGAACATTGGCCAACATGGTGATTAAATATATTTTGGTGTTATACATAGAACATGGGTAAACTTCAGTTAAAATAGTTTTTAGTGAAAATATACTACAATGGTATATTTGAAGTGATATTAATTTTGGCGAAATACATAGATAATTCTTAAGTTAAATATATTTTGTCGATACACTTACCAATATTGGTGTAATTGAAAAGGAAATATTATTTGATGATACACATATAACATTGACAAACTTGAAAATGAAATACAATTGTCGATAAACTTAAAACATTGTAAAACCTGAGAGTAAAATATTTTTTTTTGCAATAAGCATAGTATATTGGATAATTTGAAAGTGAGATAAATTTCGGTAATACCCATACAACATTAATGAACTTGAAAATTGAATAGATATTGGCAATACAAATAAAACATCGATAAACTGATAAGAAATATGCATATCAGCGATACACATAGAGCATCGATAAACTGGTAAGTGAAATCGAATTTGGCGAACATATAGAACATCGGGACACTGGAGAGTGAAAAGGATTCTGGCGATATGTATGAAACATTGGTAAACTTGGAATTGAAATGGATTGTGGCGATAAACCTAAAACATTGGTAAACTTTGAAGGTAAAATATTTCGGCGATATACATAAAACATTGGTAAAATAGGATGTGGAATAGATATCGGCCTCAAACATAGAACTTTGGTGAACTTGGAAGTGGAAGAGATTGCGGCGACATACAAGAACATTTTGAAGATAAACGCCTACACTTTTGAAGGACCGCGATGGTTTGTCCGTTGATTGGTGTGGAATTTTGGACATCCTTGTCCCGATGAGGTTCTTGAGATCCTAGTTATTTTGGAGGCTTTCCAAGATCATGTTGTTTGTTGTGCAACCTTTACACCGAACAAGACAAATCTGGGATGTATGATCGGTATTTCCTTGCAGTTAAAGGAATTAGGAAAAGTTTGTTAGCTTTAAATCTCGCCGCGAGAGTCTAAGCATATTGGGTTGTTCTGGGGTGGATGACCAGCCGTCCTTTTCCATTGAGGGAAACTGCCACATCAGGAGAATTAAAAATTGATGGGTTCTTTCTATACTCCACCTAGAACTTCACGTTCATTCTTGTATGGATTGTCTGCCTTTTTAAGCACATGTTATTGTGCGTTTGTAAGATTTTAGTGGTTGGTTTTGGTCTGCTGCTTTTTTGAGAAAGATATAGGTTTTGCCTCGTCAGTCATCTTTCATGTAACCTTCTTATGAATAGCTTTGAACTGGTTAAACTCGAGGTTTTAAGGAGGTTCAACGATACGCGAGGGTTTCACGCTCTTTTCTTCTGGTAAAAGAGATGTTTTACAATTCCAACCGTCATCTCTGTCATTTTTCTTTCTTCATTTATTTGTATGGTTCCTATATTCAAATTGTTTTATATCATTTGCTTTATTATATATATATAAATTGCCGTTTTTGAGATTTCTTACCTGAACTTACCACTGCGCATACTTCTTTTTTGCATATTGTTAGATCAGATTTCAGGTCCATCACCCTTTATCGTCTTTTCATATTCTATATAATATTCTATATTTTAATACTTTCAAATGTTTTTATTTAATTTTTAACACTCGCATCAAAGAAAGATAGGTAAAAAGTGCGATTATCAAAATATAATGACTAAAACAGATTTTTTTTATAATGAATATTTTTATAATTTAAATATTAAATCTGTTTTCATTTTAAATTAATTAAAATATAGGAATTTCCAAATCTCTCTCTCTCTCTCTCGGAAAGTCAATAACAACTAAATACCCAATTTTGTAACATAAATACAATATGGAACTTGAAGAGGAAATAGGTATTGGCGAAACTTAACAAATATCGATAAATTCTTAAGAAATATAGATTTTGGCTATACACATGTAGTGTCGATAAACTGGAAAGTGAAATACATTTTGGCGATAAATATAGAACATTGGTTCACTGGAAATTGTAAAAGAAATTGGCGATATACGAGGTGTGTTCAAAAGGTATCGCGACTTTTGTGTTTTTCAAAAAATATTTATTTATTCATGAATACCTATTTTGTCCCCTTCAAAGTAATCCCCATGAGATATTATATACTTGTGCCAACGGTTTTCCAATCTTCAAAGCACTTCAAAAAATCATTTTTTAAAATCTTTTTCAGCTCCTCCTTCGATGCCGTCTTTATCTCGTCAAGCGTAGCGTAACGTCGTCCTTTAATGGGCCTCTTCAGTTTTGGGAACAAGAAAAAGTCACAGGGGGCCAGATCTGGGGAATACGGTGGCTGCGGCATCATTAGTGTGTTGTTTTTGGTCACGCACAAGCAACGATGTGTGAGCAGGGGCGTTATCGTGGTGCAAAAGCCAATTTTTGTTCTTCTACAAATCCGGGCGTTTCTGGCGGATTGCTTTGCGCAAATTGCGCATAACCTGCAGGTAATATTCCTTATTGACCGTTCTACCCTGTGGCAAGAACTCATGATGCACCACGCCCTTGCAATCGAAGAAAACTGTCAGCAAAACCTTCACATTCGACCGAACTTGGCGCGCTTTTTTCGGTCTTGGTTCGTGCGGCAGATTCCATTGAGATAATTGAGCTTTGGTTTCCACGTCATAACCATAAACCCACGCTTTGTCACCAGTTATGACCCTCTGGAGCAAATTTGGGTCGTCGCGGACAGAGTCCAACATCTCATTAGCAATGTTCATGCGATGCTGTTTTTGGTCGCAATTAAGCAATTTTGGCACGAATTTCGCGGCGACCCGTCTCATGCCCAAATCATTGATAAAAATCGAATAGCACGAGCCAATCGATATGTTTAGGTCCTCAGCAACTTCTCTAACGGTGATTCGACGATTGGCCAATATCATTTTCTCCACTTCATTAATTTTTTCGTCTGTTGTTGAAGTGCTCGGGCGTCCGGCACGCTCTTCGTCGTTCACACCTTCTCGGCCTTCTAAGAACATTTTGTACCACCGATAAACGTTCCTTCGGTCCTAGGTAGCTTCTCCGTATGCCACAGTCAACATTCGGAATGCATCCGCGCACTTAATTTCGTTTTTCACACAAAATTTGATACAGGATCTTTGATCTATTTTTTTTTTAATAGGAAAAATCGAAGACGATCCAAAACACCTGCAAAAGCCGCTGTCAACAATTAAGTGAACATTCAAAATGGCCGAGCTTGTCGGCATAAGTGAGAGACATGAGTACCAACATAAAGTCACAAAAAGTTCGAAATTCGAATATACGTAACCCGCGAAAATTCAAAAGTCGCGATACTTTCAGAACACACCTCGTACATGGAACATGGTTAACCTTGGAGTTGAAATTTATTGTGGCAATATACCTAGAACCTTGAACTTATAAGTGGAATATTTTGACGATATAAATAGAACATTGATAATTTTGGAAGTAGATTTATTTGAGATATACAGAGAACATTGTTGAACATGAAAGAAATAGATTTTGGCGATACCCAAAATCCATTGGATAACTTGAAAGTGATTTAGATTTCAGCGATACATTTAGAACATTGAGAAACTGGAAAGTGAAATAGATTTTGGCGATATACATAGAACATTTAGAAGTTAAATAGATTTCAAAGATACACATACAATTTTGGCGAACTTTGGAGGGAAATAAAATTCAGCAAAAAATACACATAAAACATTTGAAAACATGAGAGTTAAATAGATTTCGGCGATATACATATAACATTAGTGAGCATGAAAGTGAATAAGATTTCAGCGATTAACATAGAACATTGGTAAACTTGGAAGTGTCAAATATCCGGCTATATACATCGAACATTCGTAAACTTGGAATTCAAATAGATTGCGGCGATATACCTAGAACATTGGCCAACCTGGTGATTAAATATATCTCGGTATTATTCATAGAAAAAGAGGTAAACTTCAGTTGAAATAGATTTTAGAAAAAAATATACTATAATGGTATATTTGAAGTGATATTGAATTCGGCAAAATACATAGATAATTCTTAAGTTAAATAGATTTTGTCGATACACTTACCAATATTGGTGTAATTGAAAAGGAAATATTATTTGATGATACACATAGAACATTGACAAACTTGAAAGTTAAATACAATTGTCGATAACCTTAAAACATTGTAAAACCTGAGAGTAAAATAATTTTTTCGCAATATGCATAGTATATTGGATAATTAGAAAGTGAGATAAATTTCGGTAATACCCATACAACATTAATGAACTTGAAAATTGAATAGATATTGGCAATACAAATAAAACATCGATAAACTGATAATAAATATACATATCGGCGATACACATAGAGCATCGATACACTGGAAAGTGAAATCGAATTTGGCGATACATATAGAACATTGGGACACTGGAGAGTGAAAAGGATTCTGGCGATATATATGAAACATTGGTAAACTTGGAATTGAAATGGATTTCGGCGATAAACCTAAAACATTGGTAAACTTTGAAGGTGAAATATTTCGGCGATATACATAAAACATTGGTAAAATAGGAAGTGGAATAGATATCGGCCTCAAACATAGAACTTTCGTGAACTTGGAAGTGGAATAGATTGCGGCGATATACAAGAACATTTTGAAGATAAACGCCTACACTTTTGAAGGACCGCGATGGTTTGTCCGTTGATTGGTGTGCAATTTTGGACATCCTTGTTCCGATGAGATTCTTGAGATCCTAGTTATTTTGGAGGCTTTCCAAGATCATGTTGTTGGTTGTGCAACTTTTACACCGAACAAGAAATATCTGGGATGTATGATCGGTATTTCCTTGCAGTTAAAGGAATTAGGAAATTTTTGTTAGCTTTAAATCTCACCGCGAGAGTCGAGGCATCTTGAGTTGTTCTGGTATGGATGACCAGCCGTCCTTTTCCATTGAGGGAAACTGCCACATCAGGAGAATTAAAAATTGATGGGTTCTTTTTATACTTCACCTAGAACTTCACGTACATTCTTGTATGGATTGTCTGCCTTTTTAAGCACATGTTATTCATATGCGCTTGTGAGATTTTTGTGGTTGGTTTTGGTTGCTGCTTTTTTGAGAAAGATATAGGTTTTGCCTCGTCAGTCATCTTTCATGTAACCTTCTTATGAATAGCTTTGAACTGGTTAAACTCGAGGTTTCAAGAAGGTTCAACGATACGCGAGCGTTTCACGCTCTTTTCTTCTGGTAAAAGAGATGTTCTACAATTTCAACCGTCATCTCTGTCATTTTTCTTACTTCATCTATTTGTATGGTTCCTATATTCAAATTGTTTTATATCATTTGCCTTATTATATATTTATAAATTGCCGTTTTTGAGATTTCTTACCTGAACTTACCACTGCGCATACTTCTTTTTTGCATATTGTTAGATCAGATTTCAGGTCCATCACCCTTTATCGTCTTTTCATATTCTATATTTTAATACTTTCAAATGTTTTTATTTAATTTTTAACACTCGCATCAAAGAAAGAGAGGTAAAAAGTGTGATTATCAAAATATAATGACTAAAACAGATTTTTTTTTAATAATGAATATTTTTATAATTTAAATATTTAATCTGTTTTTATTTTAAATTAATTAAAATATAGGAATTTTCAAAAATCTCTCTCTCTCTCTCTCTCTCTCTCTCTCTCTCTCTCTCTCGGAAAGTCAATAACAACTAAATACCCAATTTTGTAACATAAATACAATATGGAACTTGAAGAGGAAATAGGTATTGGCGAAACTTAACAAATATCGATAAATTCTTAAAAATATAGATTTTGGCTATACACATATAGTATCGATAAACTGGAATGTGAAATACATTTTGGCGATAAATGTAGAACATTGGTTCACTGGAAATTGTAAAAGAATTTGGCGATATACGAGGTGTGTTCAAAAGGTATCGCGACTTTTGTGTATTTTCAAAAATTATTTATTTATTCATGAATACCTATTTTGTCCCCTTCAAAGTAATCCCCATGAGATATTATACACTTGTGCCAACGGTTTTTCTAATCTTCGAAACACTTCAAAACTTCACATCAGTAAACTTGGAAGTATGAAATATTCCGGCTATAAACATTGGTAAACTTGGAAGTATGAAATATTTCGGCTATAAACATAAAACATTGGTAAACTTGGAAATATGAAATATTTCGGCTATAAACATAGAACATTGGTAAACCTGGAAGTTAGAAATATTTAGGCTATAAACATAGAACTTTGGTAAACCTGGAAGTATGAAATATTTCGGCGATTAACATAGAACCTCAGTACATCATTTTTTAATTTTTTTTTCAGCTCCTCCTTCGATGCCGTCTTTATCTCGTCAAGCGTAGCGTAACGTCGTCCTTTCATGGGTCTCTTCAGTTAAGGGAACAAGAAAAAGTCACAGGGGGCCAGATCTGGGGAATACGGTGGCTGAGGCATCATTTGTGTGTTGGTTTTGGCCAAAAGGTCGCGCACAAGCAACGATGTGTGAGCAGGGGCGTTATCGTGGTGCAAAAGCCAATTTTTGTTCTTCCACAAATCCGGGCGTTTCTGGCGGATTGCTTCGCGCAAATTGCGCATAACTTGCAGGTAATATTCCTTATTGACCGTTCTACCCTGTGGCAAGAACTCATGATGCACCACGCCCCTGCAATCGAAAAAAACTGTCAACAAAACTATCACATTCGACCGCACTTCTGGCGCTTTTTTCGGTCTTGGTTCGTGCGGCAGCTTCCATTGAGATGATTGAGCTTTGGTTTCCACGTCATAACCATAAACCCACGCTTCGTCACCAGTTATGACCATCTGGAGCAAATTTGGGTCGTCGTGGACAGAGTCCAACATCTCATTAGCAATGTTCATGCGATGCTGTTTTTGGTCGCAATTGAGCAATTTTGGTGTGAATTTCGCGGCGACCCGTCTCATGCCCAAATCATTGATAAAAATCGAATGGCACGAGCCAATCGATATGTTTAGGTCCTCAGAAACTTCTTTAACGGTGATTCGACGATTGGCCAATAACAATTTCTCCACTTCATTAATTTTTTCGTCTGTTTTTGAAGTGCTCGGGCGTCCGGCACGCTCTTCGTCGTTCACATCTTCTCGGCCTTCTGAGAACATTTTGTACCATCGATAAACGTTGCTTCGGTCCAAGGCAGCTTCTCCGTATGCCACAGTCAACATTCGGAATGCATCCGCGCACTTAATTTCATTTTTCACACAAAATTTGATACAAGATCTTTGATCCATTTTTTTTAATAGGTAAAAATCGAAGACGATCCAAAACACCTGCAAGCAAAGCCGCTGTCAACAATTAAGTGAACATTCAAAATGGCCGAGCTTTTAGGCATAAGTGAGAGACATGAGTACCAACATAAAGCCACAAAAAGTTCGAAATTCGAATATACGTAACCCGCGAAAATTCAAAAGTTGCGATACTTTCTGAACACACCTCGTACATGGAACATGGTTAACCTTGGAGTTGAAATTTATTGTGGCAATATACCTAGAACCTTGAACTTATAAGTGGAATATTTTGACGATATAAATAGAACATTGATAATTTTGGAAGTAGAATAGATTTCTTCGAAATATACAGAGAACAATTGTTGAACATGAATGAAATAGATTTTGGCGATACCCAAAATCCATTGGATAACTTGAAAGTGATTTAGATTTCAGCGATACATTTAGAAAATTGAGAAACTGAAAAGTGAAATGGATTTTGGCGATATACATAGAACATTTTAAAGTTAAATAGATTTTAAAGATACACATACAATTTTGGCGAACTTTAGAGGGAAATAAAATTTGGCAATACACATAAAACATTTGAAAACATGAAAGTTAAATAGATTTCGGCGATATACATATAACATTAGTGAGCATAAAAGTGAATAAGATTTCAGCGATTAACATAGAACATTGGTAAACTCGGAAGTGTAAAATATCCGGCTATATACATCGAACATTCGTGAACTTGGAATTGAAATAGATTGCGGCGATATACCTAGAACATTGGCCAACCTGGTGATTAAATATATTTCGGTATTATTCATAGAAAAAGAGGTAAACTTCAGATTAAATAGATTTTAGTGAAAAATATACTATAATGGTATATTTGAAGTGATATTGAATTCGGCAAAATACATAGAAATCTTAAGTTAAATAGATTTTGTCGATACACTTACCAATATTGGTGTAATTGAAAAGGAAATATTATTTGATGATACACATAGAACATTGACAAACTTGAAAGTGAAATACAATTGTCGATAACCTTAAAACATTGTAAAACCTGAGAGTAAAATAATTTGTTCGTAATATGCATAGTATATTGGATAATTTAAAAGTGAGATAAATTTCGGTGATACCCACACAACATTAATGAACTTGAAAATTGAATAGATATTGGCAATACAAATAAAACATCGATAAACTAATAAGAAATATAGATATCGGCGATACACATAGAGCATCGTTACACTGGAAAGTGAAATCGAATTTGTTGATACATATAGAGAATCGGGACAATGGAGAGTGAAAAGGATTCTGGCGAAATATATGAAACATTGGTAAACTTGGAATTGAAATGGATTGCGGCGTTAAACCTAAAACATTGGTAAACTTTGAAGGTAAAATATTTCGGCGATATACATAAAACATTGGTAAAATAGGATGTGGAATAGATATCGGCCTCAAACATAGAACTTTGGTGAACTTCGAAGTGGAATAGATTGCGGCGACATACAAGAACATTTTGAAGATAAACGCCTACACTTTTGAAGGACCGCGATGGTTTGTCCGTTGATTGGTGTGCAATTTTGGACATCCTTGTCCCGATGAGGTTCTTGAGATCCTAGTTATTTTGGAGGCTTTCCAAGATGTTGTTGGTTGTGCAATCTTTACACCGAACAAGAAATATTTGGGATGTATGATCAGTATTTCCTTGCATTCAAAGTAATTACGAAATTTTTGTTAGCTTTAAATCTCACCGCGAGAGTCGAAGCATCTTGGGTTGTTCTGGTGTGGATGACCAGCCGTCCTTTTCCATTGAGGGAAACTGCCACATAAGAAGAATTAAAAATTAATGGGATATTTTTATACTTCACGTTCATTCTTGTATGGATTGTCGGCCTTTTTAAGCACATGTTATTCATAGGCGCTTGTGAGATTTTAGTGGTTAGTTTTGGTCTGCTGCTTTTTTGAGAAAGATATAGGTTTTCCCTCGTCAGTCATCTTTCATGTAACCTTCTTATGAATAGCTTTGAACTGGTTAAACTCGAGGTTTCAAGAAGGTTCAACGATACGCGAGCGTTTCACGCTCTTTTCTTCTGGTAAAAGAGATGTTTTACAATTTCAACCGTCATCTCTGTCATTTTTCTTACTTCATCTATTTGTATGGTTCCTATATTCAAATTGTTTTATATCATTTGCCTTATTAAATATATATATATAAAAAATGCCTTTTTGAGATTTCATACCTGAACTTACCACTTGCGCATACTTCTTTTTGCATATTGTTAGATCAGATTTCAGGTTCTTCACCCTTTTTTCATTTTCTATATATTATTATATATTTTAATATTTTAAAATGTTTTAATTTAATTTTTTAACACCCGCATCAAAGAAAGAGAGGTAAAAAGTGTGATGATTAAAATATAATGACTAAAACAGATTATATTAAATAATGAATATTTTTATAATTTGAATATTAAATCTGTTTTTATTTTAAATTTTGATTAGAATATAGGAATTTAATAAAATCGTAAAGTCAATAACAACTAAATACCTAGCTCCTGATGCGTGATTTTATTATATTAATTTATTTTCTTCTCAAGCTACCAATTTATACTCCTGTATAAGGGTTTGTGATAACCCAAAGTTCAAGAAGAATATAAAATCAAACAAGCAACTCACCTTCTCTAGCCGTTTTGTTTATTATTATATTATGTGTGTGAATGTGTTGCAGAAAAGATATCAAATTTCTAAAACTACAACCTTTTTATTTATTTATTATTGTTTTCCATGAAAAGGGTAACAGCGGGTCTCATTGAAACATATAGGAATAAATAATTCAACAGATTGTAGTATTTATTTAATCGTGTATTAAGTAAATATTGGTATGGAATATAAATACAAATAGAGAATTTAAGCCAGTAAATATAAAATACTAGCGGATGTACCCGGCTTCGCCCGGGTTTTACCCGAGTAAAGGTTTGTCTAACGAACATTTGTTAAAACAATTCTCTATAAACTTATTTTATCTATTCTCCCAATATATATGTTGTAGATAAATGATAAAACTAACTTTAACTTGTGCGCAATTAATAGGTAGAAAATCTTAATTTTGATATAAATAATCTTTAAGATAATAAAATTATAGATAAAAAAACTTGTTATCATCATCACAATGGGGGCGCTGCTTGCGAGTTAAATATGCAAATAACTCTAAGGATATTCAAGATATTATTTTTCAAAAACCTTCCCGGGGATATACCTAATAATATCCCAAAATTTCACGGCGATTGGATGTATGGTTTTTTAATCTATAGAGTACAGACAGATATTCAATTTTATATATATAGAGAGATTTTATCAATGAATAAAACAATTAATATTAATAATTAATACACAGAGATTAATTAACTATTTTATAGAGGTGTTTGATTAATGTGGGAAAGAAACATTCGCGTCTTAATGTTTACATTTGTTGTATATAAATGGCGCGTTATAGCATATAATATTTTCTATTTAAACGCGAGTTTAAACGAATCTGACCCAGCGATATATTGAAATTCGAACAAATGTTACTGTATGGTATAACTTGAATGTGGTTTGAAGTTCCCGCTTTCTTCACCTGGACTTCTTTGTCGATTCTGGTGTGGTTTCTCTATCTTGGATTTTATTTACTTCCCATCCAGTGCAAACCTCCCACCAGTACCACTACATTCAGTTTACCTTCCAGAACCTTCTTCCTTATTCTCTCAACATACTACTCTAGGAAATGAAAATTAATTGATGTCGCCAGGTCGTCTTCTTTTATTTTTGTTAAAAAGGACAAAGTCAATTTTGTTCACACTAGTTTATATCGTGTAGACACACGATTCAATAAAGATCACTGTGTAATAAAAATATTTCAGAATTATTTTATGAATACCGATATACATGTTAAAAGGTACAACTTCCTCAAGTTTGGTCTGTAAGTATATTTTCCTGTATTTAACCTTCTTTCATAATTTCAAAGAAATATAAAGCGGTTATCTTTTCCTAGCCAAATCAGTGCTTTTTACCTGGTCCAAGTCAAAACCTCTTATATTCCTTTAAATAGAGTTTTAATGAGGTGTCGCTTCTTTCACTCAGACGGATAATTTTCTGTACCACCACAGCAGCCAACAGGATTGTTCCAGAAGTGTTCAGTGATACAGTACCTATAGGGGGAAAATGTCGCGATGTGACCGACTGGCCAAAAACTTGTCACGAAATTTCCATCCTTAATAATATGTACCTGTAATACCTCGGGAAAAACCCAGACGATACAAGAATCTGAATATAACCCAGTTTTGTAATTTGCAAACTGTGGATTAAATCTGTTTCCAAGAATTTTTCAAAGTTAATCACAGGTTCATAATGCCTTAAATAACTCGTGTGGTTTGGTCTGACTAGGATTAAATTGTTCCAATTTGCATATAATTCTCGTTTTCTATTCTTGTTTAATTCTAGAACATTGGCTCGTTTAATGCTAACGTGTCTAGAATGACAGCCAGTTCTGAGCCATATTAAAGTTTCAAAAAAATAAAGCAAACATATGTCAAAAAATATATTTGTATTTCTACTATCTTCAAAGATTATGCCCATGGTTAATTTGAAATACCCTTTTTATAAGTTTATATATATATTCAGTAAACTTTATTAAACTTTATTAACATCATGAAACGAGATATCCCAAACTCAGGGATATTAGCGTCAATACCTTTCACTGCATTACAGCAATTCGGCTATATACAATCCTGTTCAATTCATTATTTTACATAAATTATTAGGAGTACAAATAAGTTTTGAGGGATTTGCAAAAGAAGCCACAACAAATATTATATAAATAGCATCGGACCTTGTAAGGTTTCATGTTAAGGCTTCATCATTTCCCCAAAAAATCAGAAGAAGTCTTTTCACTCAAGTGTAAGGAACTTTTTTTTGGTGCTCTAACCATGTCAACCTTTTTGCCAACAAAACACAATTTGCGGGCAGCGCTGTTTTTTTGTTTTAATTTGAAGAAAAGTGCAACTGATGGACATCGATTGCTGTGTGAGGCATATGGTAAACATGCTCTATCAATAAAATCATGTGAGTACTGGTTTCGGCGTTTCAAAAGTGGCGATTTTGACACCAGAGACAAAGAACGCGGAGGGAGGCCAATAAAGTTCGAAGACGCTGAGTTAGAGGCTTTATTGGACGAAGATTCAAGCCAAACTCAAGAGGAGCTCGCTGAAACCTTGGGAGTGACTCAACAAGCGATTTCGAACCGTCTCAAGGTCTTGGATATGGTGCAAAAACAAGGAAATTGGGTTCCATATTAACTCAAGCCAGGAAACATCGAGCGCCGTATTTTCACGTGCGAACTACTGCTCAAAAGACAAAATCGGAAGGGTTTTTTGCATCGAATCGTGACGGGGAACGAAAAGTGGATTCATTACGACAACCCAAAGCGCAGAAAATCTTGGGTTAAGCCCGGTCATGCATCAACTTCAACGGCCAAACCGAATATTCATGGCAAGAAGCTAATGCTGTGCATCTGGTGGGATCAGCTCGGAGTGATCTAATATGAGCTACTTCAGCCTAACGAAACTATCACTGGAGAACGTTACCAACAACAATTGATGCGATTAAGCCGAGCATTGAAGATTAAACGCCCACTATATGCCAAAGGACATGACAAGGTGATCTATCAGCACGACAACGCTCGGCCACATGTTGCAAAAGTTGTCAAGGAGACTTTGGAGGCGCTTCAATGGGATGTCCTACCCCACCCGCTATATTCACCAGACATTGCTCCTTCAGACTACCACATGTTCCGTTCGATGACACATGGCCTGGCCGAGCAGCACTTCACTTCTTACGAAGAGGCGAAAAATTGGGTCAATGTTTGGATCGCCTCAAAAGACGAGGAATTATTTCGACACGGAATCCGTATGCTGACTGAAAGATGGGAAAAAGTCGTAGCTAAAGATGGACAATACTTTGAATGAAATATATTGTACTGATTTCTCTGAATAAAGCTTCGAATTTATAAAAAAAAATCCCTCAAAACTTATTTGTACTCCTAATAACTAAAGAAAATTGTCCAAAGAGAAAAACAAACAACAAAGCAAAACACACAGAGCAAGCATCGCAGTTCTTTTTTTTTTCTAAGATTCCTTCTCTTTTTTCCAATTCAAGAGAAAGTTGTATATGTATTTACAAAATTGATCAAAATGTTTATACTTTTCTTTTTTGTCTACAAATTCATCAAGCTGTCCAATACGACCAAATCTATTTTCCCTAAAATCCCGGAAAATTGGGCAGTCCAGAAGTAGATGTCTCGCGTTTTGAATTTCACCTCCGCAGAAGCATCCTGGTTCCTTCACGGCGCCGATAGTTGCCAAAAATTTCCCAAAATTGCCATGATATGTAATGAATCGGATATTATAAAAATTCGGACGGAAAAATCTTGGAATTTCAAATAAGAAAAAGCTTCTGAAAATTTCATTAGTAATATCAAAAATTTCATTCATTTTTGCGTGTAAGAATGATTTGACTATACTTGGAGCATGATTTCTTAAGTAATTAGATCTTAAATGGACAGTTGAGCTAGATCAAATTTGATTATTCTGGATTCTATATAGTTTGTTAGGAGTGGAATTTTTGCCAAGCTATGCACACAGTTTGATGAAGTGGTTTTATATGCTCTAACTGCCCATAAAATGATCTGGTACTGCATGGAGTTCAGTTTTTGTTTACAACGATTGTTAAAATATTTGAACCAAATTTCAGAACCGTATGTAAGTACAGGCCTAATGATTGTTTTAAATAAAGTAAACCTCTTTTGAGTATCTAAACCCCATATATTGCCACTTAGTGAACATAATAAATTTTTCATACGTTCTGTCTTACACAGAATATCATTAACATGCGGTGTAAAGTTAACTTTGTTTTTCCATTTATGATTAGAAAATTTCATTTCCAGAATTTTTACTTGCTTGACTGACATTATTATATTGTTATTAACCTTAATAGGTATTTTTTGTCTGTTATGTAGGTATATTAGTTTTCTCTGTACTGATCGTTAATTTATTTCTATTACACCATTGGATCACATAATTTAAGGTGTATTCACTTGCGGGTTTTAGTCCTTCAATAGTCTTATTCCAGCAAATTATTGTAACGTTGTCTGCATAACATATAATATCTGCATTCATGGAATCAAAATTTATCAACAAATCATTTAGCAAAATATTCCATAGAAGTGGTGATAAAGGTTCACCCTGTGGACATCCTTTAGTTAGTCTCTTATAAAACGTTTCTGATTCGTATGTAAATTTCACCTCCCTTTCATTATTCAAATAATATTTTATGATCCGTATTAAATCTGAGGGAACATCATCATTATCCATTTTTTTTATAACAGCAGGCCACCATGCATTGTCGAATGCACCCGCAATATCTATAGCTATCAAGGACGTCAATTCTTTTTGTTTATGTTTCAATATAGTTTCTATAATTTTATCCATTCCAGTAATTGTTGATCTAGATTTCATAAAACCATGCTGCCTTGAGCTCATTAAATTATTCTCTAAATAATAGTTACTTAATTTATTTTTTATTATATTCTCAAATGTTTTAGAGAGATTATATGTCAATGATATAGGTCTATAACTTTTTTTTACTTCATAATTCGTTTTGCCTGGTTTTGGAATTATTTTTAATAATTATTTTTTCCATTCATCCGGATAGTATCCCATTTCTATACATTTATTGAATAATTGATGATGCAGAATTTTGATTATTTTTATTTTAGCTTGTCTAATCATATTGTTACTAATGTAATCAGGGCCCGGCGCTTTTTTAATATTAGTTTTTAAAATTGTTTCCTCTATTTCCTTAGATTCGATATTCATGTTTAATTCTAGAACATTGGCTCGTTTCATGCTAACGTGTCTAGAATGACAGCCAGTTCTGAGCCATATTAAAGTCTCAAAAAAATAAAGCAAACATATGCCAAAAAATATATTTGTATTTCTACTATCTTCAAAGATTATGCCCATGGTTAATTTAAAATACCTTTTTTATAAGTTTATCTTCAGTAAGGATATAAAAGCAATACAATTTAATACGATATTATATGGTGAATTGGTGAAACCGCTGGGAGCGCTCACCACTAATGAGCCAGGCCCATTATTATCTTTGTAGAAGAAACATGCGTGTTACAAATAATAAACATATCCAATAACATATGAAGCGCTATATGTTTCTATGGAAGGGTATGGCAATATAAAGGCGCCATATATACATAGTAAATACATAGAACAAACTTCTACTGTCCATACTGTGAAGGAAATTATTTTGGGAGAGCTTGGTTAATCAGTGGTGAACCCTCCCAACGGTTAAACCAATTCAATCTACCAGATCGCTTCTTAGTGTTCTAATTCTGTATTGGACGATTCGACAATATATGCTACACTGAAAGGTGGAATCTCAGAATTGGTATTCGAACAAACTATGGAAATAAGGTTCATCAAGATATCCCAAAACATTTTATCATCGCAGTATGGACAGTAAAAATTAGTTTTATGTATAATAGAAATATTCGTACTTTTTTGGTTTCATTTCCTAAGTAGGACTTACGTTCAACAATGGTTTCCTTGTTGATACCAAGGTAGTTTAATGTACAAGTGAACTGTATATCGGCGAGTACAGCCGATCAGTTTGAATAGCTACGTGTTGTCAAATTACTTGACGACGGAACCGGAAGTTCGAATGAACCTGATACGATGTAAAATGGTCCCTATACAGACGGGAAGTCTAAAATGTAATCCAATTAGCATTACCCAGGGTGTACCACGTGGACGCGTATTACACTACACCCCGAAAGAGGAAGAGGTATCCTTGACGCCTTCTACGCGAAGGGACTTAACAGGTCGAAACAAAGGGCCGACACGACGTGTCCAGGAAAGAAAGCAACACGTGTCACAAAGCGGCAGAATTTGATGAGCGACTTTAAAGGCGGCCCTAGGTTCCGAACCTGGAGTCAACCCACGTGGAGCGGAGGCCAACAACCAGATCCCCCTCCGGGACAACTTACTAGGGTCGATTCGGCTTATATAGACCGCACTGGATGGGTGTGAGAGAAAAGATGTAGTTAGGGAAAACAGCGGAGTCGATCCGAGTTTTTGGTAGATTTAGATTTCCTCGGCGCGGGGCTAGCTGTCAGTGATGGAGAGATTGATTTGCATAGCCAGGAGGGGATTTTTCTAAACCCGCCCTCTGTAAGTGAGGAATGTAAATGTTTTGCTTGCAGCGGTGGCGCTTTGCATAATTTCAAACATTTAGTGGCGCGCGGGTATGCAAATTATATTGTATCCGTTTTCAAAAATGTTTACCTGTTGGCGACGCGGTGACATTTAGGTAGGTGATATAATCTCTTTTTTATTATCTTATATGAAAATGTTGTAGTTTTATATTTCCCCGTGGCTTTAGATATGTTTTATAATATTTCTACTATGTATTTAAAGAGAAAGAATTCCTCATTTATCTTTGAACAACATATCTAAAGGGCAATACATATAAAATTGCAACTATAAGATAAGCCTTTGTCTCTTGGTTAGTATTTTTGAATCAATATTTTCAAATTGAAATTATTTTTGTTCTAAAATGTGACGCTCAATACACATTTTCAGGTTTCAAAATGTTAGATACTCTTTAATTGAAAAGATCGGTATCCCATATTAAAATTAGGACGAGTAAATATTCTACTTCTTCAAATTCTTAGTGTGTTGTGCATCATTAAATATTTAATTAAAATCACAGGCAACAGCAACTTCAACAAACCCGGGAAAGATGCCAAAACCAAACAAAACTTGGTCTCGATGGTGAAGAGAACAATCCGCAGAACCAAAACAGAGTCTTTGTTTAGAGACCACTACCCCCAGGATAGACAGAATTTAGTCATGTTTTTAGACTATGGTATTTCTTGGGAGAGTACAGTTCTGTAACTATGGACATAAGCTTATAGGACAGTAGAATTACATTCAAATATTTGCTTCGAGCAATGCTCTTCAGCAAACTATAAAGACAAGGCCAATTAGGAATAAATTAACACAAAGCAATAACGCGCCATCTATACATATAAAATAAAATGATTTAAAAGCGCGAATGTTTCTTTTATACATAAAACGAACTTCTACTGTCCTTACTGCGATGAAAAAAATATATTGGGAGGGCTTGGCTCATCAGTGGTGAACCCTCCCAGCGGTTTCGCCAATTTAATAAACCAGACCGATTCTCAGAGCTCTAATACTGTATTGGATCATTCTGCTTTTATATGCTACACAGAAGGATGATATCTTAGAAATGGTTTTCAAGTAAACTATGGACATAGCTTACTTGCTTATGTCCATAGTTTACTTGAAAAGCATATAAAAGCAGAATGATCCAATACAGTATTAGAGCTCTGAGAAGCGGTCTGGTGGATAAAATTGGCGAACCCGCTGAGAGGGTTCACCACTGATGAGCCAAGCCCTCCCAATATATTTATTTCATCGCAGTAAGGACAGTAGAAGTTCGTTTTATGTATAAAATAAATATTCGCGCTTTTAAATCCTTTTATTTTATATGTATAGATGGCGCGTTATAGCTTTGTATTAATATCTCTAATGTGTCAACGTCCCATTAAGAAAGAATCATAATCACGCTAAAGCGTGTGGTCGTCAGAGAAGGGTTAAAATAATATCACATCTCTTAAACTCTCCTAATCTTAAAAAAAAATTACTTCATTTTTACAATTTTTTCAAAAAACCTTTACTGTCCTATAAGGTATCCAGGTATAAATTATATATATACATCTCGATGAGATATGTGTAGTACCTCGGTGGAATACAAATCTATTAAATTTCCTAATTGCCTTTGAATAAAATGAATAAATTTAGTATCCAGGATTTTTTGTGATAAAATTGGTGTAAGGGTTATTTCATGCTACACCGGGTTGGTTACCGCGGTCGGTCCAGCTAATGAGAGGAGTAATCTAGGAGGGGCAACAACAATCAGTACTAGATGTAGTGCAATTAGGACGAAGCCTCATTAAGATCGTCATCTCCAACACTAAATAATTACTGCGGTCAAACCCGCACGCCATTCACTAATGACATATTCTTTTGTCGGAGATTTTGGCGTGGCAAAACACAAGTAATTTGCCAAGAACGCCTTGGTGGTGAAAAATGGACACGGACGCCTGCCTCATTATCTGAAATGGCATTTTTTAGGTCGTTTTGAGATTTAGCAATAAATATTTTATCTATTATCTGTGTGCGTCCGCTATAAACATAATTGATAATGGGTGAACTGGAAGTTTATATTTGAAAACAAAAGGTCAGCATTAATATTTATCTATGTTGAGAAATCAACATCGTGCAACTGCTGATAGCTTGCGCCATCCATCATAATTAATATTAACGAAACTTCGATTTATTTTTAGTTGAGAATATTGTGGCGAAACCTATCTTGATGATTCAATAAAAGCTAACTACTTTGGTGTTTCTGACTATTTACCCTCTTCAACAAGGCTAGATCTATCGATCGACGACCAAACAAGATGTGGGTGATACTAATTGCCTTCCTTTTAAATCAAGGTAGGCAAATAAATCGAGGATAGGTAAATATATTATGTCATTAAAGACATTTACTTCACACACAATTATGGTAAGTTTTTATTCATTTTATCATCTGGTTGGTGTTATTTTTCTCCTTTTCTATTTCAAGTATTTATCAGAACTTTTACTGTCCGAACTTTGCATAAGTGAGACATCGATTTTTCACTGATCTGAATGATTTAACTATTTTACAACAGCCACTTTGTCTAGATAAAATTTAATAACACTGTAGATTAAAACATGTAAATTTGTTAATATTTAATTCTAATTTTAAATTGTTTGATATTTTAATAGTTTGTTTGTTTCTTATGTAATAGGCGCAAATATTTCAATATCGCCCTCCATTGATAAATTAAAAAAAAAAGATCTATTATCGCATTTTTATTCAATTTTTTAATTTGTAACATTCACATTTATTGGCAATGTATTTTTTAATAATATACTCAAATATTATCTCTACAGACCTTACTGCAATGATAAAATAATTAAATGAGAGGGCTTGGCTCATTATTGGTAAAACCTATCAACGTTTTCGCCAAATTAATCTCTAGACCGCTCTCTACTATTGTATTGGATTTGTTTTGTTGTGTACCCTGCATTTCAATGGAAGGCAACTTAGGAGTGTTTAGGGAACCTATGGAGATATGCTTAAAGCCCGAAACGCTTTCGTTGTTGGTTTTCTTGATTTATCAAGAAAATGAGTTGGTTAAATATCATGGAATAGACTGAATCAACGTATAGTTGATTTCTGTTCCACTAGATGGCGCTCTCATATCTAAAAATCTAATGTGAAGGCGGTCACGATCTGCCTTTTTTATGTGTGCGTGTGAGTGAATAAAAAGGTGCAATGTTGATATTGAAAATAAAACAAATCTATATATCCACGCACATGAACGGTCTAGATTGTATAGCGCCATCTAGTGGAACAAAAATCAACAAAAACTTATTTCTAAAATATGCATATGTATTTTTTATGACATTTAATATTAATTTTGTAATATAAATTAATATTATATGTGTATTATTGATGTATATATATATTATATTCAAATTAATCTTATATGCATTAATTTAGGTTTTTACTCAAATATATATATATGATGATTAATTTTAAAACCTTTATTTAATACATATATACATAGTATACATATATTTATATATTGTATTGTTGTATTATATTATATAAAATGTGATTACATATTTACGCATGCTTGAGCGAATAATTTAATAATTAAATTTAAGCTTTAATATGCAGATATCACACATCATTATGAATGTATATAAAAAATATTTGTGGAGACGCTCAATAGATGGCGTTTAGTTTTATTATATTATTTTTGACAGGAGATGTGCCTTTTGAATGTATTTATATATATTGATAATAAAATTCTCTTATAAAACTATTCTTACTCAAAACTGTTAATAAAAGTACCGGAATTTTCAAAGATTCCTGTATATTATTTATATATATATTTACATACTTTCTCTATGTACGTATATATATAATTAAAATATTATAATTTATATTAGAACACTATCTAAGATGATTATCTTTAATATAATTAATTATTGGAAAATATCTATCTCTATAATGCATTTATAAACGATGTACGAACTAGAAGCAATTCAGAAGGGCAATAATAGAACCACGAAGATAATACACTCGCTACTTACCCAACTGGAACCATTGGAGAAGAACTGCATTCTACAATGGATTACTGCCCATGTTGGGATCGCGGGTAATGAGATGGCGGATGAATTAGCAAAGGAAGCCAGGAAGTTGAGCCAAAGGAAACAACAAATGTCAGTATTTGATGCTGAAGCTTTGGAAAAATACAAAATAATTTTAAAAAATAATAAAATATCAAATATGCGAAATAAACTCAGAAAATATTTACAAAAAATATTGCAAGACTCAGAACGAAACACTATAAAGAAATGAAAATACATCCAGATGGCACAAGAACCTTTAGGACATGCAACAAACATCCTAGTGTGGAACTAACACCTACCCACATATTCTCATGCCCAGCAATGGCCGCAGCCTTGCAAAAAATTGACATGGACCCAGAACAACAGCTTTACACACCCAAGATAGAGGACATTGCGACTGCTGAGATAGAGATGCACAGGGACATATTAATTTTTTATTATTACGGATAGGTTAATATCATCGGATATCATCGATTTTGTTTAATTCTTTTCAGTTTCGGAGGAGCTACTTGAAAATCTACCCGTAGTCGAAGATAGAGAAGAAGGAGGTAACTTCAAAGAGATTTATTTATTGATACAAGAAAAAAACACAAGTCTCAGAATAGACGGCGCTAGCTCTAAAGTCGTATTTGTACCAAAGACAAATGCTACGAAAACAACCAGGATAGATGAGTGAGTTTGTGGGAGGGATCTCCTAAAAATAAGCAGAGACTCTGCTCAAGAAAGCAGATTTGGCTTAAGACAAAGTGCTAAGAAAATAACCAAGGGGGTGGGACCACGATTGCTCCGCCCGCGTCTGGAAGAAATAGAATGATCTGGGCGGAAGGGAAGTTCAAATAATCAACAATCCCTCAATGTATATTTGGAAATATTTTTTTCACACTTGAAGATGTAGCAGATAGGATAAAATATAATATTATATGTTCGAGGGAATTGTCTTGTTCTTCTTAAAATAATATTATATCTACATTTACATATATATATGTTATATAAATATGAATGAGATTTTATGCTTGATTTTTGATTATGTTGAGGATTATGGTAATGCAGTCGTGGTTAAAATTCTTGAAAGAATAATAATAAAAATAGTCTTGATCAGATATTGCTTTAATTGAACCCATGGAATATATATAAAAAACAATTTGATAAAAGTAATGCCTGGCTTAAGGCGTGTAGAATAAGGAAAACTAAAGATTATTTACATAATGTACAACAGTTTTGAGTCGGCCATCGGGATACAACAACAACAAGTTTTTATAGGGGAAGCATGACCTCTGGCGGTCGATTTAACAGAGTATTTGGATCTATGAAATATAATTTTAAATAAAATATTATTTTAATATAACCTATATATACTAAATAACCTATTGTAAAAGTGAAACAATTTATACTCCATAATCTTATGCTTTTTAATAAGTCTTGAAATGTGGTATTCTATTAACACCATTATGGTTATTGTAACCAGCACCACACTGGAAGGGACTAACATTTCGATATATGTAGCCTTTGAGCCAATATAACCTTAAATAAAAAAGTTTATTCTTCAATTTCTCTAACTAGCTCGAGCCATCAGTAACGTTAGGTTTGGTCACCAGCAGGTTAGCTTTTATAAACCTATCAACTGATACGAATATATCATTCTTCCGTTTATTATCTCTATTCTTTCACAAATACTAACTATTAATGGAGTTTGGTGTGTCTGGTCCGTAATAAATATTCCGACTACTTTTAGGTATAAGAAATTATACATACATGATATATTTAAATTGTAATTGACACAATTGAATTGTACATGACAAATTAAATATCGATAAATAATTAAGAGCTTGTATATAATTGTAAATTTGCAATTTGGAATGTATGGAGAATAAGAGGTAAGCTAATAGACGAAATTTTCATAATAAAATGATAACCTAATATCAAAATAAAGTTTCAGAATAGCAAAAGCTATTATAGAATAATAATTTTAAAGCGGTGTTAAATATATAATTTGCATATATATTTTTAAAAATATAGAATTATGAAGTTAAGAATGTTAAAGGGAAGGAATATAATGACTATATCTTAAGGATAAAAAAAATGTAACCATGTCAACAATTCAAAGCTATAACAAGATCACGCAGGGGCTTCGAAAGTTATACGTGTTACAAGCGGGGTTTAAGAAGAAAAAAACACGATTATTTGAGATAGCATGAGTGTAAAATATTAAAATACAGAACGATGATAACATTTCATCAAATTAGAGAAAAAAAAATGAAATTTATTTTTCAAATACATTTTCTGAAAATTTTGATTTTTTTTTTATCCAGAGGAAACCTTGATGGTTAACCGGGATTAAAAGAGATCGATACCATTACTTGTATATAATTATAAATTTTCAATCTTCCAAAAAAGTATAACTTTGAGGATGCCAGTTCAGGGTTGTACATAGGGAGAGGCATCATTGTCCACATTCTTTGTCAAAGTCAAGTGCACTGTGTGAGGTCTCGCATTATACTGGTGATATTCGATTTGGGTGTTTTTGAAGCTGGTTCTTTTTGCCTCAACCTTTTTTTAGATTTTTGATCATTTGGAATGACTTTTTATAAAAACTTATGCTCATGATTTTCTTGAATATATCTAAGAATCCACCCCCTCGATGTCTCATATATAAAGAAGAATCGTCCAGTAAGGTATTAGAGCTCCAAGAAGCGCAGTCTGGTAGATTAAATTGGGGTAAACGCTGGGAGTGTTTCATGATTCCAATCAATATTTCTCACCGCAGTAAGAAGAGTAGAAGTTTGTTCATGTTTAAAATGAACATTCGTTTAATATTTATTCCATTACTTATATATAGATGGTGCATAATTACCTTATAATCAACTACTTCCCTTTTCCATAAGTAGAGGAATTTTGCGTTTTGACTCTTTGGCATTTAAATTGTAAAAATACTTTAAATGTTCAGGTGAGGATTGCTTGAGAAACACACCCTATTGGGAATTGGAACTAAATTATAAAATAAATATAACTATACATTAAATAATAAATTTTCTAATGATTTACAAATATAATGCGTATGTGTAAAATATTGAAATCTAGTCGATTATATTCAATAAAAAATAAATCAATCTTTTAATATATGAATATCCTCCTGGAATATTCCAAGGGCCGGTCAATAAGTGACGCACATTAACCTGTAAAATATTTTAATAATGAATCATCATATAAATAATGTTTTAGATCAAATAAACATTCCTATTTTAATATCTACAAACATACACGAAAATATTTCATATCTCCCAAACCTCTATCACGAGAAATGATGCAAATTCGGAAAATAGATTTGTTTATACCTCACGCCCCTTCTCCTTTTCTAGAGAACCTTCTCAGGTGTTTTGAGGTGTAATAAAGGGTGATGAGACTTGGATTTATCATTATGACCCTTCTTCGAAGCGTCAATTGATGCAACTGATCCATAAAATAACGCCAAAAAGCCCATCAATTATTTTCCGGAGAACCTTCTCAGGTATATGAAGGTGTAATAATGGGTAATGAGACTGTTTTTAACATTATGATTCTTTTTCAAAGCGTCATTTGATGCAACTGGCCTATAAAAAACGCCTGTAAATAAAATAAAAACAAGGACAAAATCAGGATCTCTTACATGTATTTGTATTGTTGAGACCAAGAAGAGCTGATATTCACGGAAACTTTGCAAATGAATTATTTTATCGACAGGGGGGGAAAGTCATTCTAAATGATCAAAAATCTTAAAAAAGATTGAGGCAAAATGAACCAGCTTCAAAAACACCTAAATCAAATACCATCAGTATAATGCGAGACCTCTCATGGCGCACTTGACTTTGACAAAGAATGTAGACATTGATGCCTCTCCCTATGTACAACCCTGAACTTTCACCTTCAGATTTATATCTTTTTGGAAGATTAAAGAGTTTTCCACATTTTAAAACATTCGAAAAATATGCAATTTTACTCTACAAGCGATTAGAAGATAGTTCTGGGAGTTTTATAAGGCGTTCACTAAAGTGAATTCCCAAATTGGCAACAACGCTGGATCAAATGTGTACAAAAGAAAAAGAAAATGATTATAATCTGAAGAAGAGATTGTTAGGATATATTATATACAGTTTTCTAGTTCGTTAATAAAAAGCATTATCGATTTTGCATTATTTATGGACCAAACATTATTTAATGCTTTTTTTTAATTAGGCAATTTTCCACTGCGCTTAACTGCAATGATAAATTTTCGAGAGGGCATGGCTCTTCTGTGGTGAACCCCTTACCCATTATAGATTAACTGCTGAGCCAAGCGTTTAGATACTTTACCTTTTTGCAGTTTCTCAGCTATTTTAACGCCTTACGTAGAATATCAAGTGTGTAAAGGCCTTATTGTGAAGTTTATTAACCCAAAATAATGGTATACAGGTGGAGGATTTTGTTCAGAATTGAAAAATGTTATGGCTTATTCACAGATTCAACTTAACGTCTAGTGTTTAAATCTAAAATAACTAACTTTTAACTATATAAAAAGTAAAATAGGTATAGAAGTATATATGTTCACTTTCAATATATTCAAATATTATATATTTCAAAGGAATAATAAATTTACTACACATAATTTATTTATATATTCTCTTAACAAAGATACAAATTTCGAAAATATATTTAAACTATAAAAATATATTTATTATATTAAATTATAAGATTTAATACTTTAAAAAAAGTGATTAATGGATTTTTCTCTGAGAAAAAAAAGTTATTTTGAAAAACAATTTGGTTGGGAAAGCGCAACAACATTTTTGTGCAAGGGAGCCAAATTTCCCGAGGGAACAGGTACCGGACTTTTCCTACAATTGCACAATTCTTCCTGGAAATTTTCCTAAATTTACTTAAATTTTAAATTGTTTTAGAACTAAATAAACCACTCTTTTACCGTAAATGATATAAAATCCAATTTTAGCAGGAACTAAAATTTGTTAAATAATATATTATCCTGGAGTGTTTGCTTCCTATTATATATATGAAGAATTATTTTATTAATATTATTTATTGTTTGAATTAACATTTTTTACGTTTTTAGAGTCTAATTTTATATTAGTGTAACGAATTTAAGAGTCATATATATATATATATATATGGTAATTCAAACCAACAACCCCATACTGTGTATATAACTTATAATAAGATTGTCATGTTGTATATAGAAACACATCTATAAATAATTATGCGCATGATTAATCTGTGTCATTGCATCGCCCTATGTAATGTAATTTGTACAAAGTGGATAGATAAATAAATAAAATCTGTAATAGATTTAAGAGTTGAGCTAAAGCAGAGATCGAGCATAGTATTGCCAAAACAACAAAGTCTAAAGATGGAAGTCATAAATCAGGTCGATTTACAATTCCCACAAACAAGGCCACCCACACTGTCACATGTGGTGGAATGCAGAGACCCCTCTCACACCTGGACATGCCAAGGCCCCCCTTTCTCAGAAACGCCCCTGTCACATAAGGTCGCCCCGTCTTTAACCTATAAATACATCACCTTACAGGGACTTGACAGTTCAGTTCAGTACAGTTGAGTTTAGTTCACCCTTAGTGCAAGCCGCGTCGGTCGTATGTTATGTCGATCTCATCCAACATGTAGTTAGGAAGAACTCGTCTATCTCCATCTTTTCGCTCCTTAGCTCAACTTTTATCTGTTACGGGAATTTCTTAGTGCAACTGTGTCTTCGTTTTTTGTGTGGATATCCCCAGCTTTCCACTCTGCCTCGACCACGACTGCCTGTATTTTGTGAGAACTTTTAAAGGTCTTCCAAGGTGCAGAGAGGTACTGGAAAACTCTACATCCTGACTGTTCCTCTCGGTCAACACAGTACAACAAGAGCTACCAGGACTTCAACATTATTTCAGTAGTCGACAGGATCTCTACAAAAGCTACTGGAATTCTCATATCATCTATATATATAAAAATGAATGTCTGTCTGTCTGTCTGTGTGTGTGTGTGTCCTCTATGGATTCAAAAACCATACATCCAATCGCCGTGAAATTTTGGGATATTATGAGGTGTATCCCCGGAAAGGTTTACGAAAAAAATTTTCTTGAATATCTTGAATATCCTTAGAGTTATTTGCAGATTTGTATATTTAACTCGCAAGCAGCGCTACCATTGAGACGGAGATAGGCTTAGTTTGCTGCTCCTGATGACCTTGGGTCATCGTGTGAGTCACAGCATGATGCTACAAAAACACTCTCTCTGGGGATTTTACAGCTTCGACAACCTGTAAGATTGCCTCTCTCATATATTATACTTTAAACATCTGCTTAATTAAAGCATATTTCATTTGAAAGAGACTGCTCTCTTAACCCCCTTTAGACAACATTAAATGATATCCCGTGTCGATTATTTTGTAATGTATAGAATTAGGAAAGACAAAATTCAGGATGACACGGCTCACAGGGAACGGTAAAAAATGTTCACTTTATCGAGGAAATACAAAATTCGGGATGACACGGCACACAGGGACCGGGAAAAAATGATCACCTTATCGAGAGATTCACGACCATGATTTTATTCAACTTATCGAGTATTTTTCAAGGGACCGGGAAAATATGTTCACTAGATAAAACGATTATTTTGTAATATAGAAAATTAGGAAATACAAAATTCAGGATGACACGGCACAAGGGACCGGGAAAAAATGCTCACTTTATCGAGAGATTCAAATTTACGAGTTTCAAATCATCAAAATATATCTTTCTTTTTTTATATGTTTATAGAGAATTGTTTTAACAAATGTTCGTTATACAAACCTTTACTCGGGTAAAACCCGGGCGAAGCCGGGCACATCCGCTAGTTACATATATATTGGCGCATAAACTCTCTTTCCCATAGGTAGAATGATTTTGCTTTTTGGCTCTTTGGCCTTTACATTGTAAACAGTCTTTAAAAGTTCCGGTGAGGATTGCTTGAGAAACACATTTTATTGGGAACTGGATACTAAATTATATAAATTAAATAAATTTATGCATTTCCTAATGATATAAATACAAATATATATATATATATATGTAAAAAAAATATTTAAAAATTCTCAGATAATTTGATATAAATCTTGAATTGAATTCTTTTTTAGATTTTTATATATATATATATATATATATATATATATATATATCTTTTTATCCCAATCTCATGATAATTAGTTTAATATATTTCATTGAAAAAGCACACAAACCTTTTTCAATATTTATTTTTACTTCTCTTTTTTATATATATAATTTGATATATATTTGAAAACTATTTATTCAAGCTCTTGTTGGTTTATATAAGATATAGACTTTAAATAAAATATTAAATATTTGATTTAATTAATAATTCATAAGAATAATATTTATCCTTTGATAGAAACAAAATTGCATAAATTATAATGCTATGAATATAAAATAAATTTGGAAATTCATTTAGAAAAATTAATTAAAATATTTTAAGGAATTAATGCTAAGTTGATACATTGATAAATATAATTTAAAATATTATATTTCAAATCTCAAACGATATATTTATACCAACATATTTGACCATTTGAGTATAAATAACAAAAAATAAAATGGCGTCAATAGAATCGTTTTGTTCTAAGTTTTGATATATGGATTAGATTTATTTACAATTTCTAAATATATCTCTGTGTGTCTTTTTCAATAAAACATTTCCATTCGATCAAATTTGGGAGGTTTTACTGCGGCCATTTCTTGATCAAATTCCATTGGTGGATTCAAACAACAGATTCAATTTGAAGCAGATTGATCTGAAGGCCTCCCACCACTTTATTTCCGGAAGAGACGTGATAAAAGCAGACGCTTCCGTTCCTAACTTCATTCGTTTGGATTTAAATAGACTTTACTTGGTGCTAATGTGCAAAGACGACTGTTTACATTTACAATTTGTATTATCATTTAAAAATGAACTTATGATGTGCATTTTCATGTTCGCAATAAATTATTGTAATACCAATATATGATGAAGATTCTGTCCTTCTTTTATATTTTTAACTAAATCAATTAAGAATTTAAAGTTTGTTTTTTTTTCACAATTATATATTTTTCAAGAATAATGAAAGTGAACCAAGCCCTAGATTCCTTTTTGAATTAGTTAAAATACCAATATATGTTTACAAAAATCTATAAATTTGCGAGATGATAATACAACGATTTATATATAAATCTTATATACAAACATTATTCGGATTTCTCCATATATTTTATTCAAAATCTCAGTAATTATTTTGCACGTTAAACAAATATTTTTCGTCATGTCATTCAGTCTATATAAAACGAGATGCCTCAATGAAAACATTCTGTTGTTTATGTGTTTTTAATTTGTGTGCTATATTTATATTTTTACTTCAAATAAAATAAAATATATTATATTGAAAAAATATTTATTTGCCAAAATACTACTCTTACTGTATAATTACTTTAATTATATAATTATAAATTATATATTCAACGATGTCCTCAAAAATATGTTCGAATCATTTTATAATTTCAGCCCTAAATATGTCCTGCATACCGAGCATGGTTCACTCACAACACATGATTCATTTTAAACATTCTCGAAAAAGAGAAAGACCTCGAAAAAATGAGGAAAAATGGAAATTAAAATTACTCCAATATATATACATTTTTCCTAAATAGTGATTTTGTGTGTGTAAGAAAGGTTTATTCAATAGAAATTCTTAACAATATTTATATATCTCTTCCCTCGCGCGCTGTTTAGTCTCGAGTCAATCTGTCACATGAGCGACTAACTAGAATGATCAAATATTATGTGATTCGAGCCTCCGAATTTTGCTGAATTTTTATTAGAATATAATTAGTAAATATTAAAGTAGAATTCGATTAAATCAATTCAAATGATAGGTATTGCTTCTTTTGGCAAGCTACCTCTTTACCTAAGTATATATTCAAAATAGTATTTCATATATTTACAAGCTGCTGTCAATTTAAATAATATACTCAAAGATTATAAATTTTTGAATAACGTAAGAAATCGTGATATATATTTTAAATTAAGTAAAAAATGGCATCTCCCCTGATCGTGCAACAAAAGGTTGTTGATGGTTTAAACCATATGTTGGACATATAATCGTTGTTTATGAAAATTTCACAATTTTCCAAATATACTTACTTGTTAATCAAGAAAAGTTAACCAAGTCTCCGGCAGGTTTCCTTAACCAGTGTGCTGCAAGTTCTACTTCTACAAACAAAAAACTGGTCTTTAGAACATCCCAAAAAAATATAAAATAGGTATTAGTTCGACCTATATACCTTTTACCTGATTTTTAAGGATGCCCTCAAAGAGACCAGTTTATGGTCGTTGAGGTAGAGCTTGAGCCACACTGATGAGGTCCAACAACCCGAAACGCGTACGGTGTTAGCTTTTATTAAATAATGAAGAAATGGTATTTTGTCAATTCTGGAAAAATTAAAATCAACGGTTTTTTTTTATATTTATGCCTAAAAATAGTACAAACCATCAGAAACCTTTAGTTTCACTATCACGAGATGCATTTTCTTCATTTATCCACCTGATCCAAGTAAAATTTCATTTTTTACTATTGTTCACTTATATTTTGAAAATTTTGAAAGTTTTCTTCAAGCTATTTTTCAGATATATACGAGCCCTTTCTTATATAAGCGAAAGACGAAGTAAAAGTAAAATTGTTTTAAGTTTGCTAGATTGATAATGTTGAAGGGATGAGATGTTCCACATTGATGAACCAGAGAGAGAGGCCCCTCAATATATTTAATCTTCAGTAATTGTAGATAGATTCGTCCTATGACTAACATTTGATAGTTTCAATGAATATAATATAATAACATGTTGAATCCACATAACCTTTACAGCTGGTATATTTTCTTCACCTAAACCCAATTCCAGTCTGGCACGCACTTGTACATTATTGACACATGAAATGTAGTGTATATATAGGCAGCTCTGCTTAAATTCTGTTTGAACACAACTCTTCCTAATCTGAACAAAGATAAATTACTCATTCTGGGAAACTGAGTGTTGTTTATAGTTTGTTTTATGATCCAGAATATAAATAGAGTTGTATGATTGATATTGTCAAGAAGCTCCATCCAGATGGGACACCTGTCAATCATCCCCGGGGGGGACCACAGGTGTGAGGGGTTCTCGAAATATTATTTGCAAATAAGGAAAACGGGACGCCTTGGTGGCTGACGCCGCTCTTTATTATTATCTTTGCTTTGGGGTAAGTTGTATTATTGTCTGACTCTCTCTCCCTATAAATACCTCTTGTAAATAATTGTATTGGAGAACTAAAAGGTAAATACCCTTTATAATAAATTAATTATTCCCAAATTTGCCCTTACTTTATTTATCTCCGCGACAATATATATATTTACCACAATATTGGGTGTAAGTAAATATAACCCTAAATTAAATTTAAAAATCGTATAATTTATAAATATACCCTTATATGGCGTAACATATAATCAAAATTCAATTTACCGAGCCGGAAAAGTTTCTTTCTTAATAATGCGACCATGATCTTTTATATTTAATTTGCTATAATCTCTAATACTTTTATTATTGATAGACACACACCAAATCAATCAGAATAAGTTCAAATGAATTAAAATTATAAAAATAATCTGTAAAAAGAGTTATTATTAAGTATTCTAATTAAAATCTTACCGAGTTCTTCACACCAAACTTTGCCCCTAAAAAAGTCAAGACGTCCAATCACTTAGCAGGAAATCCCATACATATATGTGGGGCACAGTAATTACCATTTTTACGGCATAAACATCATTACATTTTAATTATCCACCTACTAATGACTCTTTTTATCACCGCATTTTCAATTTATTTCACAAGCCACCATTTTTAATTTCAAGCTTTGCTCGAAAAAAATGATTTTACGACCAAATAATTTAAAATAAAGGCCATTAAAATCCAATAATGAGGTTTCCAATCTGTTTGAATCAATCTAAATAACTTCAAACGTATTTATATAAATTGCTTTGAGACTATTTATATAATTTTTTATGATTTTTATTATATGTATACGCATATATATACCCACACAAACACGCATATATATATATATATATATATTTAAAATAAAGAAGGCATATCCTGACCACGAGCACATGTGCTTTTAGATGGCAGAGCGCCATTTAGTGGAACAAAAATAAACTAAACGTTTATTTAACTCACTCCGTGATATTTGGCCAACCCAATTTCTTGATTAATCAAGAAAAGCCATCCACGAAATATTATTTTTTTCTATTGTTTTTTCATATATATGAAGAGATAAAGGTCACATCTTACGTCAAAACTAGACGCCATCTATCGACTGTCGCCGCAAACTAGCAGTCCTCGGGTCGGTGACAAAGCCACAGCACCAGCTTTGGTAAACTGAAAAGCGTCCACCTAGAGACCACGGTTTCGGGATAATTGCCCTCGTCAGCCTAGAGCAGACTTTATATATATTCCATGAGATTCACACGGAATCTAATGGAATCTTGACAATATTCTGGTGTAGTGGCTTTGTCACCGACCCGAGGCCGCTAGTTTGCGGCGACGGTTAATAGATGGCGTCTGGTTTTGACGTCTTTTTAACGGGAGAGGCGACCTTTGTCTCTTTATATCAATATCCTCCCGGCAAAATATTCATATATATGTAGTATATTTTTGAGTTAGATAGTTCACAACCTTCTTCTGATATTAATTATATAACCCCATATCTATATATAAAAATATGTATCGAACAATGGAAGTGACAAATAAAACAAAGAAGGAGGTAGACCAGACGACAAAGGCCAGACGAAAACAACCCGGCGCCATAAAGTGGCGTGATTACAGTAGCCAATCAGGAATCACCACATATGCGGGCGTCCAGAGTATATAAAGGCCCAGAAATTAGACAAAGGGAGTTGTTTTCAGAGCGACGCCGTTATACGGTCAGGTTTCTCACCCCTATCCGCGATGTAGGCTTTGGGCATCCGTGACGCCCGTGGTTCGACTGCCTTCGTCCGTGGTCTACCTCTACCTTCTTGGAGCTACCATCTAGACCTGCCTCTGTCTCTTGCTGTCCCAGTGCGGGAATCCCATCACGCACCCACTACCACGACTGCCCAGTACATTCCACATCGGGATTACTACAGAACCCGTTAAAGTCGACAGGATGACTGAGGACAGCAACATGCAGAGGATGACGGAGGCTGGAGACGAATACTTCGCGGATGCCCTCACCAACATGCAGCCCCACTGCGAAGACCTAGTAAGCCGCCTAACAGACGCCATTCGGGGAATAGCCGTGTCCTCGTGTGGAGGAAGCCCTCATCTCTCCTTTCGACGGATCCTACGCGGCAAGCAACTTCATCCAACAACTCGAGCGGACGAGCGAGGGACCACAAGATGACGCCACACTGCAAACTCGGCTCCGTACACTACTCAAAGGTGAGCCCCTCTCCCTCTACAACGAACTAAATCTGGCCTCTCTGCCATACAGTCAAGCAAAACAAACTCTCATAGATCTCTACCCCGGAAAATCCGAGGTCACTTTCACCAAATTTTTAACTTTTAAATTAACTAATCAGATCCAATTAGGAGAATATTACCGTCAAAAAATAACTATGGGATTACAACTGGGCCTAACCAATCCCATCATAGTAGAAGCATTAACGGAAGGCCTCCAGGCCAGTGATCAGCGCCTCATGAGGGCCATAGCCCCTAAAACCCTGACCGAATGGTACTCTACCATGACTAGAATAAAAGGGACCAGTTCACTCCCTAATCCATCCGAACCATTTCAAGGTGTTACCAACACCAGTGCCTTTCACCGTGATACCGGAACTCCTTCTAGGGGAAGGAACTACAATCCTTTTTCAACAAACAATACTCCAAAATACCCTTCTGGTGCCAGGAAACCACCCTCACCATGTAAATACTGCCAAGGTGATCACTGGAACAGTGAATGTTCCATGAACAGGCGACCCTACAGGCAGCAGGCCTACCACGGCCAACCTACGGCTCATTATTTCCCACCGGAACAAAATGGCGCCCACAACCTTCCCGTGCCGGCCCCCAGGTCTTCTCGCACCCCACAAGGCAACGAAAACCCCAATTTTCGTCCCTAAACTCTCCAATATTCTATGTAAACCTAATTTTTTTAATAATTCTTATTGCCCATTTCTCTTAGACACAGGAGCCTCTATTAACATAATTAATTTAAATATTTTTAACCATCTTAGTAAAAACTTATCTAATACTTTAAAATTATATCCATGTCATATATTAATCAATTCCATATCTACTCAAATAAATTTGATAGGATATACATTTTTGACCACTACCATAGGAAAAATTACAAAATCAATTAAATTTTATATAATAGATAATTTATTACCTTTTGGTATACTATCATTAAATTCCATTAGTCAATTTTGTTTGACCTTAAATTTATATAATCATTCTATTTATCAATGTGATGCTCCTTTGTCTAAGAAATGGTACCATATAACCTATGTAACCCCATGTAATAATGGAGAGAGTAACCACAATCCGCCCAATATGGGTCATTTAAAAAACATGCCTAATTCACATTCTCCATTATTGCAAGGGGAAAATATCCATCCTATACCATGTCCCATTACCTTGAACAAGACCTCTACCAATTGTGACAAAAATGCACCCAGCCAAACTTTAGTTCATTTTCCCCAATTATATTTATTACCCCCACTATATTTCTCTGAACATCAATGTAAAATTTTTAATGATTCTTGTAATTTATGTGTTAGGAATGATAATCCTTTAACTTTTATGAATATTATTAAGAATTACTCAAATATTTTTTCTACTAACAAATATAAAATCCCAAAATTGAAAATTCCCCCTATCAATATTAGGACAAATTCAGACAAAATAATTGCACTTAGACCGTATCGTACATCTCTTTCAGATCAACGTGAAATACAAGAACAAGTAGGGAAAATGCTAGAATATGATATTATAGAGCCTTCTTTCTCCCCCTATTCATCCCCCGTTACTTTAGTTACCAAAAGGGATAAGACAAAACGATTTTGCGTAGACTACCGCCGCCTGAATGAAATAATTTTCCCCGATGTTCACCCCCTTCCGCTCATAGAGAATATCTTAGATAAATTAGCCAACGCCAAAATTTACTCCCGCGCCGATTTTTCATCAGCATACTGGTCCATCGAAATAAGTCCCCCTGATAGAAATTTATTATCTTTTGTCACGTTAGAGGGTCAGTATAATTTCAAAAGATTACCATACGGGATTAAAATAGGACCCCAGGTGTATGAGCGAGCAGTCAGTCAGATATTGCAATAGGTTAGGTTTTATAGCACATTATTTCGACGATTTCATTATCTTTTCAAATTCCATAGAAGAACATTTAGATCACTTACAGCAATTTTTTTATATGTGTAATAGGGAATATTTTAGATTAAATTATAATAAGTGTGACTTCTTTAAAACTACAATAGAATTTTTAGGCTATACCATATCATCAGGCACATACACTCCATTAGTAAAAAATTTAGATGTAATTAATGTCATTAAGGTCCCCACTAGCGTTAAATCTCTCCAATCATTCTTAGGCTCCATCAATGTATATAATAAATTTATAAAAGATCACGCCCGCATTAGGAACCCCCTCAATAACCTACTTAAGAAAGATACCCCATGGCACTGGGATGCAGAATGCCAACATTCATTTGACACTCTAAAGGAATGTCTCACCACAAAACCGGTACTACACCTCTTTAAAGAAGGATTATCCTGTCAGCTATTCTGTGATGCCTCACTTCAGGGAATAGCTGGCATCCTAAAACAACAACATCCAGACGGCACCCTACACCCCGTACAATATTACAGCAGAGCAATCCGACCACACGAGAAAAATTATACCATCACGGAGTTGGAATGCCTTGTTGTGATAGATAGTGTGGAAAAATTCCGCATCTATCTCGCAGGTGTAAGGTTCACAATTTTTACGGACCACCCTGCATTACAATGGTTAAAAACCATAAAAAACCCAACGGGTAGACTTTTTAGGTGGAGCTTAAAGATGTCCGCATACGAATACGATATAAAATATATAAAAGGTAAAACGCAGTACGAGGCAGACCTACTGTCCCGCAATCCTTTATGTGGTTTTCTCACGACCACCCAAATAATAGAAAAGCAACCCCAATTACCTCCATCTACACTTATCAAAACGAATATAGATGGCCTCCATACAATCAAACGTAAAGGTATTGTCAAGATTATAGTTCCCCCTTCCTTACAACATACGCTAATTAATAAAGTACATTTAGAATATAACCATCCTGGTGTATCCCAAATGATTAGGCTCATCTCCACACAGTATACTTGGTGTGGAATGACCAAATCTATAGTTAAGTATAATAGGTCCTGTCCCACATGCCAACTTATAAAGAAACCGAAGGGTCCATTATATGGTAGATTAGAACGCCCCCCCTATAGCTTTAAAACCCTACGATATGTTATCTATAGACACTATTTCAGGTTTTTCTGAATATGGTAATTCTAAGTCATATTTACACGTAATTGTAGATCACCTAAGTCGGTATACATGGACCTTCCCCAGTAAGTCAACTAATATAATCACATACATTCAGTGTCTCAAAAAGATATTGCAGTGTGGCCGCCCAAAACGCCTTCTTTCGGATCGGGCACCTGCATTTACTTCCCCAAAGTTCAGGAGATTCTTAATAAAGAACGGGATACAGCCTCTACTAACCACAGCAAATAACCCTCAAGCTAACGGTTTATGCGAGCGTCTTAACGCGACACTCACCGGGAAGCTGAGGTTATTGAACTTAGAGAATCCAGGAACCTCCTGGACTAAGTTAATTAAAATAGTAACTAATAAATATAACGATACCCCCCATACGATAACTGGATTTCCCCCCGTATTTTTAATGTATAATATAATCCCCTCAGACTTAAATAATCACATAAACCCCTATCCCAATATAATAGAAAGTAGAAAACTAGCAATACAACGTACAAATGACAGGCACGACAAAGAGAAAATTAAATATGATAACAAACATAAAAATCCACACTTTGATACAGGAGATTTAGTATTAGTAAAGGCGTATCATCATCCAAATAGCGGTAAGTTAGTACCCCACTTTACAGGTCCATATAAAATTACTGAAATAATTTCTGATAATGTCGTACGTATAAATAGACCCAATAGGATTACAGGTAATGATAGCGATACTGTACATGTAAATAAATTACAATATTATAACGAAGAGGTCCTTTATATTTCACCACCCAAATTATATATATATATATATATATATATATATATATATATATAGAACCCCTAAAAATAAATAGAATAATAGATCCTTTTCGACATTTAGGTCCCAACTTGTTTAGTCCAATAGAAAAAAGTATAGCTCATCGATTTTCCGAACCTTTTATTCACTTGTCCTCCCATCTATTCTCATAAAATTAGTGAAATCTAGGCCCTGAAAGACAGGCAAACAATCCATGTTACATAAATAGCTATCATATTGCTGTCCTACCAAAACAAAACACGACACCCGCCGCCGCGATGGTCGGTTTGCTTATACAAGGCTGCACAAGCTCGAATTTCTCGCGCCACCTGAGTGACACCAGTTCAAACATATATTTTTATTTCGCACTTTCTACATTGTTCACATCAATTTTAATTCCTCTCGCATATCCCATATTCCATTAACACATTTCGCATGATCATAACACATTTATTTATACACTAGTTAATTAATTAATCCCTTTTATAGCAAATCTTATTTTTATAATGTTATCGATCCTACACATGAGACCAAAGGAGACGCCATATTATACCCTCCTAAAAGAACAATTAAATCCCCAAAATGGCGCCCATCGCCACGACAATATTCCAATCTTCAACACTCATGCCTATCAATCATTCAATTATAGGGTTTTTGGGTACATTTTAAATCGAACATACATGACATTACCGGCTCCCTTGTTAGGAATAAAAAAGGCTTTAACTTTTCTTTTTCTTTTTGTCAAATTTGTCGCCTCTCATTTCTCCATATGTAACGCAATGTTACATGGAGAAAAGATCTGTTAAGTTAATATTTAAAATGATATTCCCCAAATGTAACAAGCCGGCGTTTGGGTAGGCTCACCTAAAAATTTTGCAGACCAACTGCATAAAACGCTCTGCAATCTTTTTAGCGCCTAAGACATGCACTACATACTACATGTACCTAAAGTCCCATCTTCCACTACAATGACATCATTTTCGGATTCAAGATCGCTCCCCGTCTGGTCTCACATAATATAATCGGGAAGATCTGGCAAAGAACAACTTCTCAGACCGGACCAAAGCGACATAGGGCCACATTGCCTCCCCGTAGGCCAAACTAGAAAGACATCGATAATCTTGCACCTACACCTAGACATTGTGTGTAAATATGTTCCCTTTTTTCAGGAATGAATATTTTTGTTTTCTTTTAACTTTTCTCTCATTTATTGTAAATAGACTTACAGTTTTGCTAGTTTTGTGGTGTTGGACTTTGTTTTTTAACTTACAGATGTAGATAAAAATTTCACTATTAATCGATAATATCCTTTTGTTTATTAATCAACATTAATGCCTTAAACTACCAATCAACCCTTTATATATTAGTACCTTTAATATTTTATTTTATTTTAATTTTTAGTTTTTAATCATGTTTAGACTTAGCATTTTACGACTTCGACTATTTTAGGCACCATTTTAAAAAACCTGCACCTAACAATATTTATAATATTTCTTAAACAGATAAAACATTTATCATTATATTTTTCTTAATAGATTTTCAAAATGTTATTTTTGACGCTTCCCTTACAACCTCTAACTCTATCCCATGAACCTTTCCTCCCAACTTTTCACATCCATCAAGAGATTATTGTTCGTCAGCCATTTTCTTTTTTTTATATTTGATTAAACTAACTAGAAGACCCTTCCTCGCTGTACATTTCCCAACAGTGAGCTCAGGAGACCCAGTTAGGTTTTATTTTTTTTTCTCTCATCGTCCGGCTCATCATTTTTTTATTTTTCAACTTTTTCTTTTCACCACACAAGTCGGACACAATCAAAATTGACAGCAATAAATCTCTTACACCCACCTCTCCTTTTCCGCATCCTTCAAACCTCCAACCTTCCAAGGGATTCCAGTTCGCCGAACATTTTTGTTTTTTTTCATTGATTAATCCGACTGGAACAATCCTTCCTCGTTATACCCATTCCCAATAATGAGTTCAGGATATCCAGCGCGATCTTTTTATTTTCTTTTTCTCATCGCCCGACTCATCATATCAATTCACCATTTTTTCAATTTTTCACTTTTTTTTCATAATTCAAACGGGCACAATCATTTTGGACAACAGGGATGACTGCCTTCGTCCATGGTCTACCTCTACCTTCTTGGAGCTACCATCTAGACCTGCCTCTGTCTCTTGCTGTCCCAGTGCGGGAATCCCATCACGCACCCACTACCACGACTGCCCAGTACATTCCACATCGGGATTACTACATATATATACATTTCGTTATGATTGTTCAGCGCGATCTACAATTCACAGCTTGGCCATCTTGTAACATGGTTTCACCTTCTAATAGGACAACCTTCTATAAAGTGACATTGTATGGTCTGAATATTTATTATATGAGATATCAGAAGTATTCTAGAATATTGTCGTTTAAACTTTTTTTACTTCAAATAAATAATTATGGATCATCACTAGGGGAGAAGAGTTGCTTAGGTACAAGAAATGATAGAGAACTTGAGAGCTGAATATAACAAATATTAAAAGGAACTTGAATCACAAACTAGAAAAACTAAAAAATAAAACTCTAGTAACTAACAAGAATTAACAATTATTTTGAATATGACCAGACTCAGGGTGCTCAAAACAAAAATATATAATGAGACTAGCGGATGTGCCCGGTTTCGCCCGGGTTTTACCCGAGTGAATGTTTGTCTAACGAACATTTGTTAAATCAATTCTCTTTAAGCTTATAAAACGTACTCGGCTTCGCCCGGGGTTTTACCCGAGTAAAGGTTTGTCTAGCGAACATTTGTTAAAACAATTCTCTAAAAACTTATTAAAAAATAAAAAATATATATTTTGATAATTTGAAACTCGTAAATTTGAATCTCTCGATAAAGTGAACATTTTTTCCCGGTCCCTGTGTGCCTTGTCATCCTGAATTTTGTCTTTCCTAATTTTCTACATTAGAAAATCATAGTTTTATCTAGTGAACATTTTCCCGGTCCCTTGAGAAATACTCGATAAGTTGAATAAAATCAATATTAATTGGTTCCCTCGGTAATTGGAAGTTAAAAGGAATAGTATCATCGCCTTGGAATTGTATCATTATTCTTGTCGCAAATAAATTGCCGTGTCATCCTGAGATAATCTTACTTTTGATAAATAATATTTAAGATAACAAACTTAGTGATAAGAAAACTTGTTATCATCGTCACAATGGGGGGGGGGGGGGGGGGGGGGGGGCTGCTTGCGAGTTAAATCTACAAATCTGCAAATAACTCTAAGGATATTCAAGATATTCATGAATTTATTTTTCAAAAACCTTCTCGGTGATATACCTAATAATATCCCAAAATTTCACGGCGATTGGATGTATGGTTTTTAATCTATAGAGTACAGACAGACAGACATTCAATTTTATATATATAAGATAATATAAATGAGTTTTAAAAATTGTAAAAAAAAAATGCATCGGCCGGGAATCGAACCCGGGCCGCCCGCGTGGCAGGCGAGCATTCTACCACTGAACCACCGATGCTTAAAAAAATGGCCATATTTAGGTATTCATTCCATTCCGGATTAGTCCGCGTAAAAAAAAGTTCTTCAAATGAAAAAAAGAAATAGCCAAAAATACAAATCAAAATGCAGCCGAAAATTTTCCTCAGGTTTATAATAAGCGACATGCAAAATTTGGTACCAATTGGTTCAGTAGTTTTTGAGTTTATCGCGAAACAGACAGATAGACAGAAATTGACTTTTATATATATACTAGCGGATGTGTACCCGGCTTCGCCCGGGTTTTATCCGAGTGAAAGTTTGCCTAACGAATATTATATATTATGAAGTATAATAAACAATGCTAAAGATTAGTTTTAATTATTAATCAAGATTGTGTGTGAATATGTGAGAAAGATGTAATATCGTTGTTGTTTTCTTGGCCGACTGTTTTACATATGATGTTATCTTAAAATTGCTTGTTTTGAATATTTTTTTAGATTGAGTTGAATGAATTGCTGAATTTTTTTTTTGTATTTATATATAAATAAAATTAACTCTGTTGAATATTTTTGTATTTTATCGATAACTGCAAAGTTATGTATTTTAAAGTTAGGAAAAATATTTTGATGTTAAGCAAAACCTGCTCCATCTCGTTTTACATAAATGTTGAAAATTTGGCCAAAATTGATGCATTGTAACGAAAGTTTTTAGCGAACACCACTAGCGGATGTACCCGGCTTCGCCCAGGTTTTTCTCGAGGGAATGTTTGTAGTCTAGTAATAAGAAAATATACTACACCTAAAAACTATCAGAGAAAAGAGAAACCACGGAAGGTGAACAGAAAAATGCTTACAATGGATGTTATGTTTACGATATCAAGTTAAATAAAAACAAAGATAAAATTTGCATATGTTGGTCACTATAAATTTGTATATTTGTTAGGCTAAATTAGAAACATGATAAAAACAATTGGGTATTTAAAAACAAATGTAGAAATAAAAATTGAAGTATAATAAACAATGTTAAAGATTAGTTTTAATTATTAATCAATATTGTGTGTGAATATGTGAGAAAGATGTAATATCGTTGTTGTTTTCTTGGCCGACTGTTTTACATATGGTGTTATCTTAAAATTGCTTGTTTTGAATATTTTTTAGATTGAGATTATTAGCTAGTATGTAAAAAAATTAACTCTGTTGAAATTTAATTTTGTATTTATATATAAATAAAATTACCTCTGTTGATTTTTTTTTGTATTTAATCGAAAACAGCGAAGTTACGCATGTTAATGTTAGGAAATATATTTTGATGTTAAGCAAAACCTGCTCCATCTCGTTTTACATAAATGTTGAAAATTTGGTTGAAATTGATGCATTGTAACGAAAGTTTTTAGTGATGTCTACTTATGAAATTTCCATTTTATTAATATAGATAGAGATTTATTCTTCATTGTTGGCTTTTTAACTTACATTAATTCTTCATTGTTGGCTTTTTATATTACATTCACTCTTCATTGTTGGCTTTTTATCTTACATTCACTCTGTTGGCTTTTTATATTACATTTACTCTTCATTGTTGGCTTTTTATCTTACATTCACTCTTCAATGTTGGCTTTTTATATTATATTTACTCTTCATTGTTGGCTTTTTATCTTACATTCATTCTTCATTGTTGGCTTTTTATATTACATTTACTCTTCATTGTTGGCTTTTTATCTTACATTCACTCTTCATTGTTGGCTTTTTATCTTACATTCATTCTTCATTGTTGGCTTTTTATATTACATTCACTCTTCATTGTTGGCTTTTTATCTTACATTCACTCTGTTGGCTTTTTATATTACATTTACTCTTCATTGTTGGCTTTTTATCTTACATTCACTCTTCATTGTTGGCTTTTTATATTATATTTACTCTTCTTTGTTGGCTTTTTATCTTACATTCATTCTTCATTGTTGGCTTTTTATATTACATTTACTCTTCATTGTTGGCTTTTTATCTTACATTCACTCTTCATTGTTGGCTTTTTATATTACAAATACTCTTCATTGTTTGCTTTTTATCTTACATTCACTCTTCATTGTTGGCTTTTTATCTTACATTATTCTTCATTGTTGGCTTTTTATATTACATTCACTCTTCATTGTTGGCTTTTTATCTTACATTCATTCTTTATTGTTGGCTTTTTATATTTCATTTACTCTTTATTGTTGGCTTTTTATCTTACATTCACTCTTCATTTTTGGCTTTTTATATTACATTCACTCTTCATTGTTGGCTTTTTATCTTACATTCACTCTGTTGGCTTTTTATATTACATTTACTCTTCATTGTTGGCTTTTTATCTTACATTCACTCTTCATTGTTGGCTTTTTATATTATATTTACTCTTCTTTGTTGGCTTTTTATCTTACATTCATTCTTCATTGTTGGCTTTTTATATTACATTTACTCTTCATTGTTGGCTTTTTATCTTACATTCACTCTTCATTGTTGGCTTTTTATATTACAAATACTCTTCATTGTTTGCTTTTTATCTTACATTCACTCTTCATTGTTGGCTTTTTATCTTACATTATTCTTCATTGTTGGCTTTTTATATTACATTCACTCTTCATTGTTGGCTTTTTATCTTACATTCATTCTTTATTGTTGGCTTTTTATATTTCATTTACTCTTTATTGTTGGCTTTTTATCTTACATTCACTCTTCATTTTTGGCTTTTTATATTATATTTACTCTTCATTGTTGGCTTTTTATCTTACATCCATTCTTCATTGTTGGCTTTTTATATTATATTTACTCTTCATTGTTGGCTTTTTATCTTACATTCATTCTTCATTGTTGGCTTTTTATATTACATTTACTATTCATTGTTGGCTTTTTATCTTACATTCACTCTTCATTGTTGGCTTTTTATCTTACATTCATTCTTCATTGTTGGCTTTTTATATTACATTCACTCTTCATTGTTGGCTTTTTATCTTACATTCATTCTTCATTGTTGGCTTTTTATATTACATTTACTCTTCATTGTTGGCTTTTTATCTTACATTCACTCTGTTGGCTTTTTATATTACATTTACTCTTCATTGTTGGCTTTTTATCTTACATTCACTCTTCATTGTTGGCTTTTTATATTATATTTACTCTTCTTTGTTGGCTTTTTATCTTACATTCATTCTTCATTGTTGGCTTTTTATATTACATTTACTCTTTATTGTTGGCTTTTTATCTTACATTCACTCTTCATTGTTGGCTTTTTATCTTACATTATTCTTCATTGTTGGCTTTTTATATTACATTCACTCTTCATTGTTGGCTTTTTATCTTACATTCATTCTTCATTGTTGGCTTTTTATATTACATTTACTCTTTATTGTTGGCTTTTTATCTTACATTCACTCTTCATTTTTGGCTTTTTATATTATATTTACTCTTCATTGTTGGCTTTTTATCTTACATCCATTCTTCATTGTTGGCTTTTTATATTATATTTACTCTTCATTGTTGGCTTTTTATCTTACATTCATTCTTCATTGTTGGCTTTTTATATCTCATTTACTATTCATTGTTGGCTTTTTATCTTACATTCACTCTTTATTGTTGGCTTTTTATCTTACATTCATTCTTCATTGTTGGCTTTTTATCTTACATTCACTCTTCATTGTTGGCTTTTTATCTTACATTCATTCTTCATTGTTGGCTTTTTATATTACATTCACTCTTCATTGTTGGCTTTTTATCTTACATTCACTCTGTTGGCTTTTTATATTACATTTACTCTTCATTGTTGGCTTTTTATCTTACATTCACTCTTCATTGTTGGCTTTTTATATTATATTTACTCTTCTTTGTTGGCTTTTTATCTTACATTCATTCTTCATTGTTGGCTTTTTATATTACATTTACTCTTCATTGTTGGCTTTTTATCTTACATTCACTCTTCATTGTTGGCTTTTTATATTACAAATACTCTTCATTGTTTGCTTTTTATCTTACATTCACTCTTCATTGTTGGCTTTTTATCTTACATTATTCTTCATTGTTGGCTTTTTATATTACATTCACTCTTCATTGTTGGCTTTTTATCTTACATTCATTCTTTATTGTTGGCTTTCTATATTTCATTTACTCTTTATTGTTGGCTTTTTATCTTACATTCACTCTTCATTTTTGGCTTTTTATATTATATTTACTCTTCATTGTTGGCTTTTTATCTTACATCCATTCTTCATTGTTGGCTTTTTATATTATATTTACTCTTCATTGTTGGCTTTTTATCTTACATTCATTCTTCATTGTTGGCTTTTTATATTACATTTACTATTCATTGTTGGCTTTTTATCTTACATTCACTCTTCATTGTTGGCTTTTTATCTTACATTCATTCTTCATTGTTGGCTTTTTATATTACATTCACTCTTCATTGTTGGCTTTTTATCTTACATTCATTCTTCATTGTTGGCTTTTTATATTACATTTACTCTTCATTGTTGGCTTTTTATCTTACATTCACTCTGTTGGCTTTTTATATTACATTTACTCTTCATTGTTGGCTTTTTATCTTACATTCACTCTTCATTGTTGGCTTTTTATATTATATTTACTCTTCTTTGTTGGCTTTTTATCTTACATTCATTCTTCATTGTTGGCTTTTTATATTACATTTACTCTTCATTGTTGGCTTTTTATCTTACATTCACTCTTCATTGTTGGCTTTTTATCTTACATTATTCTTCATTGTTGGCTTTTTATATTACATTCACTCTTCATTGTTGGCTTTTTATTTTACATTCATTCTTCATTGTTGGCTTTTTATATTACATTTACTCTTTATTGTTGGCTTTTTATCTTACATTCACTCTTCATTTTTGGCTTTTTATATTATATTTACTCTTCATTGTTGGCTTTTTATCTTACATCCATTCTTCATTGTTGGCTTTTTATATTATATTTACTCTTCATTGTTGGCTTTTTATCTTACATTCATTCTTCATTGTTGGCTTTTTATATTACATTTACTATTCATTGTTGGCTTTTTATCTTACATTCACTCTTTATTGTTGGCTTTTTATCTTACATTCATTCTTCATTGTTGGCTTTTTATCTTACATTCACTCTTCATTGTTGGCTTTTTATCTTACATTCATTCTTCATTGTTGGCTTTTTATATTACATTCACTCTTCATTGTTGGCTTTTTATATCATATAGAAAATCATCTTAGTTCTTAGTGATAAGAAAACTTGTTATCATCGTCACAATGGGGGCGCTGCTTGCAAGTTAAATCTACAAATCTGCAAATAACTCTAAGGATATTCAAGATATTCATGAAATTATTTTTCAAAAACCTTTCCGGTGATATACCTGATAATATCCCAAAACTTCACGGCGATTGGATGTATGGTTTTTGAATCTATAGAGTACAAACAAACAAACAAACAGACATTAAATTTTATATATATAGATTATTATAATCAAAGTTTAAATTGAGACTGGTATTATATAATATGTCCTATACCAAATACAGGTGTTTATATTGATATTGTTTCTTTTAACTGAACTTCTCCTGCTTCCGACTTTCAGTGACTAAACCATATAAGTGTAGTCCTTGTATTCATGTGGGATTAAAACGTATAGTGTAGTCATCATCGTATAGTCCTTGTGTGTCATATTATAGGGATAATCATTCTATGTCCAAGCACCCTGATAATACTTTCGGTCAACGACTTCTCATATAACCAATCTACAGGATCTGTTTATATTGCAACCTATTGCCCTACCTGTTTCATATATCCTTAGGCTGCACCTGGTAGCTTTATAACCAACTTGGGGTAATATACTTGCAGTAATACAATCTATATAAATATTTAATTATAAATAAGAGAGATGAGGTAGTGGTGGTGTCTTGTCCAAAGATATGAGGTATTATATGAAAATAAAGAACCCCTTTCCACATTCCAATCTATAAATACGTATATATAGTTCTTAAAGTATTAGCAATTTCAAAAATAAATGTTACTCCTTCCTTTAAGATAAAGGCAAAATTCCAAGTGCCAACTATTGTTAGGTTACGCTGGCTGTGGTCAGTGACAAAACTTGAAAATTCAGAAGGTCTATCTTAAGACCATAGTTCCAGAATATTGTCCCCGACGTCAGTCTTAAGTGGCTAAAATTCTTGGAATTCCTGAACGAACCTTTATTCAAAAGATCCATCACTGACCCGAGATTGAATATACGGTCAATAGATAACGCATTGTTTTGCGTTTGTTTTAAATGTGAAAAAGCCTTCTTTAAAGGGGATTTCTATTCTTATAATATTTTAAAGAAATAATGTAACATTTGTATTTTATCTAAATCTCATAAATTATCCGTGTTTGCGCGTGTGTGTGAGTGATCAATAATAAGGCGAATCTTATATTTAACCAAAAAAGGTTATGAATAACAAAATAAGCGCGATACTTAAAAATTTTATTATTATAATGCACTGCGCGACTCTAACTTTACAACCTCAAAGATTTACTGAGAAGTAAAATATGAAAATTTCAGAGTGAAGTTATCTCACTGAGTTATGTAAATTATGACTATAACTTAGTTATCCCGCCAATATTAATTGATATATGTGAAAGAAAACTTGCAAATTTGCCTATACTTTCACCTTTTTACCTGATAGGAAAGGTTCTTTTTCACTCAGAGAAAAACGTTTAGCAGCAAAGAATGCCAGGAATGAGAAGTGATTGGACTAAGAAGGGCCGTTAGGGCCATGCATCAAATCTTTAAGGGTAGACGCCTTGACGTGTCCGCAGCGCACCGGCTTTAGTGAAAATGGTTGGCAGAAAAAAAATGTGGGCGATTTAGGGTGCTTTGAGGCCAGAGTGACGTCAGTACGCGTAGACCGACGCATCCGCCAGATGGCGTTGGCGTCCTCACATCCACTTCTATCGCCACATTAAAGGATGTGAATGACACTCTCTTTTTTTTTGCTTATCCCTAGTACACATGGTACAGGCCATGATAATCATGGTGGGTAGAAGTTGGCGATTCCTTTTACTGTAAGTGCACTATATGTCTACACATGTGAAAAGCAGTTCGACTTTGCCCTTACAAATGTGCCAGAGCCCCGTTTTGGTTACTTGCATTCGATAGTGGTGTGGACTTTTGCAAGATTCGGGGGCCATTAGAGCATTTTTTTAATTCAGAAAAAAAGTGCCCAATGCGGGAATCGAACCCGGGTCGTAGCGGTCGAAAACTAACGGTTTAGACCATCCTTCCATCGACCCCCTCAGGACACTCTTGATACTCCCATATCGACCAGAACCATTATACGCGGATCGGTCATCGGAGACCTACACTCAAGGACTCTGTTAATAAGTCTGCTATTGACAAACAGCACAGACCGTTCCATTTGCACTTTAGCGGGATAGAGCATCATGGACAGCGGAATGGCAGTGGGTAATGTTTTCAGATGAATCTCGCTTCTGTGTCGTCAGATATAACAGTCACATATTGCGTTTTTGCTCCGTCTTGGAGACAGGTCCAAATCGGCTGTAGAACGCCGCACTTAACGACAACACGGCATTACTTTTTGGGGAGTTATCGCCTATGATAACAAATATCCTCTTATTAAAGGCACTATGATGGCCCAAGGATACCTGGATGACGTACTGCGGCAGGTTAGCTACCCGTCTTACAGGGTGTACCAAACACCATTCTCCAACAGGATAACGCCCAAACTCACACACCAAGCATCAGCTAACATGTCCTGCATGAAACTTCGGTGTTTACATGGCTACTAATCTCTCCTGATCTCTTACTTATAGAACACGTGGGACCTAATTGGACGTCGTTTGCGTGCGTTGCCACAGCCGAATTTAGAAGATGAACTGTGGGTGACGGTTGCCAGTAAATGGGCAGCCATCACTCAGAACACCATATTCACGCTCATTGAGTCAGTACCAAGATGTGTTGCTGCCTACATAGCCCCCCGAGGCGATCCCACAAATTATTTAGCGAACGGCGATGTCGCTCAGTGTATAAGAGCATTCTGTTCTAATAACTCATTGTTGATTATTCATTGTTCGTAACTGGAACTCTCTTTGTAAAAATTTTAACAAAGTTTTGCACACTATGAGGGTGAAGTTAAAGGTTCTTGGCCTAATATTACTTTTCCTCCTCGGGTGCAAAATCTTATTAGTTCGTAGGACAAGTTTTAACTTGTTCACTAATATAGTTTGTGTGAACGAGCATGCCAGTATAGGTTTTGCGTGTCTTTCGTTAAAATGGATAAAATTGAATATCGTGAAGTTATTGAATTCTTCGTTTTTTATAGATTATCTCCTAAAACGTATTTAATCCGAAATATCCGACAAAAGTCAACGGGAAGTTTTCTCCTTCAATTTCAACCGTTCTTTCAACTTTCCTACTTGTTAAACCAGATCAGTATTACAGATGGAGCTGGAATTTTTGTCCAGTGAACTCTCATACGTGCTCGACGAAATCAGAAATTTCTGCAGGCAAAGAAAACATTTTGACACTCAGTAGAGCACATTTATAAGGTAATAATGCTCTAAGAACGGCATCTTGTCGTATATTTGCCACTACTTTCTGTATATTTCATGCCATAATTGTAACATGAGAGAACATGTGAGGAATGTTATATAATATACATTTATTTAATTAAAATAATTTCTTAGTTTGATGTTTTATAAAATATATTTTGTATATAAGATCATACCCAACAGACATTACGACTTTACTCTATGGCTTGAAAATAGAATCTTAAAAAATCTTCAAAAATCACAAAAAAACTATTTCAAATAATTTTCACGAAGCTAAACCTTATCGAGAATGATAATTAAAACAACACAAAAAATATATTTTGAAAATACAATGGTTTTTATTGATATATATAAATCATAGATAGATCATGGAAAAAAGGTATCAAAAACGTTGGATCAACTTATTAAGAATTTTCAAAAACCAGCTGAAACCCAATCTACTTCTTCGATTTCCAATATTAATAATATCGCCTTTCTTTTTTGTCCTTTTTTCCACTAATAAGAAATTTCACAAACGACTTGTTCGATATTGAATTTCCCGAATCATTATTGTAATTCCTTGATTCTGGTTGAAGCAGTCTTTCTTTAATCATGCCATTAAAAACCTAATTGTTCGCTTCTCATGTAGAATTTCGACTAGCTCTTTACTTAAATTGAATTTTCAATTGCACTTATCTTTGTCCACTAAAGATCCTAATATATCTCAAAGAGTTTGACATTTTTCATTCAATTTAATAGGTTTTGATCCCATTTTGCCACAAAGAATGTTCATAAGAAATATCTCTTCGATTTAAACGTCTCATGGATTTTAAATCTTTATTGAAGAAATAAGTCCTAATGAAGAACATTTGTTCTAAAACATTGTTCTCTATGTAAATTTGATTACTTAAGTTTATACAGCTATTCTGTTTATGAATATTCAACTTTTAATGTTCTCTATTTCAGATATCTATTACCATCGAACATTTTGTACTATCTTCAATAAATATTTGCCAAAGGTATAGCCTACCACTCTCACCGTCTTTTGCTATATCGGCTGGTCTCATAGGTGTTATCTGATAGGCTGCTACCGAATCGAAGATGCTCAAATACTGTCACGGGACCTTTACCTAAACCATGGTGATAAGGTAGCATTATGCTCGAAATTGTTAAATCTAGTGTTCTGACTTATTCTCCTATTCAGATTTGCTAGCTTTATGCATATCTAAAAAGTATATTGTTTGTGACATATTCATAAAGATTTAGAGAGAAAGGATGTGCTCATATTTCGATATATCTCATACATTTCAGAAATACATCATATATATATCATTGTTATATATATATATACTTCATAATATAATCTCTGCAGATCATACTAAAGGAACAAGATATGTTAAACTATAGAAAGTCAGATATCCCTTTTATTCAGGATCCTTACTTTATAGAGTAGGCCATGGAAAGATGTAAGACAGCCCCTTCAAACAAGTTTAGAGTACTGTAAACACTTGGGATGTTTACAGAAGTAGTTTTATCTTTCTTTCCTTCCGTGTTTATTTGTGCCGTTTCCGTTTCTGGAGAGCCCAGTACTGTTTTATTACCCTCGTGTGGTAAACTGTAGTGTTCTTGTGTAGATATCTCTTTCAATTCCTCAAACTTTATCTAATCTAATCTAATTGACAAATAAATCATATTCCAAATTATTGTCCTTCCTCTCTCTAAATGTCTCGTTTGGAACAGGCATTTGAAACTATATTCCAAAAACAGAGTTCACTATTTACACTATTCATTTTATTACTACTAATTTTAATTATTATTTGAGCACCCGCACACACAAATTCTGAAGTACAAAGTTTATTATTATAATTATAATAGATCTATCATGTTTGCCGTTTCTCTGTCATGTGTAATTTCATATTACACACGCATCAATATATTTTTAATGTATTTATAATGACGTAGATGATATATTTAAGAATGAAAAAAATATTTGTGTACAAAACCTTGAAGGATAAAACTCTACGAATCTTAGTACGAGAAGAAATCTTTTTCTGAGAAAAAAAATCGAATCACTATAAATTTCGAACCTAATGTTATTTAATATATAGCAACTTATTAGCAATTTCTCTATGTGTTTACTAAATTTTACCTCCTTTCTAAATACGTATAATCGCCCCCCGCTTTTATTTTCACTCATATACATCTAATTGTTCAATGATAGAACAAAAAGTGTTTTCTTTTACAGCATTTAAATAAAAGTTTTATAATGTGTATTTTTATTTATTTATTATTTAGTTAGTTTTCAGTCATGAATTTACAGAACTTAGAATCAAAAGTTAAAATATATATAAAATCCCTTTGAAATGTTTAAATATGCGCATAAATATATCAAACAACCCAGTATTGTCATATATTTATAAAGCCATTTATACACTATGATATTACAAAATTTATGTAATTAATCTAGGTTCCTGGGGCCTTCAAAATATTTCTTTTACCACACGTGTTGTCAGTCAGAGACTAATGTGTTTATGGTTTTAACTAGAATGACTGTGAAAGTCCAATATATTAATATTGTCAAGTGATTTATTCCTAGGTATATTTTTAATTTATTCCAGGTTGAGATTTATATAGCCCTTTAAGAGTGAATTCGTTACTTTTCAAAATGAGTTCCTCGCCTCTCTTCAAAAATAATATTACAATGTGTAAAATTCAAAAGAAAGTTTCATAAAGATTAATTAAAAACACTAATATATATGGGATAAAATAACTACGAAATAAATTATAAAGAAATTATATTAGATAAACTGGGATTCTTGTATGGCCAGCAATAATTTTTTTCGAATGCAAGAAAACCATTCTTCAGTCTCCTGATGTAATTTTACTGATTGCATCAGTGATAACCTCGCCTAACGTGATGTCACGTCGAGGAAGCAGCGACCTTACCAATGTTTTAATTTTGCTGAATGAAAATTCGATTGGATTTAGCATATATGATTATGGTGACAATAACTTCACGCTGCTTCTTAGCAGACTAATAGATGCCCGTGTTTCTGCGGATGTGTGCATTATCCATATAGAAACATTAAATCCATATCGCGTGGCTACAATTTAATCAAGCTCAAGTAAAAATATAACGTGGTTGACGATGAACTCATTTTATAAGTGACGAATTCCCTCTTAAAATACTTTAATTCATAGGAAAGTGGCCATTTGATTTCAATTTTATCAGAAAGCTGAGCAGATGAAGAGGAAATGATGAACTGTATAGGTATATATATATATATATTAAAGTTTGTGTGATCTGAGTTATTCTATTGTGGCCAGCGATTTATGTAAAGGTTTTGAAATACTATATAAGTTAGGAGGTGAAACGTCTTTGACGTTTATTTTGACGGGAGAGGTGACCAATATATTTTTAGATCAATATACTCCCGGAATAAATTCCATCTGTACTTGAGGGAGGTCTATTTTACCTTTCATGCTTTTTTATCTTTAATTGAGGCCCAGCTTTCTAGAAAATGTATAAAACCTTTGTCCTTAAGTTGAGTCAAAGATACGCTGTACACGTGAATTCATATACGCAAATTTGACCTGGAATACCTTTTATTAATTTTTTAGAAGCCTCTTTGACCAAATATTTGGTTGGTGAAGTACAGCCTGCACCACGCTGAAGAACCGAACAGCCCGAAACTCCTTCGAGGTTTGCTTTTCTCTATATATCAAGAAAATGGGTTGGCCAAAAATATCATGGAACAAGTTGAATCAACGGTTAGTTGATTTTTGTTCCACTAGATGGCGCTCCATCATCTAAAATACTCACGTGAGCGGTTGGGGTATGCATTTTTAATTATAATATAAACACCAATATTTTTCTTATTTTTCTTATATGTTCACGTGTTACAGATATCATAATATTCTATTTGCTAAGTCTTGACAAGAGTTTACAATTTCTTTGTGTTTTTTGAATAAAATAAAATAAACTTTGTTTTGTTAAATATGAAGCCTTTATGTTTAAAAAACCTTTACTATTTTTACTAGCCTATACACACATTTCATAGGAATTTATATAATATTATATATATATAACATCTCAGAAAAAGAAAATTATTTAAACTCAACCTTGGAATATAGGAATTTTGAATCACAATTTCGAAGCTGTATGAATAGACATCTGAGGGTTTCAGGTATAAAATATTGCTCTAAAATCAAGTGTTACACCATATACATACTTCAAGATAAAATCACATCACATTTCTTTCAATAGACATATAGACATCGTTTGTTTTTAAATACAACAATGTATGATTCTATAAAAGATTATTATATATATATAAAGGAAAAAATAATAAATATTCAGAGAGCCAAATATATATTTAATAAAGTGTTATTCCTGACAGGGGGATATTTTAAATTATTTTTATTGATATAAAGTCATTATATACAAACGCTATTGAAATATATATCTTAAAATTATCAATAGAATTTCCACTGTGTATATACATTCCTTTCTTCCTATTATCTAATATTTACAAATATTATATATATATATATATATATATAATATTTATCACAAATGGCATTTACTTTCAACCATTATTAATTTTTAGCATATCAAATAATGTATTGAAAGGATCGACGTGTTTGAAATAAAAGAATATTCCAAAATATTCTAGATGTTTTGATTTCATTTTATATCGTTGACGGTAGCTTTATTCATTTTTATATATATATTTATGTTTTTTTATACAATACAATAATATTGAAAATATAGAAGGCATATCCTGACAAGGAGAACATGTGCTTTTTAGATGGCAGAGTACCGTATTGTTATATAATATCAACACCTGATCTTTTTATTTATTTCTTCTAATATTTATAGAAGTCGGTGGACGAGTGGGTAACACCCTCGATTCCCGACAGTCATGAACCGGGATTGAATCCCGCGTAAAAAAATTGTTTAATATGTGAAAAACCTTCATATATTATTTACTGTTTCAATTATCATAAACTAGGTTGCTCTTGTTGAGCGGTACCTAATAAAGTGATTTTGAATAGGTTCTAATATTTTTATACATAACATAGTATTTTTTTGAAAATAGAGCAATCCATGAATAAATATTTAAATAATAATTAAATAACATAGTATATTATGAAAAAACAATAGAAAAATAAATAAAAAGGTCAGGTGTTGATATTAAAAATAAAAAAGGCATATAAAATACAATATAACGCGGCTGATGATTGTAAAACGAAAATTAAAATTATACCGCGAATGTTTCTTTTAAAAATCGAAATTTATTTTCAAAGAGAAATAGCGACATTTCTAACTTTGAGGATGAGGTATGGAAAGGTGAAACATGAAGAGTAATGGAGAACGGAAAAATAAAAAGTGTCCAGGGGCGGGAATCGAACCCACACCCTTCTGCTTACCGGGCAGGTGCCTTGTCTACTCGGCTACCCTGGACGTATTTTTCCGTTCAAAACTTATATTTAAAGTAACATTTAAAATACAATATAACGCGGCTGATGATTGTAAAACGAAAATTAAAATTATACCGCGAATGTTTCTTTTAAAAATCGAAATTTATTTTCAAAGAGAAATAGCGACATTTCTAACTTTGAGGATGAGGTATGGAAAGGTGAAACATGAAGAGTAATGGAGAACGGAAAAATAAAAAGTGTCCAGGGGCGGGAATCGAACCCACACCCTTCTGCTTACCGGGCAGGTGCCTCGTCCACTCGGCTACCCTGGACGTATTTTTCCGTTCAAAACTTATATTTAAAGTAACATTTAAAATACAATATAACGCGGCTGATGATTGTAAAACGAAAATTAAAATTATACCGTGAATGTTTCTTTTAAAAATCGAAATTTATTTTCAAAGAGAAATAGCGACATTTCTAACTTTGAGGATGAGGTATGGAAAGGTGAAACATGAAGAGTAATGGAGAACGGAAAAATAAAAAGTGTCCAGGGGCGGGAATCGAACCCACACACTTCTGCTTACCGGGCAGGTGCCTTGTCCACTCGGCTACCCTGGACGTATTTTTCCGTTCAAAACTTATATTTAAAGTAACATTTAAAATACAATATAACGCGGCTGATGATTTATTGTATTTTAAATGTTACTTTAAATATAAGTTTTGAACGGAAAAATACGTCCAGGGTAACCGAGTGGACAAGGCACCTGCCCGGTAAGCAGAAGGGTGTGGGTTCGATTCCCGCCCCTGGACACTTTTTATTTTTCCGTTCTCCATTACTCTTCATGTTTCACCTTTCCATACCTCATCCTCAAAGTTAGAAATGTCGCTATTTCTCTTTGAAAATAAATTTCGATTTTTAAAAGAAACATTCGCGGTATAATTTTAATTTTCGTTTTACAATCATCAGCCGCGTTATATTGTATTTTAAATGTTACTTTAAATATAAGTTTTGAACGGAAAAATACGTCCAGGGTAGCCGAGTGGACAAGGCACCTGCCCGGTAAGCAGAAGGGTGTGGGTTCGATTCCCGCCCCTGGACACTTTTTATTTTTCCGTTCTCCATTACTCTTCATGTTTCACCTTTCCATACCTCATCCTCAAAGTTAGAAATGTCGCTATTTCTCTTTGAAAATAAATTTCGATTTTTAAAAGAAACATTCGCGGTATAATTTTAATTTTCGTTTTACAAAAAAGGCATATCCTGACCAGGAGCACATGTTCTTTTCAGAAGGCAGCTCTGCCAGATGGCCCAGATGCCCAGATGACGCTCTGTCTTCTGAAAAGCACATGTGCTCCTGGTCAGGATATGCCTTTTTTATTTTTAATAGTATATTATATAACATATATATATATATATATATATGTTTTGTAATGTGTGGAGCCGACATCGTTGCAGCGGGCTCCTCATGCAGTCATGGGCCAGAGTGGGAGCGCACTAGCCTGAAGATAAATGGGAACTGAAAATTATTAGCATTATTCCATCATCATAACTACGTAATCACTCCGTTTGTGATCATCTGTCTGACTATAAAGGATATAAAATAAGGAGTGGAAAGATTAAAATATTTCGTAAAAAATAAGCTTCTAAAGTGGATTATAAATACCCCCTACCATGTCTTCCTTTTTTTCGTACATTATCATTTTGAAAATGAGACATTTTCGATTCAATTTTTGTTATATATTTCTACTGTACTCTAAATCAAAATAGACTTTTAGAAAAACCTCAATTAATTATTCATTTTTAATTTCAATTTAAAGAACTATGACCCCTAGGGACAATTTCGCTGGCATACATGTATGCTTCAACTGTTATCTATATACTTATTTACACAATAATTTTAGTCATTAAAGAATAGTAATTATACATTAACAAGAAGAACGAAGAAAAAGGGAAACATTATCGTCAAATACACCTATCCCCCGATTTACACGGTAGATACCTTCCTGAGAAAAACGTGTAAATCGGGGGATAGGTGTACACAGAAATAAAAATAAAATGCATTGACAGGTTAAAATATGTAGTCAGCGCATAACCTCTGAATTCCTCGTGAGATGTGTACACAGTGCATGTGTTCAATCACAGTAGCATTTAGTATAGTGCGATAAAAACAAAAAAAAACTTATTTAGAAAACCGTGTAAAAGCGAAAACGTGTAAAACAAGTACCGTGTAAATCGGGGGATAGGTGTATTTACAACAAATATAGTTCATTTGTCAGTATTGTTGGAAGATAAGAGATAAAAATGTAAGAGTTTAAACATTCTAAAGACAAAAATGTTCTAAAAACATTCTAACGAGAAAAGTGAACTGTGTACAAAACAAGAAATATAATTCTGGAAATATTAATATTTTAAAAATATTATAAATTTCTTTAAATTCCTAAAAATTCTAAGATTAATTCATCTCTTTCTAGTGCCGAGTATAAAAGCTGAATAGCCTGATATATAATATTATATTCATGCAGTCTATATCACAATATTTTGAAAAAAAGGATACCACTATTAAGGGTTCACCACTGATAGGCAAAGCTCTCTAAATAGATTTCCATGGAAGTAAGGAATTCAGGAAAAATTCTAAAAATAAGTACACTAAAAAGATTTCATTCCTTATGTACAAATTCTTTTATTATGAGAAATATACAATATATGAATATTGTTGACATGTCTATATGTTCTTTCAACACACTCCAGATCCTGAGCAATCCTATAGATAATTTGAGGGAGTGATATATTGGACATGGTACCCTACATAGATACAAATTGTATTTGAAGCTAGAAAATAATTATACTATTTTTTATTATTCGATATGAAATTATTGTTAAAACAGTTTGCTAGCATAAGCGTTTTATTTTGCAAACTTGCTGAGTATTTGGGTGGATTTCACACACACACACACACACACACACACTCGAGCGAGCGGCCACGCTTTCGCGAGCTCCGCCGTTTTCGCCTTTTGAGTGCGTGTAAAAGGCGCTTAATCTGGCAAGTGTGGTATTGGCGGAAAGCCCAGGATGTGCTGAAAAAGTGCCTGAAAGGCCCAGCATCCTGCTACAAACAGGCGAAGAATTATTGCCAAAAGAAGGAAATATGAAGAAAACAATTGATATTTCTTCAGAAAATCAAAAGTATGCAAATTCGCCGACAGGCGACTTGCATGTAAATCCGGCCGCCGCGCGTGGTGACGTCACGGCTCCGAAGACTGCTGCTACGACCAGCGCAACTTCAGCCAGCCCGGCCTCGCTCAACTGGGCCGACAGCGAGATGGCGGAGGTGAACGACAACGAGGGCTTCATCGTCGTGAAGGCCAAGAAGAGGCGCCTCGGCTCAACTTCACCTGAGCACGCTGCCAGGCAGCCCAACAAGCCTGGAGAGCAGCGCAGCTCCCAGCAGCGGAAGCGGCCAACAGGGCCGAGAGCAGTGCCGCCCCAGGAGATCAAGGCGACACGCAAGAACATCGCCGAGGCCAAGGCGAGGCAGAACTCATCTACCCACGAAAACTACATCTTCGTGGAGCGATGCCCAGAGTTCCCGGACTACACCTACCTAAAGGCAATATCCAAGCTGGTCGGGGGGCCAAATGACATCACATATTTCGGCAAAATGAACGGCCATTTCCTCGTGGGCTTGGCGACCAAAGATCTTGCGCTCCGTCTGGCTGAGGGCGACCTTGAGATCGAGGGAACGACCCTTAGGGTCTTCCCCTACCGTAAGAGGGCCGAACGAATCGTCGTCGCCAACCTGCCAGGCTTCGTGGACGACTTCACCGTTGTGAACGCCCTGAGCCCATACGGGAGGGTCACCTCCATCGCCCCCATCCTGATCAAAATGGGGGAGTTCACATTCACCGACGGCCGCCGGGAAGCCTTCATCCTGCTCAAGGACGGCATCAAGCTAGACAGGCTGCCCACCCGCCTGGACATTCAATCCAAGGGAGATTCCCTGCCCGCCTTCCTCTCCTTTGGCATAAAATGCTCTAAATGCGGAAAGCAGGGCCACCGCAGAGCAAACTGCCCATCGCTCGCCAGGCAGAACAGCAGCCCCAGGCAAGCAGCGTCTCCCACCGACGCAAGCCCCCCCCCCCCCCCCCCCCCATCTCCTCCTCCTCCTCAGCAGCCAAGGAGGCCGACACCTGCGCCCGCAACATCGGCGTCCCCTGTCCAACCGGCGAAGTCTTCAACTGAGGCTCCAGTGACCCCCTCGGCACACCATCCTGCCGAACCGAGGGATCTTGCCCAGCCCGCCCCTGTCGCCCTCCCTGCTCCTCTGGCTGCCCCGCGGCCCCCCGAGCCCGAGACCTTTCCGCTCGACATTGAGATGTCGGAGGAGGAGCTGACCTCAACTCCCTCCGCGTCTCCCCGGGGAAAAGCATTCGTCCAGCTGCAGGAGCACCTCAAGCAGTTCCCCAACCTCTCCATCGACTGGGACGGGCTGCCCGGTATAGACCGCGAGGACGCACAGCGGCTACTCACCTCTAAAGGAAAAATGGAGAAGCGAGCGCCCTCGCTGTCAAAGGCACAGGTCGCCGCCCTCGACCAGGTGGCCGAAACCATCAAGGCCTCGATCCCAGACTCCAACCACACCATCCGCAAGACCCTCCAGAAGACCAAGGGGGCGCTGCATAAGGGACGGCAACAATGAGCTACCGTCTCGCCAGCATCAACGCGCGAGGGCTCGCCACTCGGGGGAGGAGCCTTGCCCTTTGTCATCTCCTCAGACAACATCACGTGGACATCGCGTTTGTCCAGGAGACAAACGCTTTTCATCTCGGCAGCGGCCAAGACCTCTGCCTCGGCTACAGCGCAGTTATATTGGCCCATCCCGTAGCCATCTCGGGATCCGGACTCGCCTGCGTCTTCGGACCAGGCGTCGCCGTGCTACGACAGCGTATCCTGTGGCCGGGCCACATCGCCTTGGCAACAATAGATGTCCGCGGCGAGGAGATGACGGCCATCGCCGTTCATCTGGCGCATGAACCCCGGGAAAGAAACCGGCAACTGGAGCTCCTGGCGGCGACAGCGGCACAGGAGGAGGAGGGAGCCTGCTGGATCATCGGCGATTTTAACATCAGGGATCGGGGCCCCTCATCATCATCATCATCGGATGCCCTCGCCGCTCTTCTGGACCTGGCCGCGCTGGTCGACGTGGCCACCCAGTTCGACGCCGCCCACCTGCCCACCAGAGTCGCCATGCACGGCGACCAAGTCGAATCCAATCGCTTGGACCGGATCCTCGTCCCTGCTGGAGTCCTGGATCGCGTGTCCATCTACGCGACCAGCCACTACCACCTCTCGGACCACCGCCTCGTGCTGCTCCAGGTGGGCCCGCCCACCTCCGCCGTCTCCTCCCCCACCCAGCCTCGCTTGGCCGCGATGCTCCGGTCCGGCCTCGTTCTCGAACATCTGGCTGGTTACATCCGGGAGCTCGAGGAAGACACGGCGCACGATGACGACGACGGGATCCTTTGGGACAGGTGGACCACCATCAAGGCGGGACTGCTGGCGGAGGCCAGATCCCTGCACGATCCCCGCCACGCTGCCAGCTACAGCTACGTCTACAGGGCGAGACGTTACATCGCGGCGCAGCTCGAGGCCTCCTCCATCCGGGCCGACTACCCTTCGCTGCCGGACCTAGCACGCGCCATCCGCCTCCGACGCCCGGTCAGCGTCATCAGGGACGAGCAAGATAACATCATCGAGGGCCCCGAGCTTCGGCGGAGGGCGTTCGCGACCTTCCAGCCTCGCTTCGCCCGTCCCACCACCGATCCAGCTGCGGGAGCTGCCTTCATCGTCAGCAGCGCGCCCACCACCACCCGCGAGCTGAGTGAGGAGGACCCGCTCCACCGGCCGGACATCAGCCCCAGCGAGATCACCAACGCTATCGAGCACCTCCCTCGCGGAAAGGCCCCCGGCTGGGATGGCTTGCCGTGCGAGCTCCTCGTCGCCTTCAGCGAGGACTTCTTCGCGGAAGCTCTGGCCCGGGTGTTCACGGCATCACGGCTCCGCGGTGCCCTGCCTCCGTCGACGCGGCGCAGCTCCATCTGCCTCGTGCCCAAGGCCCGCGGAGGTCGCGGCCTTAATGGCTACAGGCCCGTCGCGCTGCCCTCGGCCGACTACAGGGTCCTGGCCGCCATCCTTCACCGGCGCCTCAAGCCCCACCTGCGGACCCTTGTGCCGGAATGCCAGACCTACGCCGTCCCCGGGAGGTCCCCGTCATGGAACATCGCCATGGTGACGGACGCCGTCGAGGAGGCCACCGCCTTGGGCTCGCCGCTGGCTGTCATGGGCGTAGACCTGGAGTCCGCCTTTGACTCATTGGACCGCGGCTTCCTGGAGTCCCTGTTGATATCCCTCCGCCTCCCGCCGGCCTTCTTGGCATGGATCAACATCTTATACGCCGGGGCGGACGCTACGATCCGGGCCGGAGGATTCTATACCACCGCCTTCCCCCTCCTCAACGGCCTAAGACAGGGTTGCGCCGTGAGCGCCGCACTCTTCAGTATCGCCACGGGGCCGCTGCTACGTCGCCTGGAGTTGACCCTCGGCGTGGGCAACGTCACCGCCTACGCCGACGACATCGTCCTCCTGTTCCATCGCGACGAGGACTTCGAGCGGGTGGCGACCGTCTTCGAAGACTATAAGCAGGCCTCCGGAGTTGGCGTGAACCTCCGGAAGAGCGCTGGCCTCTGGTGCGGCGCCTGGCGCAACCGCGGCGACTCCCCTCTCGGCGCCTCCTGGTCGACCACCTCCATCAGGGTCCTCGGGCTCGACATCGCCCCCAGGAGCACCGTCATCCACCGGGAGCAGCATCTCCTGGCCCTCCTGGAGACTGCATGCCGCAAATGGACGCCCTTCACCCGCGGCCTCTCCCTCGTCGGACGAGCAAGAGCGGCGAACACGCTGGTGGGGTCCACGATCCAGCACCACCTGCATGGATACCTCCCATCACCCCCGACCATCGCCAAGCTGCAGGCCCGACTGGCGAGGTTCGTCTGGGGGCCAGACCACACGGCGTGGCTTCCCGCCAACGTCATGGCGAGGCCGGTCACCATCGGAGGCCTCGGCCTCCACGACCTCGCGACCCAGCTCCAGCTCGCCTGCCTCAAGGGGGTGCAGGTCGCACTCCGCGGAGGCAGAAATGCTTTCAGCTGGCTGGTAGAAAGCGGTGAGGCCTGGATCCACCCTCCACCGGACGGCACCCGTCTCCAGCCCCGCCGTCTCCGGTTGCTGAGGCTCTGGGAGGAGGCCTCCAACATCCTGAGCCTCAACCACCGGGCGCTCCCCACGGCTCAGCTGCTGGACCTCCCCATCATCGGCGGCTGCCGGTTCCTCCGCCCTCCCGACCTCCTGGCCCCCGCCCGCTGGAGCGGATCCCGAGTCCGGGACCTGATCGAGGAGGAAAACCTCATCGCCCGCCCTACGCGCTCGGTCCTGGCTGACGCCACGGCCCTGGGCGCCTTCTGTCGGAGGCTGACCTCCGAGAACGCTGTGGGCTTCGGGGCGGAGTCCACGCCTTCATCCAGTTCCCTTGCTGCGACCGTGGTGCTGCGTGGGACGGCTACGCCGTTCCTCAACGGCCTCACGACGCGCTCGGCCCGACGGGCCCTGGATCGTCCGCGCCTCGCCGCCACGCCCATCTCCAGATTCCTGGCGAGATGGACGCCCACCATCAATCCACCATCCAGGATCGACTGGGCCTCGCTGCGGCGCTGCGCCTATTCGGGTCACGAGGCCGACGCAGCTCTCAAGCTAGCCCTCCACGCCCTGCCCCATCCGGCCCATCCTGCCTCGGTCGGCCCCTCCTGTCCTGCCTGCGGGTCCATCGACCGCTCCCTCGGCCACCGTTACTGGTGCTGCCGCTCCATCAGGCCGCTCATCAGAGAGGCCTTCAACATCATAGGGCGGCCCCCTGACCTGCAGGCTTGGATCTTCGGCGGGTCCGGCCTTGAGGACGACGCCCTTTCCATCCTGGCATCGGCAAAGTTGCGAATTTATCGCTACTTTGTACAGGTTGGGCTCGGAGAAGCAGTGGAAGACCCGCTCATCGCCTGGTCCAGGACCCTCCAGCGCCGAGGTTTTCTTCCTCCATCTCCCATCACCATCTTGTAAAATATGTTTCATATTTGTATATATTTCTCTTCTCTTCTCATCTTCTTTTTTCTTTTTCTCTCCCTATGATTGAAAATGTATAATATTGTCTAAGATGACAATAAATATTTTTAATTGTCAAAATTGTCACACACACACACACACACACACACACAACACACACACAGATAATATTTATTCAATTTTCATAAAATGAAATAAAAAGAAATGGAAGATTCATATAATATTGGAAGTTAATTAAGTGTTTTCTAGGTATTATTTAATGAAATTCAAGATGATATTTTAAAGGTATGAATTATTCACTATTGTTTATAAAAAATATAGTTTTTATAATTACAAAAATACTTATTTATAGCAGCATCTATCTGTAAATAAACGTTATATTATCATAAATACAAATAAGCAATAAAACGCGCCATCTATATTGAGAAAATGAAAGAATTTCAGCACTATTTTTTTTACATACAAAAAAATTCCGACTGGCTTTTTGTGATGGAAAAATATTGGAAGGACTTGGCTAATCATTAGTGAACCCTCCCAGTGAAGCGTATATAAGCAGAATTGTTCAATACAGTGATAGAACTCTAAGAAGCGGTCTGGTAGATTAAATTGGCACCACTGCTGGGATGGTTCATCACTGATGAGCCAAGCCTTCCCTAATATTTTTTCATCGCAGTAAAATCAGTAGAAGTTTGTTTTTGTGTGTAAAATAAACATTTGTGCTTGGATGCCTCATTTCATATATATATACTGTTTATCATAATATCGTGCGATATATTTATGGAATTGTCAGTTACTTACTGTATCTTTCAAATATGAAATTTTAAAAACGTTGATAATAATTATAAATTTCACATTTTTACATACATGTTTATAATTATTATATTTGATATCAACATATAAACATTGATTGCAATTCCACATATTTATCAGAAATAATATACAATTTGTTTTTTATCTCTCTCGTATAAAGGCAATATTTAAACCATTTCATCCGAAGATAATATAGAACAAGTTTAACAAGTTTTACCGCAAATGTTTCTTTTAACAGAACGAAATATCGTAATTTTCATTATTTAAGGAGAAATAACGACTATTCCTATCCTTAGGGATGAAGTATGAAAGGATCATTTGTGAAGAGTAATAATAACGGAAAAATAAAAGTGTTCAGGGATGGGAATTTCTCATTACTCTTCACAATTCATCCTTTATACTTCATCCCTAAGGATAGGAATATTCTTAATTTTTCCTTAAATAAAGAAAATTGCGATTCAACTTGTAAGGGCGGTAAAACTTGTTAAACGATGTTCTATAAACATAACCGCATTATATTGTATTATAAAGATAATATATATTTCATATTAATAAATTAAAATATTTTTCTATTCGTTAGACAATTAAAAAGAAGCAATATTTAGGAATATAAAATTCAAAATAATTATTTATATAAAAATAAAATAAAATAATTCATTCAACTCTAACACAAATTCTACACTCTATCTATCAAGAGGTGGTAAAAACGTAGCCAATAAACACACGAATATTTATCCGGAGAAATAAGATTGCAGAAAGAAGTTAGCAGGGTGGTGGTGTCAACCTGGGGAGATAAGAGAGCTGATGAAGTCAGAAAGAAATAAAGGTCTCCACATTTATCGAAGCTATTGTCTCGAGTGTCAAGGTGTCCATATCTCCTTCATAGGTACATTGATTACCTGTCGTTTTTATAGCGTTTTTACATTTATTTATACCTTTTTATCCAAATTTATTTTAGCTTTTTTTGATTTTGTATTTATAGAATTTTATATTTTATTGAAAATAGAGAAATCCAAAATAAATCTTCAATTGAAGAACATATATTGAATCAAAATATAATTTATTAACCATTATATTAGTTGGCTGAACGCCAACCTTTTTCAAGGTATTACAACATATTAATGTGTGCGCTGAGTTTGTTGTTGACATAAATATGTTGTTCACAATGTATCCTTTCATACTCTATCCCTTAAATAATTAAAATTACAATTTTTCTTTCTGTAAAAAAAAAACATTTGCGGTAAAGCTTGTTTAAACTTCGTTCATAAATATGTTATAATACTTTGAAAAAGGTTGACGCTCAGTCAAATAAAATATTTTAAAATAAATTATATTTTGATCTAAAATGTATTTTTAATTAAAGTATTCTATATATATTTACGTGAAGAATTTAATTCTGTTTGAAATAACCTGTTTAGATATTTTAACTTGAAAATACTCTGCTTATTATGTACAATTTGATATCATGTTATCTTTCAATTTGAAATGCATTAGGTAGAATTAAAATATCTTTGTTTTCATTCAATTTTTAAAAATTGTATATATACAACTTTCTTAGATAAATTAATATTTAACTGAATGGGTGAAATTTGGAATGTTTTCATTATGACAGACTCTTCTTTGTCTAATTATAAAACAGATAAAATTGTTTAAGTTATAAATAATAATATTTCTAAATAAAAATATATAACTTTATAATAAATATTTATATGATGCAATATATATCGTGTCATATGTTATAAGACATTTAAACAATTTTTGACACATATGAATCTTTTTGAAATAAAACACATTTTTGCACTAAGAGGGGGCAGTATGAAATTATTTTATTTGAAAGTATATAATAATACGCACAAAATAATAGCTTGAATTCCATATAAAATATATTTTTTAAAAACCTATTGTTTTTATTTTCATATATATATTTCTACATTACACGTTTTTAGATCAATAAGAAGGTTGTGAGGTATACCTTAAAATTTGGTAGAATTGACCAAAAAGGTTTTTTTTGAACTAGTAAATTGGCATGGTTGATCTTAAGAATATATTACAATATAAATTTGTGGGGAATTGGTATTCAAGCATCGAATAAGTGGTACATCACCCTTTATATCCGCCCAATTACTGATTAAGGGCCAAAGACCAGAACCATGGTATTATAGTTGTAATTCGTCTTAAATTTCAAAACTGTTGTTATGGCTCATTATTTATCAAGTACATTATGTTTTGTGCTGAGATGTTAAAAAAATTCCATTATTCTAATGCTTTTTTAAAGAGAAAGGTGCATTTTGGTACATGAATACCATTATCCAGAAATTTTATGCTATTTATGGATATATGTGGAAATATAGCGTTGTCTCGGGAATTGATTTAAACTACACCTTGCGGAGTATTCATGCGACGAATAAACAAATGCCTGTAATAGAATATCTTTCTTATAAAATAAAAGGATTTAAAAGCACGAATGTTTCTTTTATACATAAAACAAACTTCTACTGTCCTTACTGCGATGAAAAAATATATTGGGAGGGTGTGGCTCATCAGTTATTGCTTTGTGTTAATTTATTCCTAACTGGCCTTGTCTTTATAGTTTGCTGAAGAGCATTGCTCGAAGCAAATATTTGAATATAATGCTACTGTCCTATAAGCTCATGTCCATAGTTTACTTGAAAACCATTTCTAAGATTCCATCCTTCAGTGTAGCATATAAAAGCAGAATGGTCCAATACAGTATTAGAGCTCTGAGAAGCGGTCTGGTGGATTAAATTGGCTAAACCGCTGGGAGGGTTCACCACTGATGAGCCAAGCCCTCCCATTATATATTTTTCATCGCAGTAAGGACAGTAGAAGTTCGTTTTATGTATAAAAGAAACATTCGCGCTTTTAAATCCTTTTATTTTATATGTATAGATGGCGCGTTATTGCTTTGTGTTAGAATATCTTTCTGGGTGGAAAATAAATACTGAAATATAAATATTCCAAACATATACATATATATATATATACGTTGACCGTGCGGCCACGCGTCGCACGAGCTCCGCGTATTTCGCCTTTTTCATCCCGTAAACTCAATTCTTACTTAACTAATTTCATATCATCTTGTTCGCCTTAATTCGGGCATCACTTCAAACCATCTCTCAGAAAATCTCATCAAATTTCATATTTTCCTGTTTTTCATAATTTAGCAAAGCTACAAGTCGTAGCTTTGCATCATTACCATGGCAACGGCCAAGTTGGTCGTTGCGTCACCAAACACGTCATCTGCTGCAGTAGTCTCATTGGTTGCTCACCCTCATGAAGAAATCTCATTTACATCAAAGCCATCAATCGCTAAATTACCATCTCAAAAGAAAAACAAACAGCAAGACAATTTGCATACCCAAATAAGACAATTTTCGCCTCAAGAGTGGAAAAAATTTGAGGAATCTCGAAAAGAAACATACGAAAAAAGAAGTAAAAACATAAACTCCACCATCCAATTCACCGCCCTCTCAGAGTGCAGTGCTGAGGAGCACCTATCCTCTATAGCCAAAATCATTGGACACGAAAACATCCACTCGGTTGGAAAGATGAATGGCCAGGCCGTTGTGTCGGTTGCCGATGGTGAACAGGCCCTACTACTCATTAACAACGGCTTTGCTGTAAGAGGCAACACCATCTACCCAACACCCCTATTCAACCCCCCAAAGAAATACATTCTCTCAGGAATACTTGCCTTCATCCCAGATGAAGAGGTCACCAAAGCCCTGGCGCCATTCGGAGAGATCCTCAGCATCAGGCCCCTGCCTTTCCCCACCGAGAACCCACTATTTAAACACCTCTCATCTCTTAGAAGAGAGGTCGTGCTGAAGAGAAGAGAATCAACCGACATGCCGGCAATCATCCCAATCGACTACATGCAAAGGACCTTTAAGGTCTTTGTGGGCGAAGACACCATCTGCCTGAGATGTAAGAGACATGGACATATTAAATCCAAATGCCCATTCAACCCGGAAATCAGAGCCAACATCACAAGAACTTATTCAGAAGTCATCAATCCCACAGCCCCACCCCCTGTGCCAGGCCCATCAGGAGAAACAGTTACAGTGAAAACCACCGCGAATGATGAAACCTTGGGCAGGAAAAGAACACTGTCTGAGACGTCTAACGACAACACCGTAGAGGAGTGTACTGACCAGGGCAAAAGGCCAAAACCAAGTCCACCAACAATCGAAACCCCACTTCCCAAGAACATCTCGATGAATATTGAAGTGAAAAGGATTAACGTCGCTAGTTCTGCTGAGGCTGACAATCTCGAGACTCCCCCCAGCGAAATCCCTGTCGTACAATCCATTCTAATGAAAGACGGAAACGATTCAGATGACGACGCTCTTTCCACCAAGTCCGATTTATCAATGACGTCCTCGCAATTCGAAACCGAATTCTGCGAAGAAACAAAACCAGTCCCCCCTGGTGGAGGAACAGCCATTCACCCGTGTTCTGAATCGAGGACCGACGCAGGAACCGAGGACTTTGACGAAGACACATCAGCCAGGTGCTCACAGTGGTCGATGGACTCCTCTCAACTCCAGAGGGAGTTGATAGACTGCCAGCACAGAGACAACCCTAAAATGGAAAGGATCATCGCGTTGGTATTCAAAAGGACAGGTACTTCTAGACAGACCAAGGTCTGTCAACAGCTTGAACTGCACCCCGACCTGAAGTATAGGACCTCCTGCTACCTCAAGAAATGTGAAGATTTTAAGTCAAAAAACTTCAGAGACCTCAATACCGACCAAAAAAGAGCACTCAACGATAAAATAGGCAAATTGAGGCTAATTCAAACGGAGATCGACAAGTATGATGCAATATACGATGCAATCCTCGATGCAAAATATCCGACGAAGAAGTGACCGCTTAATGCGTCTCAGCACGACAACTCTGACCAACAAGAAGACAGGAACCTAGATAAAAAAACCTAAGCCCACTCCCCTAGAAGTGAAGACAACCCCTCCGCCATGTATAGAAATGGAAATAGACGGAAAGACTACAACAGATAGATCAACTCCTTCTTGATACCCCTTCCCCTCTGACTGCCGACTGTATTTGCCTCTTTTAACTGAATAAAGACCGTTTTTCGCGTTATATATATATATAAATAGAGCAATCCATATTTAATTCCTCAGATAATAAAATGGCATATATTGGCATTGAATTGCCTCGATAAAGGTTGGCGTTCAGCCAGCCGAAATATTGGAAAAATAAATCTTTTATTAAATCCAATACCAAATCCAATGTATATGCCTTTTTATTATCTAATATATATATATATATATATGTAATATTGTGTTGGAGTTCTGGTTGACTCTCTGTGACAATATGTTGAGATCCTTATCTGTGATTAGGGATCCTGTCGACTATCTGTAATATTGTGTTGAGATCCTGTCTGTGATTAGGGATCCTGTCGACTAGCTGTAATAATGCGTTGAGGTTCTGGTTGGCCTGTTGTAGAACCTCGTCGACTCTCGCTAAAAGTTGTGGCAACCGAGGGTCAAACCTGTAGTAACCGCGAGGGACAGTTAGGGGTGGAGAGTTTTCCAGTGCCTCTCTGCACCTTGTAGGACCTTTAACAGTTCTCACAAAGTACAGGCAGTCGTGGTCGAGGCAGAGTGGAAAACTGGGGATGTCCACACACAAAAAACGAAGAGACACAGTTGAAAGAAAGTTCCTTGAATAGATAAAAAGCGAGCCAAAAGCTAAGATGGAGATAGGAGATTCCTTACTGTTTTACATGGTGAATGAGGGGAACTTGGAGACAACCGGCGACGCGCTGATGGGGAACTGGACTAGTCGGGCTGTTGCTACGCGGCCTTTTTATACGACCGCTCTGACTAAGAGAATTGGGTCATGCACGTGTCGATGGACACCTGAGACTGGCGACAGACTGTCGGTGTTACTCGAGTCTGGTGCCTACCAGTCGGCTAACAATCTATCTTTAGAAGTTACTTTGTGATCTCTCAATCCTGCTTTTGACTTAGTTTTTAATCTATTATATAGTTTTATTCATCCTCAGTACATTACATATGGTTATGCAAGGAGACATGTCAATTATGCGTATAATTAGTTCTATATACAACATGACAATCTTGTTATACGTATTACATAATATAAGGTTATTGGTTTAAATTATCATAGATGGGCCCCGTGAGTGAAAGGGTTTATCCGGGTTTAAGCGGGTAAAGCCTCTCTAACACAGGTAAGTAATTAGAATTTATTTTAATTAATTAAAACTGTGAGGGAAAAGGGCTATAACAAGATGTTTATTTGACTATATCTGAAAATTATAAAAATAAAACTTATGTTTAATTTAAAAGTTATGATATTCATTATAAAAGAGAACTGTAGGTAAAACCTTTGTTTGCTAAAAAAAATAATGATGATGTTCTAAGAGATTGTTGGCGGGCGTTGGAAAGGGTTAGGGGTTGAAGAATATGCAATTGTAAGTGTTGCACAGACAATCAAATACTGAGATCCAGGTGCAAAGCGAGGATATAGACTTGTGCGTCTTCCTAGGCAATGTTTCACCTGCGATCCTGTATAAGGTTACAGTGCTTTGTCACAATTGTAGGGTTATTGGTTGAAAAGATGTTGAAGAAAAGAATTAATATGCTTGAAAGGGGTGGTAGAGCCATGCGATAAGTAGAATTGTTGGAGCGACAGTAGGTGGTCTGACTTGACTTGAAATCAAAGGTTGATTGTGGTCCGCTAGAGCTGAAAAAAATTGAAAATTGAAAAAAGTGAACGCTTGGTGCATGCGTTGGTGATGTGCTCTGCGGATGATTGAAATAAACTTTTGAAACGTGTTCAGACCAAAGAGTCGAGACTTGTACTTCTGGGGAACGGTGATTTCAAAGAGTTTGTTGAATTACGAAATCAAAAGAAAAATTGTCAAGCAGTGCTGTCGTTTCTACTATCGTTCGAAGCAATGGCGGAGAGAAAGATAGTAGTGTAAAGTACACTGAAGTGGTTAGAGAAATAGATTGTTGTAAACGATTGTTGTATATGCCCGATAGTTGATGATAAACAAACATTGTCATATAATAAAGTAATTAGACAAAAATATAGTGAATAAAAAGATAAAAATGTGATTGTGGATAAAAAAAGTATAAGTGGATAAGATCAAACATGTACTATATGAAAGATATAATAATGAATTAGTAAAATATAAAAGATATAATAATGAGAATTAGTAATATATAAAAGATATAATAATGAATTAAAAATGATTATTGAAAGAATTAACTGTTTTGCCATTGTTAAAATAAAGTTGTTAAAATAATGTTGGAATAAAAATTTGATTATAATTGAAAAGTAAAAAAAAAAATAAAAAAAATAATTATTCAAGATTTTATACAAAAAAAAATATAATATAATAAAAGGCTATTAATGATTAGATAAACAAATGGAGCAAAAAATGTCTCTTTTGAAGAAAAGTTAAAAGAAAACAAAAAATATTCGTTCCTGAAAAAAAAAGAAAGGAACATATTCACACAATGTCTAGGTGTAAGTCCAAGATTATTGGTGTCTTTAGTTTGACCTATGGGGAGGCAATGTGGCCCTATGTCGCTTTGGTCCGGTCTGAGAAGTTGGTTTTTGCCAGATCTTCCCGATTATATTATGTGAGACCAGACGGGGAGCGATCTTGATTCTTAAAATTGGATGGTATTGACGAAGATGATTGTAATATATAACAATAAAGGGTTAACATTATAAAAGATGGCGTTCTAGTTTAGAAAAAATATTCCACACTGGTCGTGAAAACAATGTAAAAGTTGTAAAACACACAATGATAGTTGAAGATATAAAGTTTTATGATATTTCAATATTAAAGTTCAAATTAATAAGTAAATTGGGTAATTATTGGTAAGTCAATTAGTTTTTAGGTGCTGCAATCTATCCGTCCCGCGAGTTGGATCACGTGTTTCTAGTACAGGCGAACTGGAATTGGAGGTGTCATGTCAACATGGCGGCTGTAACTGGAGATGTCAACATAGCGGCCATAATTGTTGTTCTTTCCGACGCAGCGGTCGTCATCTCCTGATTTATGTTGCTTACACAAAGTAATAGGACGTATTAGGTTATTTAATTGGGTATTTGAAAGATATAGTTTTCTTGGTGTTCGTAAGCGTTGTGTCTCGACGATGTTGCGGACTTAATAAAAAATGTTATTCAATGATGTCAGGTTTAGATGTGAATAAAAGTGCGACTTCAACGTAGACACGCTTTTGGTGAGGTGTCACAGGCATGAAGGCGTCTTGGGCCTGTTAAGTGAGAAAATTGTTGTGGTGCGCTGTGACACTAGTGTGTGAATTGTATGGAAAGGTGTCACGTGAAATCTTCGTTTTTGGTACAGCATCTAACTAGTTTCCGAATAAATAACAAATTTATTAGTCATGGGTGGTTGTTGTACGAAACACATCGAGAATTTTCAGATTGTTATAGAGGTGGCATGTTTATTGCGAATTCTTTTGTTCGCGACAATATGGAGCTCGTGTGCCTCGAAATTGGATGTTGTTAAATCGCGCGTTAATAGATGTGGCCAATTGGAGAAAGTGATGTGGGAGTGTGTTGAAGTTCGTTCTGAGAGATGTGTGAATTATTAATAATTATGCATGTAAAAAGAAAAGGACGAGGGAGTGTAGTTATGTTGGACTTTTTAACTTGTTTTGGGGAAGGACAGTTACATTTCTAGTTGTGCTTTTGAAGATATTGTATCTTCCGATTTTTGTATTTTTTTTTAAAAATGCGTTTCACCTATGTTTATTAAAATTTGAACATTTTTTTTTTTTTAAATCGTTGCTTATGGTAGTGCAAAAATTATCCTTGTAAAAGAGAAAGGCGTGATAGTGACTTATAAATTGAATGGGGCGTGTACATAAAATAGTGAACATAACAATGATTTTTTGCAAAGTTTTGTGTATTTAATTAAGACATTGGTGTTTTTTGGTATAAAAATAAGGTATTAAAAAACACACAAATAAGTTTAGGAAATAGGATTCGAGTAATTAAAATATAATATGATTTTTTTTATGCAACATTGAAAGTAATGAATTAAAATTTAAAAGTTGCTTAAAATAAAGTAAAAAATGATAAATGAGGGTGTACAATATTTAAAATTTGAATTGAAATGCTATAAAAATGGTAAAATTTGATTTAAAAATAATTACAGTGAAAATAAACATTATATTTATGGAAAATCAAGTGGTTAGCATGAAGAGAGAGTTAAGTAGATTTTTTAAAAACTCACAGTTTTTATGATTGTTCAGTCAGGGGACTTGGTCTTTGGTTGTTGTCCTGATGACGTGGAAGGCGTCTTATGTAGAGCTTGTAGAAGCTTGTGACTTCTGTTTGGCGATGGTGGCATGTCGTCTGGATGGTTGCGTTGTAAGGTCGAAGGTGGGTAACTTCTCACCGGCTTATTTTGCGGGATGTTCGGCTGTGTCGTTGAGGGTAAGATTGCTTGGTCGTTTTGTTGGAATGGCGTGCTTGTTCCTCCATCTTGCTTCTTGGCTCTTTTCTATCTGGACAGTCTTTACCTTCTTCGTTGTGGTCTCCTTCGTTGTGGTAATCCTGTCGACTCTCTGTAATATTGTGTTGGAGTTCTGGTTGACTCTCTGTGATAATATGTTGAGATCCTTATCTGTGATTAGGGATCCTGTCGACTATCTGTAATATTGTGTTGAGATCCTGTCTGTGATTAGGGATCCTGTCGACTAGCTGTAATAATGCGTTGAGGTTCTGGTTGGCCTGTTGTAGAACCTCGTCGACTCTCGCTATAAGTTGTGGCAACCGAGGGTCAAACCTGTAGTAACCGCGAGGGACAGTTAGGGGTGGAGAGTTTTCCAGTGCCTCTCTGCACCTTGTAGGACCTTTAACAGTTCTCACAAAGTACAGGCAGTCGTGGTCGAGGCAGAGTGGAAAACTGGGGATGTCCACACACAAAAAACGAAGAGACACAGTTGAAAGAAAGTTCCTTGAATAGATAAAAAGCGAGCCAAAAGCTAAGATGGAGATAGGAGATTCCTTACTGTTTTACATGGTGAATGAGGGGAACTTGGAGACAACCGGCGACGCGCTGATGGGGAACTGGACTAGTCGGGCTGTTGCTACGCGGCCTTTTTATACGACCGCTCTGACTAAGAGAATTGGGTCATGCACGTGTCGATGGACACCTGAGACTGGCGACAGACTGTCGGTGTTACTCGAGTCTGGTGCCTACCAGTCGGCTAACAATCTATCTTTAGAAGTTACTTTGTGATCTCTCAATCCTGCTTTTGACTTAGTTTTTAATCTATTATATAGTTTTATTCATCCTCAGTACATTACATATGGTTATGCAAGGAGACATGTCAATTATGCGTATAATTAGTTCTATATACAACATGACAATCTTGTTATACGTATTACATAATATAAGGTTATTGGTTTAAATTATCATATATATATAAATATATGTTATATAAAACAATTATTTTATTTAAAATTATATTTCATAGTTTCAAATAATCTGTTTATATCTACCACCAGATGTCGCGACTACCCTTTATATAGCCTATTGTTGTTGTTTCCCGATGGCCAGCTTAAACCATATGTAATTATGTAAATAGTTATTGTTTTCTTCTACTGCCCGCCGTCAAGGTATTATTTCATTCTCAATTATGTTATCATATTAATTAAAGTAAATTATGATTCAACCTTTATTTTATTAATATTATTCAACGACTACAAAGCAATATAAAAAAACATACTCATGTACCCTCCAACAACCAAAGAAAATATTTTTATTCATAATACATATATATTCTAATATTATCAAATGAAATAGAAATGATGAGTTCAAAATATCTAAATGGAAAATCTCTTCATCATATTAACATAATTGGGACAAATATCTTCCCGCCAGCTTTTAACTTCCATTTTCCTGTCAGATTCAGCAAGATAATGTAAACATCCAAAATGTTCTCACGAAAGTCACGCTTACCTTCCCATCCTCTGTGTTCCTTTTTTTTTTGTGAACTCGCTTCATGAAATCATGACAGCAGTTACAATGAGGATTGCTGAGATAACAACACAACGATTTTAATAAGCAAAGTGGGAAAAACCTAGATGCACATCTCCCTTGAATGTAATATGAGGTTAGTATTTTTTTATTTTACGTGGAATTCATTGGACATAGAATAACCAATTTCTGAAGACCCAAAAATAATTTAATGCATTGCAAGAATAATGATAGGTAAATATGCGAAATTGTGAAAATATTTCGGGAGGAATCGAATACAAATCGATTGAATTGATTCAGGATTTTATATCGCGAAACAAACAAACAGCACACACACTTTTAAATTATAAATATATATATTTATAGATATCCTGAGAAATGAAGATATATATTGTCACGTTTGTGTATTTTTAATTAATTTTTCTTTTTTCAATGAATTTTGTATATTAAATTAAAATGTCATATTTTTTTTTTATCATCCTCACATACAATGTAATTTTTGATAAACAAACGATAATAAATAAAAAAACAACAATGAATTTGCATTTACATTATTAAAAATTAACAACAAATAAATTTCCAATGTAAAAATATATTTTAACATTACAGCATTTTAACATTTGACAAAAAAACGTTGCATTAAATTTTGGCGCAGCTACGAAAGGATACCATACAGAAGGCTGAGACGCAAGAAAGGTAAAATGGCGGCAGGCGTAAACAAATTGGAAAAATTTAACGTGAGAAAGGTTCAATTCGTCCTGAATCTTAGCTTAAACTACATTAATTAGAAACTATCAAGCTAGATGAAAGTGAAAGAATCAATAGTTTAAATCACTATTTATCAAAAGATGCTTTGGAATGGTTCGCTGATGAGATATTAGAAAATTCATCTATTTAAAAAATGGGATACTGTAAAGTCTAAATTAAACCAGCGTTTCGGTTACAAAGTTGAAAATCCTATAGTAGCAGCATCTAAAAGAAGACTTAGAAATGAAGAAACAATCGAAGATTATTATAGAGAGAAAATTAGACTATTGAATCAAACAAGCCTCAATAATATAGAAAAATTACAAATACTTACAGATGGATTACCATTAGAATGGAAGAATCATTTTGTGGCAGCCCAGCCTAATGATCCATCACATGGGATGCAAATAGCCATGGAGGTTGAAAAAAAATAACAATCAAATAAAGCAACAGAGATACAAAAACAAAGTTTTTAATATGACTACATCTACAACCTCAAAATATTGCCCATATTGGTGCCTAATTTGTAAAAAGGAGGATTGCAACTCAAACATTGGATAAATAACTGTAAGTATTTTGATCCAAATTATGAGGTAAACCAGCAGAGACATCAACCAACTACCACAGAAACTGAACAACCATCTTCTGATTCATTTTGCATATTTAGAATCACCAATCCATATAAATTTGTTAATGTTGAAGTTCCACTTAACGATATGCTCATTTGATACTGGCTCCACTATTTCATTATTGTGTTGTTCACTCTCAAAACAACTCAATTTAAAATTGAATAAAAATGTTATAATTAAAATTAAACAGGTGAAAAGTTACACTTATACTTTAGGTTCAGTGGAAGTAACTTTTAAAATCCATTATAAACTGTCAAGGGTGAACTTCAGGTAGTGGAAAACTTTAGCTATCCATTTTGCTTATTGGACTTGGCTTAGCAGGAAAAATGGATTGATAATTGATACAAAAGACAAGGCTGCGTATTTTAAAGAAAATTAATGTTTTTCCCTATCTGCTGAAACCCACCTCCCATCTGAACAACAAAACGAACTCAAGGTGAAGAAATGTTCCTTTTCAAAACAAGAAATAAGATATTTAAGACATATCATAGGACACAACAAGATTAAACCTGACCCTGATAAAACAAAGGCAATAAATGAGTTTCCTCAGCATAATACAGTGAAACAAGTAAGGCAATTTTTGGGTTTAGCAAGTTACTACAGGAAATTTATTCCTAGGTTTAGTGAAATTGCAGATCCTTTAACAAGCCTGACAAGAAAGAATAAGTTATTCAAATGGACAAGTGAAGTTGACAAATCATTTCAGAAACTAAAGTTCCATTTATCTACAAACCCAGTTCTTACTACATATGATCCTTCAATGCCATGTAAGCTTTACACAGATGCATCTAAACTAGAAATTGGTTCTATTTTAGCTCAAATTGGAAGTGATAACCAAGAACATGTAATTTCCTATTATTCAAGAAAACTTCTTCCGCATCAACAGAACTATTCTGCATTTGAGTTGGAATGCTTTGCTGTAGTTCAATCAGTCGAATACTTTGAAGTGTATCTTGAGAACAACACATTTGAAGTTATTACAGTTCATTCGGCTCTAGAATGGCTCTTCAACATAAAGAAACCAAAAGTGAAATTTCTAAGATGGATTGTTGAATTGTCGACTAAGTCAATGAAAATGGTTCACAGATCAGGATCAAAACAAACGCATGTCGATGCATTGTCAAGATCACCAGTCTCATTTCACATATCAATCCCCAATCTTAGACTACACCAACAAAATGCGGATCTCAGCTTTGAAAAGAATTCTCATATTCATCAAGATCTTATTATGGTGAAACATAATGGAGTTCTAAAAGCAGTTGTTCCGTAATCAATTCAAGAAGAAATTCTCAAGGAATGTCATGATAATCATTCTCATCCCTCAATTAACAAGACAGTGAGATTGATAACACCGTTTTATTGGTGGCCGAATGCTATCAAATGCATCAAAGAGTATGTTCCTTCATGTAAAATATGTCAAATAACTAAATGCAGTCATAAACCATTCATTGGAGAATATGTTGCACCAAACTCTGATCTGAAACCACTGGAATTGATATCAATGGACACTATTGTGCTAGGTTCAGCTGCAAATGAAACAAAGCACAAATACATTCAAGTAGTAGTTGATCACCTCACAAGATTTGTTTGGCCTTTCCCTACAGTTAAAAATACTTCTCAAGCAGTAATTCAATGTTTAGACAAAATTATCAAAACTGTACAACAAATCAAGTGTATTTTGATTAACAATTAAAATAATTTAACATCAAAATAATTTAACAAGTTTTTTAATGAGCATCAGGTTCAACACACCTATTCGACACCATATCATCCACAAAGTAATGGATTATGTGAAAAGGTAAATGACACTATTCTCACAAAATTGAGAACGAACCTTCAAGAGAATCCAAGACCAAAATGGTCTTCATTACTTGCAAGAATTGTGAAAGACTACAATAGCACACCCCATGATGTCACTGGATTTTCAACAAACTTTCTACTTTTTGGTGACTTTTCAATCCCAGAAATTTCTGATTTACCACATTGCACAGTAAAAGAAGCAAGAAAGAAGGCAATTGAAAATAGCAGAAAGCATAGGGAAAGTGGAAAGCACGTCATGATGCAAGACATCCAACATCATCATTCAAAGTTGGAGATTTGGTCCTTCCTAAAATTTCTTTTAATGAACCAAGCAAGGTCAAAACATCATTAAAGTATGAGGATCCATTTCGAATATCAAGAATGATATCAAATGTTACATGCGAATTGTCAAGAGAAGATTCCTCCTTAGTTAAAGTTTATGTTTCACAAATAAAGCCATTTATTTTACGAAAATAAATCCTTCAAGCCGAGGGATATTTCACTTTGTGAATTTTATAATTATTTCTTTTTTTTTCAATGAATTTTGTATAATAATTTTAAATGTCATCTTTTTGTTATCATCATCACATACAATGTAATTTTTGATAAACAAACGATAATAAATAACAACAACAATGAATTTGCATTTTCATTATTAAAAAAACAACAATAACTAAATTAAAAATGTAAAAATATATTTTAACATTACAACATTTTAATATTTGACACAAAAACGTTACAATATCAAATTAACTATCAAGAGATTATTCTAAAAATACTCCCTACAATATTTGTGAGGGTAGTATAAATTGACAAAATTACTGAAAGATTCCATCACTGATGAGCCTGAACTTTTCTAAGTGACAGTAGGAAGATGTCTAAATGGAAAAATTAAGAGGAAAACAGCTGCAATATTTTCTTTATATATGATACCTAAGAAATATATAATAAAATTTTAATTATTTTATATAACATAATAAAAACAACAAACAATTCGAAAATGTTCAATATAATTTCTCAAATATTTATCCAAATATTTGTTTATATTTTGGTGTTTATCTAATATATATATATATATATTTTTTCTTTAGAATAAACTCCTAGAGAACTGAACTAGACAAATTAGAATATTAAAATAAAGAGCAATCAAAGAATTAATTAAAATGCAATCTGTGTACTAATTAAAGTAGTAGCAATTAAATTTACTTCTTCTACTATTATTCTCCCGTTTACTGCTGCTTGAGGAGTCCCCTGGGAGACGCAATAATCCCAGGACCGGAATTGATTTCAGGACCTTAAATAGAAATAGAGAAGTCCGTTTGTTACAAGCCTAAATACAATGGTCCTGTTGATTTATCATTTAATGGTTGTTTCTGAAATGTGTGATGTATTATTCTATTGCAAAGATCTATGGATAATTTTGTTTGTCTAAGTGTAGTTTGATTATAAATATAGATACATCGTAATATTATTCTATCGCTATAGCGAAATTCTAAGATATATCTGAACCAAAATAAATGATATAGATGAAATAACAACCAGTTCTCTTTGTACAGTTTTGAAAGCACATTCGATAAAGAAGAATATGTTTGTTGAGAGAGCCTTTAGGCTGTGTTTAACTATTATCATTTATAGTTCGTATTACTTTATTTATTCTATTTATTATTCATCTCTATCATTTATATATAGGTATAATTACATATTTACCTTAGAAGTGAATATACAGTTTTTCACAATATTTCGATTTTGAGAATGTATTTAGAAGTTTTATCAGTTTATGAAACACGTAGGTTTTCGATATGTATTCATACTCTATCAAATTGCTTGAATTCATTAGGAATAATCTTAGGAGTTCTCAATAAAGTATACTTTCTGAAAATAATTATATTATTTTGGGTTTTCTAACTCGAGATGAAGAATGCTCTCATATTTCTCTGGCGCTTACACATCTATCTGATATATTCTCCAATTGTTGTAATATGTTAGTATTCCTCAGAAAAGAGTTCGACGAATAAATAATCTCAATTCTCATATAGGCACAGATTTTGCCACTACAATTTCATTTTACATTCAATTTCAAACTACATTTAATAAAATTTGAGGACTCAATCTTGAAGAGCAATGTATTCATTAAAGTTCCCCTTTTTTAGAGATAATCGATAACAAATCATGTATTTTGAAAAGCGAAAATAGAGTCTTTTGATCCCCTAAATGGATATAGTAGGAAAATTGTGCATATACATTATATTAAAGTTGATAAACTATGGTTTGGCTCTTAATTTTATTGTTGTATTGTTTATACCTCTTGAGCTGAGATAATATACATTTTATTTAATAAGATCTATATGCAGTTTTACTATGAATAGGCCCTTAGAAAACGTTATTAACGCATGAAAAAAATGTTTGTTGAAAAATAATTTATTTGGTGGAGTTTTATACTTTCTTATCATATAAAATAAAAGGATTTAAAGCAGCAAGGACAGTAGAAGTTCGTTTTATGTATAAAAGAAACATTCGCGCTTTTAAGTCCTTTTATTTTATATGTATAGATGGTGCGTTATTGCTTTGTGTTAATTTATTCCTAACTGGCCTTGTATTTATAGTTTGCTGAAGAGCATTGCTCGAAGCAAATATTTGAATGTAATTCTACTGTCCTATAAGCTTATGTCCATAGTTTACTTGAAAACCAGTTCTAAGATTCCATCCTTCAGTGTAGCATATAAAAGCAGAATGATCCAATACAGTATTAGAGCTCCGAGAAGCGGTCTGGTGGATTAAATTGGCGAAACCGCTGGGAGGGTTCACCACTGATGAGCCAAGCCCTCCCAATATATTTTTTCATCGCAGTAAGGACAGTAGAAGTTCGTTTTATGTATAAAAGAAACATTCGCGCTTTTAAGTCCTTTTATTTTATATGTATAGATGGCGCGTTATTGCTTTGTGTTACTTTCTTATAAATTTATAAAAATCAAATTTTGAAAATATTTATATATTAGCCATTCGTTTGAATTTTGTTTACAATGTTTTCAACATCTTGTCTTTTTTTTATAAACTCATTTACGCCAATCAAATAAATCTAGATGGCGTCTTAAATGAATTTTTAAATATTTTTTGTAAGTTAGTTTGGTAGTAAGACTTCCTTGATTGTAAATATTTATAAAGGAGTGAAATATCTTTGTCACAAAAAACTCTGGAGGTAATTTAATACCAAGATCTTCGGATATTTATTATTGATTAATATCACAGATATTTAGATAATAAAAAGGCATAAATTGGATTGATTAAAATTTTTATTTGGCAATATTTCGGTTGGCTGAACGCCAACCTTTGTCAAGGCATTACATTATTGTATAAACAAACTCAGCGCCGCATTCAGAACGGTTCTTATATATATTACACTACTATATATTTATAGGGAGAGTAGTTATAAATTAAAACTTAACTAATAGTGATCTTTAGGTATTTTCAGTCGTTGAAGTAGGTCACGACTGCCAAATACTGCTCAAAAGAAATTTTCTGATATCTTAATTTATAACCAGCACAGGAGTAAAATAATTTATATAATTTAAAAATAATATACATATATTATATATAATATATATGTATTAAATATGAAGATAGATAGAATAAAAATAAAAAATCTTTCATATATATATATATATATTCAAATTATAAAGTATATGAGGTCTGTTTCATAAATCAATTTATTTTTACGCAATCAATTTATATTTTCTCTTACGCAAAGAATTTATGATGACGTTTTTGTTTTAATAAAAAAAAAGAAAATATCAACAGTCTAGAATGTAAAATATCAGGGTTGTTTCACAAAAAAATATATATATATGAAGTAAAGAAAATGTTAAATTATAGACTTATTTAAATTTATGATATGGGGCGATTCTTTTTATTCATAACCTATAAACCAATGGCCCCCGATTCTTGCAAAAGTCCAACCCCACCAGCGAGTGCAAGTAACCAAACGGGGCTCTGGCATTAGTAAGTGCAAAGTCGAACTGCTTTTCACATGTGTAGACATGTGTTGCACTTACAGTAAAAGCAGTCGCTAACTACCCACCATGATTATCATGGCCTGTACCACGTGTACTAGGAATAAGCAAAAAAAAAAAATAAATAAATAAAATAACCTATAAAGATAATTTTATTATTTAGAATAAAAAAACGTGAAATACCTTTTCTTCTAATCATAAAACTGTATTTTTGATTCCTTCTTACGAAAATAACAATTATATTCTGTCTATATCCTCTTGAATATTATACTAACCTATATATTCTATGGAGACTCTTACATTCTTCTGTTACATTAATGTGTTATATTCACATGTCAAGCCGGAATATATATGTGCAGATTTTTCATAGGAATATCGTTTTTAATGAAAATACATTTTAAGACCAAAATATATTTTGAGTTTGTATATGGGAATATATACTTATAAGAAAAGAATATTATTAAATTAGAAGGAATAAAGACTATTAATTGCTTTGACCATATCCTTACCAATCTCGAGTGTGTATACAGCGCAAGAAAAAGCAAAATGTTATCCATTATTTTGCGGCAATGGCCCGCATGAATAAATAAAACGTTAGTAACATCCTTCTTCCAGTCATTCTCTTGACTTCTTTATCTAACGAATTATAACCGGCCTCGGATAGAACGAAGTTACATAGGTTGGCTTTTCAAAAGGTTTTCGAAATATGGTGTAGTGGTATATTGATCATTTTGAATATGTATTTTTTTGCGGAGTATTCGAACAAAATCAATTCATTTTTGATTTAATTTAAGAGAAATAGGCTCTTAATTTGACTGGTCAATTTACTTTCTATAAAAATTATTAATATTTATTAAGGTTTAAAAGCATTTGACCGTAGCTCATGTGTTTCCTCTATGAATTAAGATACAAAAATGTTCGAAATGTATTTTAAAACATTGATAAATATATGGATGAAATAGGTGATAAAGAAGCAATCAGTGGGCGAAATGAGAGGATATCTCAAATACATATAAACCAATTTAAACGTATAATATAAGGATATATGGTTTGGAATCGGTTTATCTAAAAAGTATATTTGTGATTATCATTATAAAGATAGAATATAAAAACCTAAAAATGATTTCGCGATATATAAGTTTATTTATTTATTTCTCTCTCAATTCAAAACGCTATGTCCCCCTAGGGACACTTGCGCTAAATGTACATACAAATATAACAAAGAAAATATTCTACATGGAAAGATACACAGAAAGCGACTTAGAAAGATTCATAAATATTATTTACATATAGAGATATTATTTGAATTTTATTTACAGTTACATCATAAAATTTAAAAATATATACATATATACACATATACACGCATACACATACGCATACATAAGTTAGAGAGAGCAAATAGACGGAGAGTGAATAGAGTATCTAACTCAATTAGACATATTCGCCATGAACCTCCAACTCGGTGATCAATTGAAATCGAATTGTAGTTTAATTAAGCGGAAATATCGATTAAGAAGTCTAAAGTTAACTATTTAATATTGGTTCACGTGGCCGGTCGTTTGCTATTCAACAAACCATAAATTAAATATATAATTAACGCTAAATATTTAATTAAGAAATGAATTGAATTAAAAAATGACTTAATATGAATTTTTATGCTCGTTATTTGGTAGATACATTGGATTGTGTATATTATAGATTTTGGTTATTCTTAGCCTCTAGGAGCCTGGGTTACCTTTATGTGTTAATACTTATTCTTAGAAATTACATATTTCTTCAGTATTTATATAAATAACTAGCCGAATGACCCGGGCAACGCCCAGGTTTTACCCGATTAAATATTTTTATTCAAATACTATTCGTTACAATTATAAATTGGCGCCGTGGATGTCACTCTTGTGAAACGTCCCGCTCCAAACTTCGTGTCTGAGAAGCGATATTTTTATAAGGAGATGATCTGGTTTTGTGTCTTCTGCTCGAATGAATATTTTTCTGTTAGAATTTTGTTCCTGCACACTAAAAATGAACTAGCTTCACCCGTGGTCTCAGCTTTTTGGATTTTTCCCGATATAATTTTGTATCTGATAATCAAACATGATACAGCAATATTGTCATCATCATTTTCTGACTAAAAGAACAACTATTTTTTCCCAGAACCTGTTAATTTTATTTTTTATTGGCTAAAAATCCGATAAATATATTTTCCAGATTTTTCTCTATGTTCTGTCAAAACACGTTTTACATGTACATTAGTTCAGCTGATTTTACCTCCCATCTTCACCGCTAGAGGCGCTGCTTGCGAGCGAAAAGACAAATTTGCAACACAATTTGCAAATAACTCGAAGAATATTCAGGATAGAGACCTGAAATTTTCACTATATTGTTTCCCAGATTCTACTCTATATACTGGTAAAATTTCAGTGAGATTAGTTACGTATTGTGGACGTGTATAGCCGACATAGATACTCACATACATACATACATACATACATACATACACTGACTTATATATATATATGGATGGAAGTACTTATAGCGCCTGTAGATGGATGCTGTTGTGGCTTCCTACCTTCTGGGAAATAGCGACTGAACATTAATTTTACTAAATTGGCATTTACTATTCATTGAGTTGAAAATAAACCCAATCTCACGTAGAATTTCAGGTTGCTAGCTCCTGTCAGTATGAGCAGGTTCCTCGTTTTCGACGTACTAAAGATATTCTGATTCTTTCTGCATAGAATATTGCGAGGATATTTTTAGGTCAATTATAATATTTTTTATTATAATATACCCACCCATATTTGACTTTGAATACCATTTTTATGTTTGATAGAGTTCATAATCTACTTGATTGGACAAAACATGTACTTCTTACATTACGCTGACGAGAAACAACAGCACGTTAAATAAACATGGTTTGTTTTTCGTGATGAATCAAGTAAGGGTATTTGGACTGACGCTATAAGAATATATTCTAATAATCATTAATAAGTATTTATCCAATAAAAGATGTCATAATCCACAATGTATTGGCAAAGTGTGATACATTTCTTTGTGAGTTCTGTGTTAGTTTTCCGTGAAAATCCTCAAAGAATGGACCAATCGGACCATATCAACAAATTTAACTATCAGAATAAGGTTCGATCGCATTGTAAAAGAGACAGCTGATGTTTTATATCTTAAGTATGTTGCTGGTTGTTATTGCTGTCTACACATAATCTTCAATAAATGACATATCATACCTCATCAGAATACATGCCAATGAGGACTGAGTTTTGGGTGTAATACTACCACAATAAAATTATTTTTATATAAGTTGGTTGATTACACACAGAGAAAAACTTTAATAATTGGAGTTTGTTAGATGTCGCTGGTCATCTATTTCTTTTTTAAGGAGACAGGGGTAATTTTGTTCATACTTGATTATCTCGTGTGTCTTTAATAAAGGTAACTCTATATCAAATATCTTTCAGAGTTATTGTCTGTTTCCTAATATACATGCAAAAGGTTTAAGGTTTGTCGATAAGCTTAAGTGTTGGTTGAATGATGCCTTAAATCATCGTCTATATCCGTAAAACAAAGAAGGAAGCGAGTACCAGCCGCGGTATCCTCTCTACCTTCGTGTAATGGACAGAGGGACCATTAGAGATTGTTGAACCAATTATTTTGTTTAGTAAGAGATATCCCTATCGCTTTTAGAACCAGGGTATAATTTATAAATAATTAAATATATAATCACTCAATAAAAGGTGAGATAATCACATTTGACATTAACTTTTCAATTGAAAATTTCTGTAACTTTGTCACTTTGTATTTCGGTAAAAACAAGTACATTATATTCGACAGATTTAAAGAAATTATAATTACTAAAATGTAGAAATATTATGTTGTAGGTTTTTATTAGAATATATCTTTCTCAATGACAATACTTTTCAATTCATTGAGAAAGCCATCTAACCAATTCAAAAATTTCACTTGCAAATATTAATTTTGTTAATTCAACATTTGAGGTTAAGAGACAATCTTATTGAGATGAGAAGGTAGTTTATTAATTATAGGAGTAAAATAATCCCTATAGAATAATTAAAATACAGTACAATAGAGAATATATATAAATAAATACCATAATTATTGGATAAAACTAGTTTCATATAGAGCAGGAAATCCAACTAGGAGTTAGAAACATCCCTCCTTGTAATGAAAATTAAATTCCTTCTCCCTAGAATTAAGAATGGATTAGAGTAGAGAGTAAATGACTGTTTTTAATGTTCTTCAATTTAGGAACCAAATTGGCAGCCTAATTTGGAGGGATGCCATTTTCTTCAGTACTCGCTAACTGCCAATATAGATGGGTTCACCTCTCTATAGTTATATATATATATAGCCATATTTGTGTATTATATATAGAATAACATTCACTATATTCAATAAATTATTTTTTAATCGAATATATGATTGATACATTAATTTCAAAAATATTATAATGAATATATATCATATATACAATAAAATCCTAAATAATTGCAATTAGATATTCAATGAATGAAAGGAAGAAAAAATTGCAACGAGTTTCTTTATTCTAAATGTTGGCGAGCTTTCAGGCGTTAGCCTATCTTCAGGCCGATTTCGCAAAAAAAAAAAATATATATATATGTCATAATATATGCTCTTCCAGGATTAATAAAACAAATCTACAGTCGACCAGAGAGAGAGAGAGAGAACGCAGCTAAGGCCGGTCACTTGATATAGCAGTCACATTCCAAGGGGGCGACCGCAGGGCCTTTTCTTGGAACCTCAGTTCTATGTTTACTCAGTCGGGGGGGTGGTGGCCACAGAAGACGTGATTTTCCGCGGTGGCAGCCCGCTAGCGCTCCCTCTCTCCCTCGGTTTGCTGGGTTCCATCTTCCAAACTTGTTGTTTCCTTATTTCTCACTCACCACATTATTATCACTATAGTGCCATATATATATATATATGACAATATAGTGATAACGATGTGGTGAGGTGAGAAATAATCACACGACGAGTTGGTAGAGCAATAATCCAGGCAGCCAGACGAGAGAGAAAGAGGTAGCGAGAGCCCTGTCCGCTGAACGACTGTTTTCCCTGTGTACACAACCGGGGGGCTAACCAGGCTGGTCGCCAGGTGGTGACAGCCCCCCCCCTCAGGAATGTGGCCAAAAATGGTCGTAAGTTAGTTGTCTAAAGTGTCTCGCTTTAGCTGCTCATCTCTCTCTCGTTGGCTGTTGGTTTGTTTTATTAATCCTGGAAGAGCATATATTATGACATATGTATATATATATACAAATAACACAAAATCTAAACTATATATCATATATATAAAAAATATATATTAGTAAATTAAATTTTATTGTCATCTATCGTTAAAATTTTACACAAATAAATTTACTGGCAATGCGTTTCTTTTAAATATCATCAAATATTATCTCTAGTAAGGTCTGTAGAGATAATATTTGATGATATTTTAAAGAAACGCATTGTCAGTAAATTTATTTGTGTAAAATATAAAAATATGAAATTATAATTCTTATTGGCGGTATTCTTTGTCTCAGCCGAAAACCCGTTACTCCTGTCAACAGTTTTCTCTGCGCGCCAATCTTCCAAGTCATATGAAGTCTTAACAGTAGGTTGCCGAATATAAATAATAAAAATGTACTCTGTCAAAAATATATATAAGGGAAAAATAATCTGTAACTAATTAATAAATTGCAAGATAAAATTTTGCTGTATCATACATGATGTGTAGCAATATATATTCTGTATATAAAATACTTTGTTTGATTGTAATCCTATATATAACAAATGAAAACATTAAGAAGAGAAGGTTTTTTTCCACAAATATATCAAATTCTACTGTCTCCTTACAGCGATGAAAAAATATTGGTGGGCTTTGCTCATCAGTTCATCACAGTAAGGAGAGTATACTTTTGATTTATTTGTGAAAGAAATACTTGTGTTTTAATGTTTTAATTTGTTATATATAGATTTCGCGTTATTGTTTTTAATGATCTTAAACTATGGATTATAATCAAACTAAATATTTTATAAAACAGAATCCCCAATAAGTGTCTTTTATGATTTTATATATATATTAATAGGATATTGACCTTGCACTAAAACGCAAATATCATTAATAAACAAACTGTATATAGTTAATTTTAAAAACTACATTAACAATTTACCCAATAATCGATATACATTTAACTCGCATTGAGTCATGTGTAGAATATTTTATTAAGAGATGTCCTATACACACACAAAACATATAGATACATAGATAATAAACCATAAAAAAAACATCATAATACTAAACCAAATATCAATACATCCTGAACACAATACCCATCTTTGCTTACATAACACAATGTACAATAAACAACATAAACTGAACATACGTCAATATAACTAAGTCAAAACTAGAGAATAAGCGTAAAATTATAATATTTAATTAGAGTTGACATGACATGTAACATTAGACAAGCAAACTCTTACACAATTAACATTATATTCATAACAAACAAAGCATACAAACAAACAAGCTAAATTAAATTAACAAACCAAATATCTACATCAGAAATAAAACAACATATCACAAAATGCACACACAAAGAAAAAAAGAGAACAAACTGTAATTAAATGTAGTAATAAAAATATTCATTATCAAGATAGAACGAGAAAAGAAATTTCAACCACAATGCTAATTATCCTATAACTGTCACACACTAATTGTAAATTAATGAAACTGTACTTTTCTTATGTATTGTTTCTTCTTAACAAATAAACAACAATTATCAAACAATGGGTGATTATTCAAATAAACATTCCTATTAAATGTATTTAATTTTTTAGATAAAGGCGTATATATATTAATGTATATATGTTTTCGTAAAATGAGAAATTTATTTTAAACAATCTTATTTTGGATCGATATATTTATTATATTCTATATTTCAGCTATATATAACACACAACAAACTTTAACGAGAGTTACAACTGTTTTGATAGGTTCGGGTATAATTTCACGTATTTATACAACCGAGGAATAAAACAGAATGATATTATATACAGAAATGAGTTTGACAATGCTATGGTACCAGGTTATGAAGACATATTTTTCAATTTAACGTTTTTGTGGAATATTAGGATTTATGTTGAAGATACAAATTGAGGGATGCCAATTTTTCTATTTATGATAATGTTATTATTTTATTGACATATCGATTTCTATTAATATATTAGATTGTTTTTTTTTAAATGTCTTGTAAATCTATATAAGTTGATTATAAATTAGTTCTGTGTTACTGTTTTTGAGGATTATCAGAGTTTGATTGGTTCTTTCTTTTAACGTTTTTTCTGTCTCTCCAATGTATGTTGTTGGGCATTATTAGCATAGAAATGTGACAATAAGGTTCGGTTTTTCAACTATTGTGTGATATACGTTTGGAATCGGGATGGTGGAAAAGCGTTCCTAAAGTTTTATGATGTATACACCGATAAAAACGTTAGAAGAAAGAATCAGTAAACACCGGACAGCCCTCAAAAACTATAACCATCTTTCCGACTTAGTTCTTTACGATCTAAAATAAGAACACCTATCGAATTTCGACTCGCACCACACACAAATAGTTTATCAGAACATTAAAGACGAGCTTTCAAGGATTGTTCAAGAAATCTAAACCCCAATAATAATTAAATGATAGCATACATTAAAAATAGACATATCCCAATTTTTCCTGCAATTAAATCCCCATATAAGTATTCTAATAAATATTCGGCTCACTACTTGACCAGGTGAAACACCCTTTTGACAAATTCAGTCAATTTTTTAAATATTTTATGTCATCCTAGGGTTTTGGTTTACCCGACTGTTCTATAAAATATTTCCTATAAATCTGATATCGTGTTTATCATTGGTTTTAATCTAAGCGCTCTACTCAGAAACAAAATCGAATGCATTCATTTTAAAATGTATGCTATACCATTTAGACACATGACTCCAATCCTACTTCGGAATTTCGGAGAAATGTTGACAGGTAAAGTAATTAAGGTTTATATGTTTTATAATATGACATTTTTATAATATCAATTAACATCTCGTATTATATTTATTCTACGAGGGGCATCCAATAAATAAGTTTCCCTATTTTTTAACAAATAAACCACATTATTTACAATTATGCAGTTATTTTATTTTCATTATACAACTCATAGACTACTTCTCTAAATAATCACCATTTCTGTTCAAACATTTTTGGTACCGTTGTAGCAATTTTTAGATACCACTGTTGTACCAAGCCGTGTCCTGTCTTAGTAGCCAGTGGTTCGCCTCCGCCTGCACTTCGTCATCATTCGCAAAGTGCTTGCCTCCAAGGTGCCACTTGAGTGCTGGATAAAGATGGAAGTCGCTTGGGGCAAGTTCCGGAGAATGAGGTGGATGTGTGAAAATTTCCCATTTGAAGTTTTCCATAGCCATAACTTTGCCTGCAGAGATTGTGACCTTCGCCTTTTTTGGTGCACTTTCCTCAGGCCTATTCCACACCATGCTTTGTCGTTTTGTTTCTGGAGTTGAATGATGCACCCAGCTTTCATCTCCAGTGACAATACGGGAAAACAGTTGATCTCCATCTCTTTGATGCATTACCAGGAAAACTCGGGCTGCCTCCATCCGTTTATGCTTGTGATTTTCCAAGAGCAATCTTGCGACCCATCTTGCGCAGACTTTGCGGAAATCCAAAACATCTGACATGATTGTTCCAATCGAAGAGCGTCTAATTTCGATTCCAGGAGGCAGTCGAATTATTATTTCGTCAATGGTGACGCGGCGATCTGCTTCCACCACATTCCGAACAACAGCAACGGCTGCATTGTCCGTAGCAGTAACGGGGCTGCCGCTTCGCTCGTCATCATGCACGTTTTGCCATCCTTCTAAGAACCATGAACGCCATCGGCGAACCATTTGGATGCTCATCCATTCTTCACCATACACTGACACTGAATTGCGATGAATATTGACCGCAGTTTAATTTTTCGCCGTGAAAAAACGAATTACAGAACGGAGTTCGCAAGTGGACACGTTCACCAGTGGTAGCTCCATGGAAACTGAAGCGCTACGGACTTGCGCGTACGAGTTAGCGTGATTTTGAAGGTCACCAGCTTCCAACGCATCCTAGTGACCATTTCATCTATACTAACTAATTTTTACAACGTTTCGTTCGCAGAAAAAAAAATAGGGAAACCTATTTATTGGATGGCCCTCGTAATTTTTACATTGAATAATGTTAAATTTTATTGCCCTCTATCGTTAAAATTTTACACAAATAAATTTACTGGCAATGCGTTTCTTTTTTAAATCTCTACAGACCTTACTGCAATGATATGATTTAATGAATGAGAGGGCTTGGCTCATCAGTAGTGAACCCTCTCAGCGGTTTCGCCAAATTAATCTCTAGACCGCTCTACTATTGTATTGGACTGGTTTTGTTATATACCCTGCATTTTCTATGGAAGGTAGCTAAATGGTGTTTAGTGAACTATGGACATAAGCTGATAGGTCTGTAGAGGTACATACATATAAATTTCAAGGTATTGCATCGAGCAAAGCTCTTCCGCGCAAAACATGTTTTCATAACCATTATATATTAGTAAATTAAATTTTATTGCCCTCTATCGTTAAAATTTTACACAAATAAATTTACTGGCAATGCGTTTCTTTTTTAAACACCATTTAGCTGCCTTCCATAGAAAATGCAGGGTATATAACAAAACCAGTCCAATACAATAGTAGAGCGGTCTAGAGATTAATTTGGCGAAACCGCTGAGAGGGTTCACTACTGATGAGCCAAGCCCTCTCATTCATTAAATCATATCATTGCAGTAAGGTCTGTAGAGATTTAAAAAAGAAACGCATTGCCAGTAAATTTATTTGTGTAAAATTTTAACGATAGAGGGCAATAAAATTTAATTTACTAATATATAATGGTTATGAAAACATGTTTTGCGCGGAAGAGCTTTGCTCGATGCAATACCTTGAAATTTATATGTATGTACCTCTACAGACCTATCAGCTTATGTCCATAGTTCACTAAACACCATTTAGCTGCCTTCCATAGAAAATGCAGGGTATATAATAAAACCAGTCCAATACAATAGTAGAGCGGTCTAGAGATTAATTTGGCGAAACCGCTGAGAGGGTTCACTACTGATGAGCCAAGCCCTCTCATTCATTAAATCATATCATTGCAGTAAGGTCTGTAGAGATTTAAAAAAGAAACGCATTGCCAGTAAATTTATTTGTGTAAAATTTTATTGAATAATGTATCTTTTATAGCAACTAATTTAAATCAACAAAATTATATAAATTTCTACAAGGTCTGACCAATAATTTCCGGGAAAGGTAAACATAAGAAAAACGTTGACTGAGAAAAATATGTATTAGTTATTTTCAAAATATTCCTCTCTCACATCTATACATAGATTCCATTCTTCCTCATTTTACAAATTTCGTCTTTCGGAATGCTCTTCAATAGCCTTTTCAATCTCACGCTAATGGTTTCTCTAGTTTCAGAAACCCTCCTTTAAAACAATTTTGATATTTTTTATATAATAGAAAAATTGAGAGAATGGATTTGAATAATTCGGCTTAAATATTTTAGCACAGATGTAGTAGTGTGAAAACCTATTTTTAGAAATTCATATTTACTTTTTTTTAAGGCGAATTGATTCGTGTACACGTCTCAAAAAATTTATATAAACATTTATATTTATTATATGCTCTTCCTCAAGGTATTCTTAGCGTACATTTCCGTTTTTATGTCGAAAAATGGCATTAGTAAACCTTTGTTATTGAATTTAAAAAGACGAGATTTCTTCCTTTTTGGCTCATATTTTACTTTCCATTCCATGGATGGGGATTCAGATTCGCTATCATACCCTTAAACCCAAGTTCTGTCTCCAGTTATCGTGTTTTCCTTCTAATTAGTATATTGTTCAACCAATTCAAGCAAAAGTCCATGATTTCAATCTATGATTGAAGTGTTTTTAAGACGAGGTCCCCTAACCAAGATTATCACCTCCAGAAAAATAAACAAAGTGGGTATTGAATGAAAAAAAAAAGACAATTTCCATCAACGTTCATTTTTAATTTTAATAACTTTCTGTTTCACTCAAGAATATTGAAAATTTATAATTTTTGACATATGTTTTTCAAAGTAAACACCTTTTTTAATCACTTAAACATAAAGTAATAAATACGTACTTTGATTCATATTAATTGTAAATGGTTTATCATAATTATATATTATTTGAACGGTGTTAACATGAAAAATAATATTTAAAATTCTTAGTGGTTGTCAGGTTCTTTTAGCATATATATGTTGCAAACTACCTCGGTTGTCAATTAAATCCAGTATTTTTTGTCACTAAGCATTTTTCTTCGTCAAAATCCTTTTAAATAAGAAGCCCAATCATTCTTGTATTACGTATTAGGTTTCTGACGAAGATTCTGAAATCTTGAATTATGATAATAAACAAAATTATAAAAATTTGAAAATTTTATTTTATTTTTCTCATACTCAAAGTTTTTATGAATTTGTTAAACTTATTTCTTATTATCTGTACAAGATCCAAATTCAAGAAAAATAATAATATCTATTTTATTTTTTTAATATTTTGCTCAAATATCTTGAATAAATATTTTACCAAATCTATTTGAAGGTAGATTTATTCGGTTGTATTAGAATTTCAAATCCTAGTCTTATTTTATATCTTTAAAAAGCAAAAAATGTAAAATAGATATACCTATAATAATATAAATATTATAATAGCCACTATACCTTTATACAAATAAAGTTTTTATATATATAATTGTATACATCTGCTTGTGAGGAACTGCTTACATTTCCTTCTGCTGATTGGTCGATATTCTACCATCGGAAAGCAATTGACCAATAGCGAGCCGGATCTCGATAACTCGTCACAGTGGAAACTTGGATTTAACCAATGGGGTTAAATGAAACCACGGTAGATCTTGACTTTAGGTATTGAACTTATTGAGATATATATCAGAGTACATTGATCTATTAATTTGAACATTCTATGGGAATTAATATGATAGATATTTATAGAATAAGAGAGAAGTCGGAGAGAAGAGCTTATTTCATAAAAATAAATGTCAGTGTCTTAATTTTAGTCGAATATGCAAGTATTCTTACAGTATCTCACTTATTGTATGAGGAATTATGAACAAAATTCAAGGAATTGGAAGGTCTTTAATGTCAACTTTTCCTCTGAAAAAGAAGAAGAAGACAGAGGCAGTTTTGTTGACATTTGATTATCTCGTGTTCTTCAATAATAAAGAAGTTATTCTTCCTGACTTGTCATTCATCTTCTATAGTAAATAGAGATATTATGGTTTCCTAATTTAAATATTTGTAATTATTTTGTTACTCAATATTAATTTTAAAATTAGAAGGGTCGAAATTACTTTAATAGGTTACAGGTACATATTAGAATAATAAATTGCAAATGTATAAATTTAAATTATATAATTCGTGAATGAATGTTCCTAATTTTAACAGACATATAAACGAATCTCTAATCCAAATAGATGTAATTGGCAAAATATATTTGATTGTATATAAATATTATAAAAATATAATACTCCCAAGCATTCTATAATTATAAATTTATATATTTTTTTAATATAAGTAATATTAAAAACAAATGCTGGTCTCAATTTTAACCGCAAATATATTTCCATAACACACATCACACCTATTAAATTATACACTAATGAATAAAATTTAAGGAAATGGAATTTTTTTTTTTTTTTTTTTGAAAAGAGACAGAGGCATTTTCGTTCACACATGATTATCTCGTGTGTTTTGAATAAATTTCGATGTGTATCAAAAGTTTTTCATAGTTATTATTTGAATCCCGATATATATGCTGAAATGTACAAATTCCTTAGGTTTTATAGAAGCACAGGTGGTCAAATTAAACGATAAAGCTAGACGCCATCTATTGACCGTCGCTGCAAACTTGGGGCCTAGGGTCAGTGACAAAGTCACAACATCAGCTTTGATAAACTGAGAAGTGTCCACCTAGAGACCATGGTTTCGGGCTAAAAGATCTTCAGCCTAGGAACCTTTGGAACGATATGCAAAGATTATATCTGAAAGAAACGCTTTGTAAGAATACCGGTAATCAATTCTGATTAATCTATCCGTCTAAAAAGAATATTCTGGAATCATGAAAACGATTACATAATACTTGAACGGATCCCCAACCTCATTACTAGTGCTAAATTGTAGAAATGACTCTTTATTACGATTTATTTTCATTTAAAACAACTTTTTACTGTACTCACTGTGAATAAATATTGGGAAATCCTGACTCATCAGTGGTCAACACCTCCAGCTGCCTTTGAGCTCTACTATTGTATTAGTTTATTCTACCTAAATAATGATATAAGAATTCATAACTTGTGTATAAATATATATATTATGATGCACTAGCGCGCCATCTGTTATGAGAACTCGAAACTATTTTAGACGGGTAATATTCCTTTTGAAATTAACAATTTCTACTGCCCTTACTGCAATGGAAAAATTATTAGGAGAGTCTGGCTCATCAGTGGTTACCCCTCCCAGCAATTTCGTAAGTTTAATCTACCATACCGCTGTTATATTGCATTTTTGGATCTTCCTTTTATAGTAATACTGTTGCTAGACTCTTAGAATGGGTATTTTAGATGAACTATGGGCATACGCTTTTAGGGACAGTAAAATTACATACAAATATAAATATTTAATATAAAATATATATAATTATATATACGATGTACTAGAGCGTCATCTGTTATCAAATTATAAAACTATTTTAGAGGCGTAATATATTTTTTAAATAAAACAATTTCTACTGTCCTTACTGCGATGGAAAAATTAAAGGGAGGGCCTGGCTCATCAGTGGTGAGCCCTCCCAGCGGTTTCGCCAGTTTAATTTTTCCATCGCAGTAAGGACAGTAGAAATTGTTTTATTTTAAAAAGAATATTACGCCTCTAAAATAGTTTTATAATTATATATGTTATGTAAAAGTTATTTTCTTTTTTATTATATTTTTTTTGAGATCACAAACTACTCTGTAAAGTTGACCGCCAGATGTCGCGGCCTCAGACTATATAAACCCATTGTTGGTGTTTTACTTTGGCCGGCTCAAATCTTTTTGTAGATATGTATATACGTAATATTTTCTTTTCTTTATTATTAACGCTTTAAGTAAGATAGTACCTTTCTCAAATGTATTTCTTATATATTCCATGAGTTCAATTAAATCAAATAATGATAGAAAACTGTTTTATTGTATAATCCACGACTGCATAACAATATCATTTAGTACTCATGTACTCAAAATAACCAGAAAAAAAAATAATTTTCTATCTCTATAAAGTTTATCATTATACTTATATATTCCCATATATTCCCATCCCTGGACACTTTTATTTTTCCGTTCATCATTACTCTTCACAATTCATCCTTTCGTACTTCATCTCTTAGGTTAGAAATAATCGTTATTTCTCTTTAAAATAAATTTCGATTTTTCGTTCAAAAGAAACACATGCGGGATAATTTTCAAATGTCGTTCTACAATTATGAGCCGCATTATATTGTATTATAAAATACTATATATATATAGAATATCGAGTAATTAAATTTTGATAAATTGAAATTAAGGCATATTTTGGATCAAAATATTTATTAAAATTGGATATTTCGACGAAGCTGTTCGCCTATCTTCTTCTTTGAAAATTCAAACTCCTTGTAAGCTTATTATCCGAGTGATGCACGAGAAGTGTTGCTTTATATAACATATATTTTTTTAAAATTAAAAAAGCATATATTAGATCAAATATATGCCTTTTTAATTAAAGATTTATTTATGGATATCTCTATTTTCAAAAAAAAAAAATATATATATATATGTTATATTGAAATATTTTATTTAAAAATGTTATATGTTAAAATGTTATTTTATTTAAAAAAATTATAATTTCATAGATATAAATACTCTGTTTTAATCGACCGCCAGAGGTCGCGCTTTCCATATATAAAAACTCGTTGTTGTTCTTCCCCGTTGGCCGACCCAAAACTTTGTAATTATGTAAATATTCTTTTGTTTCCTTATTCTACTCGCCTTGAGACAGACATTACTTTTTACCAAAATATGTTTTTATATATTCCTTTAGCACAATAAAAGCAATTACTGATCAAAACCATATTATTATTTTTATTTCAACATTATTCAACCACGACTGCACCACCATAGCATAATCATCAAGTTGATCCAAAACAACAGAAATCTTATCTATCTTTTTTTAATTTATATAATATATATATGTCATAATATATGCTCTTCCAGGATTAATAAAACAATCCAACAGCCAACGAGAGAGAGATGGGCAGCTAAAGCTAAGAAAACTAACTTACGACCATTTTTTGGTCACATTCCTGAGGGGGGCGTCACCACCTGGCGCTTATCTTTTGTTAGCCCCGCTTGTGTACACAGAGAAAACAGTCGTTCAGCAGATAACGTCTCACTCGCCACCACTTTCTCTCTCGGCTGGCTGCCTGGATTTTTAGCTCTAACAACTCGTCGTGTGATTATTTCTCAACTCACCACATCATTACCACTATATTGTCACATATATATATATATAAGTGTGTGTGTGTGTTTGTGTATACGAATAATGTTTATCTTTCCAAAACACTATTATGTGGTCAAACGTTCACTAGAATCCAGGCCTGCCGGACCATTTATCCAATTTATGAGAGGGAAACTCAATATACCATTCTGCCTCATAAATTTGCATAGCTAAAACTGTTTAGAGATTGATTCTATAGGAAATTAAATATAACGCCATTAAATACATAATATATAATTTCAGATCTATTTAGGAATTCAATTTAGGGAAATTAAATTCTCTGTGTATGAATAAATATTTGATGAAACCGTCCAATGTATGTATGTGAGCCTTTGATTAAATTTATATTTATTATGTTATATTAAACACGCTTCCTAAATATACACTAAAGAGAATTATATTGGTTGAAATAAGTCAATATATTTTCTATTACTGGTAATCAATTTGGATTGTATGTTTTGACATAATGAAAAATATAAACTAGTTTATTATCTGTATTTTCTATTGAATTCAAACCAGAAATTCCTTTTCAATTTCTCAATATTTAGATTTCAGATGAAACTAAGCCTGTATTATCACTCTAATAATGTATTCCAATCTCTTCAGCAAATGGTGCCATTTGTATTATTTACCAATCTGGACGAACTTTCCAAATCATGGACATGACACATTTTAAAGTACCAGATCATCTAAAACATCATATAGGAACCCAGTTTCAATTTATAATTTTTTTTAGACTTATGACTATATTTTTCAGATTTCTTTTTATTTGCATTCCTTGTTCGTATATTCTTTAAATTTAAATCAAACCTTTTAATGTATAAATGACAATAATAAATATATAAAGCATAATACTGGCCTATTCAACCATAAAATTTTTAAACATTTTAAAATTATTTGAAATGCCAGAGGAAAGCTATCAATTTTTAATACCTTCAATAATATTTTATTTCTATAAAGACCTCAAAAGGTACGTCTTTTTTTCCTTTCACTTCAACTTTTCTGTCAAGCCTTCAAAGAAGATATCTATAGTAAACACATTAATGTATTTATTCTCGTTGTGCTATACCATTTCCGAAACTTAAAAATAAGTTTAAGATTATAATTTATTCTTATTATATTTATAAATAAATATTAAGTCATAAAGGGCCATTTATATTTAAGAAAATAAACTTGCTTTTACAAATAAAATAACTTACTACATTCCTTACCAGGATAGAAAAATATTATGATAGCTTGTTTCAACACGTTTGAACCTTGTCAGAGATTCAAACAGTTTAATTAAATATACGGATAAATCGTTATTTGGACTGTTTTGTTTATATTTATGGCATTTTGTGATAATATTAGCGAAGGTGCTCAAAACGGAACGATTTAACCGAAGTTTGAGAACAAAGAAAATTGCATATATACATGTTTTTCTGTATTTCTCTACCTCGTATAATTTCGAAATTCTTATAAAGTGCGCTCAATATATTAGCACAACTGTCCAATACAATATTAGAACGTTGTATTTAACCAGCTGGGAAGGTTCGCTATTTTTGAGCTTGGCCCATCTAAATATTTCTATCTAAACAGTAGAGTTGAAAGTTTTTTTTTTTGTAAAATATTTCTGCTTAATAGATTCTCATCTAAAATATATATAATCTGAAAATAAAATAGGCATATTCTGACATCTCACATAGCATTTTAAATAGCAAAGCGCGATCTAGTGGAATAAAATTCAACTAATTGTTGATTTGTATTATTTCATAATATTTGGTTAATGCATTTTCTGGATAAATCAAGCACCTTTTCATTTTATTCCATATATGCGCACCTGCTTTTTGAATATTAATGTTGAGTAGTTGGTTATTCATATTTAATTTTAAATATCACTACCTAACCCTTTTCTATTTTTTTGTTACTTTATATATATATATATACTAGCGGACCCGGCCACGCCTTGCTGTGGCTAAATTGTAATATGTTAAATTAACATTATACTAAACTATTCAGTACAGTAAAGTCAATATTCACTTATAAAGATAAAATGTATATGTATTGTATATTGTATATGTTATTATATGTATTGTTTTTTGTTTTCGAGATATTCTAATAGAACGTTCTCACATTTTCTGTAAATATATTTATATATGCACAAACACAGAATATAATCACTACGTCTTAATTTCGCTATATTTATTGCTATAAATATTATTCTAAAATAATTCGCCAGAAATCGTCCTGATAGTATACTACACAGCGAACCCGGCCACGCGTTGCAGTGGCTAAATTGTAATATGTTGAATTAACATTATACTAAACTATTCAGTACAGTAAAGTTAATATTCACTAATAAAGATAAAAATGTTTTAGCCGATCTAAAGCCCAACGGGATTGAGAATGGAACGTTACGTTAATATTTGAAAGTGATTTTTATATATATAGACAATATAGCCCTTCATTGTAATCATTGATTATAATCACTGCATTAATAAATGTCAGTCTTCCCAGTATTCTTTTACCTATGTATGGATATTTTGGTTTGAATTAGTGAACTACTGCGAATTTGTAGACGAATGACCCGGGCAACGCCCGGGTTTACACGATTAAATGTATATTACATATGGAAGATGGACGTAGTTCCCGGAGGGCACCCGCGAGGTCACTCTGCCCCCGCGCAACTGTCCAACCGGGAGCGCCCCGCGCCGTCAAAATCGTAACGCGTTCTAGAGGGCGCTGCTCGGCCGTCAGCCGGGAGATCTCATTTACTCGGCGGGGGGAGGCAGGGAGGTCACGTGCTGCGCCGGCAGCCAATCGTCGCGCGCCGCCATCCCCCGTCTGCCGCGAGATGGGCGCAGATTGCGAGTGAATTTACGTTTTATTGTAAATAAAAATGCAACGAAAGGTTATTTCTAAAGAGTAATTAGCCATAAACCATCCCGATAGTATACTAAACATCTTCCCAAAGTTTCATCACGATTGGTTGAGCGATGTAGAAGATTATCACTGACAAACGGACGGACGGACGGACCAACAAACATTCATTTTTATATATATAGATATATGTCATAATTTGTATATAATTAAATGCAACCCCGACCCACTATGTATATATCATGTATGATTTTCAAAGACTTAATAAAGAACAAGGTAACTGGAGGAAAGAAAGTAACAAAAGATATAGGAAGTAAGACTAAAGCTGGCACGACTATTTTGGCACCCCTGTGTCAACATTGCAGGGGCAGAGACCGGACGTCTCTAGTGACCGCAGAAGTTATTTTAGCCAAGATGCACTCAATACTTCCGGCAAAAACAGGACGTATCTAATATCCGTCGAAGCTATAAGCGTCAAGATACCCAATACTTCCTGACGAAATCGGATATACCAGGCAGGCCATCTTTCATCAAGGAGAGCCGCCGGCCAATTAGGGAGGAACCACTAAGTAGGTCAACCAATAGGAAAACACCATGTGATCATATCTCAACCAATCAGAGAGAAACTGAAGCTTGGTGTTAAATCGAAAAGCAAGAAATGTCAGTTACGCTTTGGCTCCCAAGGAGGTGACATCGGCTCTAGACCTCTCCCCCTCTGCTCATCCCACCGCTAAGTACAATCACCGCCATGTGATCAGTTAATTAATAAGTCAAATCGCTCAGCTCTTATCAAACTTTCTTTCCTCCAACCCGTTGCCTTTATTTTCAAACTCAATCCCGTGTCCTGATTATTCCTAACTGTATGCTGCAACTTCCACTCAAACGGCTGCGCTTCAACCAAATCTCACCATCCGCATCCAACAATAAGAAACCCCGCAACGATATTGCCACAGAACGGTTAAGTCGACAAGATTCTACAACAGTGTAATACAACAAATATTATAGTGTAATAACAATTGCTTCATCATATTACACAGAGTCGACAGGATAAAGATTATGGAACTTAATCAGGATAAAGATTATAGAGCTTAATCAGGACGAAGATGGAAATTAACCCAGGCGCCAGCAAAACAAAAGGCAATAACAAACCAAGAGAGAACAAACTGGCAACGAGCGGAAAGAAACTGACAACGAACGAAGCGACAAGACACACCCTTGCGACGGTAATTTTAGAACTGACCGCCGCGCTACAAGGGCCAAGATCCACGCAACTGGAAGCGGTCTTCCGGAGCGCCACCCTCGGGACAACCGCCGCCCGCACCGCCGGTACGTGTCCGAACAACCTGACGTCCACCGAGGAGTCGCCATCCGCCATGCCGTACCCGTGCACCCGGAAGCAAGCCACGCGACACGGGCCCAGTGTACCGACAACGCGGTCCACTCGAATAGAAGCAGTACAAATGACTAAATTTCCCTTTCAATTGCGAGGACAGTGCAAAAGGTCCCGACCCGGTCCAGCAGATAGTCCAAGCCAGCCACACCAAGCCGAAGACGCCACAGTGGAGACTTTTCGAGACTAAGGTAGGCAATCCACCCAATGACACCATCAAATTGACTTTAGACTTGTATCTGACCCAGGACCTACCATGTACCTTTCTAATTGAACCAGACGCAGGTTCGAACATATTGCCGTATCATTTATACAATAGATTAAAAACACAACTTCCCAACTTAAGTATTAAAAAACCTTCCCTTGATCTATCCACCCTAAATAGTTTTACGAAAATAATAGGACATTTAACTTTCCCTCTGACAATAGGCCAAATAACCCGTAGAGAGAACTTCCACGTGGTAAATGCATCCTTGCCATTTGGAGTTCTTACCTTAAAAACCCTTTATCAGTATAAATTAAAACTAAATTATAATCGCGGCACTATTTTCCAACTTAGCGTCCCATTGTCTAATACTATCTACCACTTTAAACATGTGTCAAATGAATGCAAGCACGGGCTAGGCCAAAACCTGTCCCAAAGGACTCGCACAGCACCCAAAGCTTTCACACATGGAAACCCTTGCCTGCATTCATTGCCCAAACCCCAAATATTTACATGCCCCCATTCTAATCTCACACCACGCAACTTTTCACTCAACCCAATTGCCAATACTTTATGCCCTCCACATATAAAGCCACCACGACTCCAATCTACAATTCCAATAATGCCCAAAAAAGTGTCCGTACACCGACACAGCTCACCCACTTACCGCACAAAATCCACACATGACCATACTTCACAACACCATAAACACGCAAATGTACCTCACAACATACACGCACCCATACGCCACCACGCAACAAACACGCACAACCCGCACAACAAACGCAACACGCACGCCAAAAGACAACAACGACAAACAAGCGCGTGCACAACCGTTAAGAATAATACAATCATCCCATCTACACAAAACATAGAAAAAATTCACGCCACCAAACAACCACACAATCGAAAAACATTACGATCTTTCCTAAAAGCTGTGAACGCCTATAAAGAGTTCATTCCAGACCACGCCCGCTTGCGGACGCCACTTGTCAACCTTCTAAAAAAGGATGTCATGTGGGTCTGGGATGACAAATGCCAGAAAGCGTTCACTAACCTGAAAGAAAACCTTACCACACACCCCACATTACACCTTTACCAGGAAGATCTGCCATGTCAAGTGTACTGTAACACCTCAACATTCAGCATTACAGGCGTTCTTAAACAAGTCTACCCTGATGGGAAGACATACACCGTTCAACATTTCAGCCGATCTCTGCGTAGTCACGAGCGAAATTATTCAGACTTGGAACTACAATGCCTAGCCATTGTGGAAAGTGTGGATAATTTCCGCCCCTGTCTAATGGACAGAAAGTTTACAATATTTTCTGACCATCCCGCATTGCAGTGGTTGAAGGAGATCAAAGCTCCGTCAGGCAGATTGTTTCGATGGAGGTTAAGATTGTCAAGATACGAATATGAGGTCCGTAGCATAAATGGAGTACAACAATATGAAACGGGCATTGGAACTCGTATCCCATTTTGTGGTTTTCTAGATGCGCCACTCATACAGAGCCAACAGTCTTCTCCACCGGGAAAATCTCGCGTGACTATAGATCACAATAAACTGCGCACCGTCTCCCGAAAAGGAGTACTTAAAACTATAGTCCCAAGTTCACTTACAACCAAACTCCTTAAGTCCGTACACACTCAACACCACCATCCAAACATCTCCAAGATGACGAGGCTCATCTCAGCACAGTATTATTGGCAGAACATGACACAAGACATCGCAAAACAGGTAAAAACCTGCCCCACCTGCCGATTCGCTAGTAGAATCGATGAATACAAACAACCTGCACGTAAAAATACCGACACAGGTACCCAAACAAAACAAAATTCGTACATAAAGCACAGCGTACACACAACACAAATAATGCCAAAATTACCACATCCACGTCAGAGAAAAGATCACACATCTCAACCTAAACCAATTACCGCCGACATATCTCTAATAAAACCATTGACGATCAAGCAGGAGAACTGTAAACCTGACAACCAGCTCAATCATATCACAACACTCCCTAAAGATATCAAACAGGAAAACTGCGAACCTACCAATCATTCAAATTCTACAACTCACAAGGTTCAAGCAAATATTTCAGAGTCCCCAGTTACAAAAATGTGGACGAACATGGGACAATATCCTATCTTTCATCTGATTTTTATCCTGTGTTTGTTACTTCTACCATACAACTGTATTCCAATTTTATTCATCAATTACTTGTTTATCTATGCTATGCCCGATCAGAAAATCTTCGAACTACAAGAGGTAGTTTTTAATTTAGGACAAGCATTTTTTAATTTTGGACAAACAGTTTTTCATTGTGGACAAGCAATTCTTCATTGTGGACAAGCAATTCTTCATTGTGGACAAGTATTTATAAAACTTCTCATAATTTTAGGAACCATCTTCGCAGAAAATCTAAATAAACTCCGAAGAGATAGCAGTAACTGAAAAGATAACCAACCAGTGTCGGAGAAATCACGCTCCAAAAACAAGCCCTGAGCCGCACCAAAAATAAATAGACGGCAGGAAATGAGATTTGAAACACCACGACAGGAAGTATAGTCCACGGAGGTTAAATTCGGCCTCTGTAAACAAAGCGGAGCGCCTTCGTCCGATCTCCAATTTCCCTCCCTCTCGTTTGCCCGACACACCCCACTTCCGTATCTCTAATTACAATGAGAAGATCCCCTATTGAGGTCGACTGGGAACCTCGCTATACCACCGATTTTGATTCCAGTTCGAGTCTACATATCGATTTTTACCAACCAACTACACATCCACGAAACAACACCTAGAACTAGCTCACACATCTCTTACCCAACCGACTTCTAACATTTTTCACAACACACACACAAAGACAAAAAATTACACATAAAGGTTATATAGATTTCCATGTCTCCTGTACACACAGCATAAACGCACTTGAGGGCTAGAATCACGTTTTTCACCTAAGTGTCACTACAGATGAGACAAAAAATTTATAGGGCATAATTGAGCAAGTAAAACATTTATAGGGCAAAATGGAGCAACCAATACATGTAGATCAGGGCATGTAGATACCAAAGGGTTCCAACCAATACACCTTATTTTTCATATCAATCATTTTCATTATTTTCTCTCAATTAAAATTTAAATATTTAATCAATTTAGCAATTTATTCAACTTATTATCAATTTTAATCATTAACTATCATTTTATTTACCAATTAGTTTATATTATCATTTTCATTTATCAATTATCATTCTATTTACCACTTGACTTATATTGCCACAACTCAATTATCAACGAAAACTCACTGACTTTCGATTAAACTAAAAACATTAAATCACCCTTTGTTGTTGAAATCTTTTTATTTTTCATTTTTCTTTTTTCCAAGCACTCTACTTTGATTTCGCTCAAAAAACTTTTATTTTATTTTTATTTTTGATTTCTCAAAAGACCTAATAGAATTCCCTCGGTCTCCATTCCCAATTCCGAGCTAGAATATAATTAGGCATTTTTCCTTTTTTTTCTCACCACGCACCAAGCATTCACTTTGATTTCTTCCAACTTTTTATTTTTATTTTACTTTGATTTCTCAAAAGACCTTATGAAATTTCCTCGAATTCCTTTCCAAAATTCAAGCAAAAAAGTAATTAGGCATTTTTCCTTTTTTTCTCACCACGCACCAAACATTCACTTTGATTTCTTCCAACTTTTTATTTTTTTTATTTTTGATTTCTCAAAAGACCTAATAGAATTCCTTCGATTTCATTCCCAATTTCGAGCTAGAATATGGTTAGGCATTTTTCTTTTTTTTTTCTCACCATTCAACCAAACACATTCAATTTTGATTTCATTCAACTATTTTTATATTATTTTTATTTTGATTTCAAAGCCTAAATAGAACCCCCTCGAATTCATTTCTTAACTCGAGTAGAATTCGTTTAGGCGCATTTTCTTTTCTTTTAATCCACTATGTACCATAACATTCCTTGATTTCTTACAATTAAAAATTTTTGATTTCTATTAATTATACTCAACCTATATCATCAACACCATTCTATTTTACTTTTATATTACCAGCAATGTTTGTATATAGCCCCTCCATACCCACAACTAATTTTCCCACAAAATTATTTTTCACTTTACAGAATTCTCTCAGGCTAACCCCTTCTTGAATTCTTCACATGTAGGGGGCGCATCTGTCATAATTTGTATATAATTAAATGCAACCCCGACCCACTATGTATATATCATGTATGATTTTCAAAGACTTAATAAAGAACAAGGTAACTGGAGGAAAGAAAGTAACAAAAGATATAGGAAGTAAGACTAAAGCTGGCACGACTATTTTGGCACCCCTGTGTCAACATTGCAGGGGCAGAGACCGGACGTCTCTAGTGACCGCAGAAGTTATTTTAGCCAAGATGCACTCAATACTTCCGGCAAAAACAGGACGTATCTAATATCCGTCGAAGCTATAAGCGTCAAGATACCCAATACTTCCTGACGAAATCGGATATACCAGGCAGGCCATCTTTCATCAAGGAGAGCCGCCGGCCAATTAGGGAGGAACCACTAAGTAGGTCAACCAATAGGAAAACACCATGTGATCATATCTCAACCAATCAGAGAGAAACTGAAGCTTGGTGTTAAATCGAAAAGCAAGAAATGTCAGTTACGCTTTGGCTCCCAAGGAGGTGACATCGGCTCTAGACCTCTCCCCCTCTGCTCATCCCACCGCTAAGTACAATCACCGCCATGTGATCAGTTAATTAATAAGTCAAATCGCTCAGCTCTTATCAAACTTTCTTTCCTCCAACCCGTTGCATTTATTTTCAAACTCAATCACGTGTCCTGATTATTCCTAACTGTATGCTGCAACTTCCACTCAAACGGCTGCGCTTCAACCAAATCTCACCATCCGCATCCAACAATAAGAAACCCCGCAACGATATTGCCACATATATATATATATGTGGTGTGCCTGCTGTGTAGTAGTCGTAATCCTGTCGACTTTGCATGTGGTGTGCCTGTCGACTTACTGTGATGATTGCTGTTGAATGCTGCTGTCGTGGTGTAAGAAGGTGATTGCGCAGTCGTGATGTGGTTGTGCAGTCGTGATGTGGTTGTGCAGTCGTGATGGTGATTGTGCAGTCGTGGTGGTGATTGTGCAGTCGTGCTGGTGATTGTGCAGTCGTGATGGTGATTGTGCAGTCGTGCTGGTGATTGTGCAGTCGTGATGTGGTTGTGCAGTCGTGATGGTGATTGTGCAGTCGTGGTGGTGATTGTGCAGTCGTGCTGGTGATTGTGCAGTCGTGCTGGTGATTGTGCAGTCGTGGTGGTGATTGTGCAGTCGTGATGGTGATTGTGCAGTCGTGCTGGTGATTGTGCAGTCGTGGTGGTGATTGTGCAGTCGTGGTGGTGATTGTGCAGTCGTGGTGGTGATTGTTTTACCACACCGAGACGAATCAAAGGAGAATCCGAGGCATCGGGGAGAGAACGCAGCGACCTTGCGGCCACGGCCACTTACTAACGGACTATCTGTTCTGCTGTCTGCTATCTGGTAACACTGAACTGACTGTCTAACGAACTTCTAACCAACTGTCTGCTATGTTGCAACACTCAACCGTCTACTCTGACCTTGACTCTGATTGGCTGCGCGGCAAGCCCTTTGTTACTCAGGCGTAACGGCGCGCCTCGGTGTCTAGCGTTTGATCTTAGGTTTTGGTTTTCTATAGTCTGACCTTGGTTTCTACGTTCTCTAGATGCCTTTGAATTTATTTGAACACACCAAATCGATACATACAAAATTAATGGATTAACAGAGGATTGGGTACAATGATTGAAAGTCAACATAGAGTAGGGGGTGTAAGAAGGGGTGGGGAGTATATACACAGGTGTTTTCATCCTTAAATTACCATATATGCATATTTATCTATAATATCATCATATTGTGTTTCTTGTGAAAGGTATTATTATTTACCGTTCTATTTGTGAACATATAGTACTATTTGTATGCTGAGAAATGAAGCATTGCGTTTTAAAAATATGCATAATTCAAAATTGTCTGAATAGTTATGTTGTCTTGTTTTTCAAGTTGTGATGAGATATTTTTTAAATTAAAAAAATATATTCTAAAAAATGATAAAATGGAAATTTAATACTCATTATTATAATAAAACGCCATTAATAAAATAAGAAATTATACTTATAAACAAAGTGTGTTAGCGTTACAATAACCGCTGGGGCTAAAGGTTCGCCAATGATATCCTAGAAAATATTTTTTCCATTTAATGTTATATTGCTGAAAGTAGTCTGAATTACGTCTAATCTTAAAACCTTCCAGGACAATAATGAAACCTTGTGTATAAATATTCTTGCAAAGTACTAAAAGAAATTACAGAATGCGTTTTCAAGGGGTAGATAGGTTTGTGTCACAGACGCTGATAAGACGTTTTCTTTGATCTCTTTTTATTTCCATTAGGATGGAATGTCTTGGGCCTAAATCTAAGGTTATCTGTTACTGATATCATTCTTCCATCTTGATGGACATCCCATTACAATTATCATGATAAGAAAGGGTTAGAGTGTAGTGCACAACTGAACAGTAATCCATTTTTTTATTATCTCACTTAGGTAAAATACAAGTTGAAAGATTTATTTGAACTGATAAACATGTACATTTTACTGCCACTATTAGGGGTCGGTGGAAGGATGGTCTAAACCGTTGGTTTTTAACCGCTAAGACCCGGGTTTGATTCCCGCATTGAACATTTTTTCCTGATTTAAAATAAATGCTCAAATGAACCCCGATTCTTGCAAAAAGTCCAACCCCACCAACGAGTAGAAAATAGACCTATCAACAACTGACCTTTTTATAATTTTTACATATATATATTATTTATAATATGGGATCTATATTCTAATTTGTATATATTTTATCTTCAAATACTCATTATATATGTTATGTGTGCGATGAATATTTTTAAAATTAAGTTAATTTTAGAAAGATATTTTAAATGTGGATCATTCCTTTTTAAATTGTGAAGGTCGATTATTTATTCAGCCAAAAATATTTTTGAGAAAAAAGGAAAACAGTTAATGCATGATATCATTATAGCAAGCTCGTTGTTTTGTAATTGTCGTGGCGCTAAGGTTAGTGTGTCAGTTAAGGATTCATCTTTCTTCGAAAGTAAAAGTAGATAAAATGCTATTCTCTACCTAGCGATAGCATCTCTAATAGTGGCAGTTTTGGTTTGCTTATACCTAGTACACGTGGTATAGGTATTATATATAATATATAATATAATAGATGACTGGATATTATTCAAATAAATATCAGGCCTGAATGGACCTAAGTTGCAAATTTACAGTTCCAAATAACGCATTTGCAAGAGAAATAATGGAATTTTATCTATTTGTTTAAAACATTTATTTCCACAAGTGTATTTAGTAACATCTTTGTAGCCATCTCAAATAGGATAACATGAATATCAACAATTTTCAAGTTTGGAGTAAATCTTCTTTAAAAAACCTTTTCAACCGACTTCATAACTCCACCCGGAGGATATTGAACTATATTGATGAGCGTCATGGGCCGAAAATATGGTACACACAGGTCGGACTTTAAAAATATTTTTGGTGAAGTTTGTGTAGTTTATTGGAAAATCTGAATATGCGTGTTAAGGGCAGAAAGAAGGAAATATAAAAACTTCTGTAGGTATGTCAATTTCTTATAAATGCTATTGTAATCATTTTATAGAATGGGTTCTAAAAGTTATCTTTGGTATTTTAGAATGATATTGTGACGTTTAACATATAGAAATTGAGGCCGGTTTGTAAAGTAGGTTTTTGTCAGATGGCATTTTTAGATTATCACTTGAAAATGTCAAAGGTAATTTCTAGAAATCCCTACAATCAAAAATTTACAATATCATTAATCATATCTAATTATTATTAATAAGAAAATTGAGATACTACAGAATTAAAATTCATTCTAAGAAATGGATTCCCCCTAATATCAAGTTATTTCTACTTTTTAAAAATGAAAATTGCTACAAGTGTGTGTACATATAACCCCTATTATCACAGAATATAATATTTCTAAATTGTAAATGAATGGAATAAACGATATTTTAGAGTGGTTTTTAAGTTTTGATTTCGTTATGCACCACCGCATGTAGCAGGTGAACATTATATTTCACAAAGTTTTGTATTTCGCCACTTTACCTTGTTAAGCCAGTAGAAAAGCGTCGTTGGTCGAAAGCTTGCTTTTTCACAATAAAAAAAAAAGATTGTTAATTTTTAAATAATAATAGAACAATATGTGATAATTATTCCAGAATTTTATCTCCACACAAATCTCAACACAAGCTATACTTCTCTATCCAGAGTTCTGAGCTGATCTTTCAGGTAATAACAGCCACTCTATATCGGAAATATATGCGAGACTATTCAGAAAACTACTATTTATAAAAATATAAATGATTCTCATTTTATACCGATTCTTTTTATAAAAGTCTAACTCCCTCTATTACACTAATCTCTAATAAAATTCGCACTACCTTTATAACATTATTCTCTCTAAAAGTCGCACGTCTTATATAACACTACTTTCTATAAATGTTGAACATCTGTGTCAAATATAGCACTACTCTTTATAAAAGTCGTACTCACTTTATAACACTAATCTCTTTGAAATTCGCACGTCTTATATAATACTACTTTCAAAAATGTTGAACGTCTTTGTCATATATAACACTACCCTTTATAAAAGTCGCACTCACTTTATAACACTACTTTCTCTAAAAGTCGCATTCCTTTCATCTTATAGTAAACTTCACATCGATATTTAAAATAATTTATCAATATAACTAATGAGTTCAATTTTATAAAATATACCAAAAATAATAGTTAATTATACTTAAAAGGCTAGGTCACTAATCAATTAAATTATAGCTATTAAGGAAGTCTATCTATAGGTAAATCTAATTTGTTAATTAAATTTGGTATTCACTTCTTTCTCGAGTGACAATTTCATCAGCCACGGTAATTGGGGTTAATAAATTCCCTGACTGACAATCTCATCAAGAAAGAGTGCCACAATTTGATCCTCTTTACTTTATTAATGAACGTCAAACGTGTTGAAAATCAAGATTAACACAAAGTATGCAAATGGCCATCTTCTATGTTTATATAGTGTAATTTCAATTTTAGGTTGGAATATAGCTTTTGTGTCAAAAGTTTATTTAGTTAAGAAAATTAACACATTGTGTTAATATATGTAATTTAGTAATCTGGTCAAGTAACTGTAGTCATTTTAATATTCACGTCTCAATAATGGGTGATATTAAGTATATAAATAAACGTTCTTCCCTGATTTATCATATTATAAAATAAAGGAAGCTTCCAGTGTTAAGTTTCTTGTGTAACTTTTCATTTTCAAGCTTTTGGACTTGTCAGTCCTTCAATTATTAAGTTTTTAATGTGATGATCCTGTTGAAGGACTGACAAGTCCAAAAGCTTGAAAATAGAAAGTTGAACAAGAAACTCAACCCTGGAAGCCTCATTTATTTTATAATATTAAGTATATACATATGTATATATGAGTGTGTAAAAAAAGTGAGAAAAACTTTTGAAAAGGTCAGGAGTCGATATTAAAAATAAAAATCCGTATCCTGAAGGCTTGTTTACGTTTGAACAATGAATAAGGGTTGAGTTTATTGTTCAACTTTCTATTTTCAAGCTTTTGGACCTGTCAGTCCTTCAACAGGATTATCACATTAAAAACTTAATAATTGAAGGACTGACAAGTCCAAAAGCTTGAAAATGAAAAGTTACACAAGAAACTTAACCCTGGAAGCTTCCTTTATTTTATAATATTATAAATCAGGGAAGAACGTTTATTTATATACTTAATATCACCCATTATTGAGACGTGAATATTAAAAAAAAAACTTAATTTGTAATGTATACATTAATACATACTAGAGCATTGGTGTATCGCAAAAATGATGACTGATCTACACCAAAATTTGAAAAATTTAACTAATGGATCTTTAGTTTTTTTTTAAATAAATAAGAAAGCAGAAAGAGAGAAATTTATTCGGTGGGCGCATAAAACAGACAAGACATTTATAGAAATAGGTTTTAGCATTTTTAATATAGTAATGTATTTATTCATATAAATATATTACAATATTATAAATTCCCAAACCTATTTCTTTCTCTCAATATAAATTTGTTGTTCGTTCAATGCGCCCAACGCATAATTCTCTACTGCTATTTTATATATTTTAAATCCTAAAATCCATTAGTGGGCATTTTTAAATTTTGGTTTAGATTAGATATCATTTTTGTAAATTCCTTTGTGTCTGTGGTTTTGTGATTCACATATATTTCCTTAGATATATCACTATTAGAACTGGGGTCGAGAGTGGTATGAGCTTTAACAAACGATGACTCTCACTTATCTTCTTCACTATTTGGAATAGGTGATGGTATTATAGCCCCGGAAACTCTTTGCTAATACAGTTACTTTGAGTTTGACCTATTCCCACATGTTCTGGGAAAACAAATTACATTATCTCAAAATGCGAGGATTCCAAACTATATCCATGTTAAAAGGAAGCAGTAACTTATAATAGAATAAATACTAGAATCAGGCTAGAGATCAAAGGCAATAAATGGTTTTTAAACAAACTTCACTGCGTTGTGGTTAAATAAATTTTGTATTTACATATTTCTCGAGTGAAATATCACCACCAAGGTAGATAGGAAGTTAGAGTATATTCTAGCCTATTCTGTTAAAGATGATTATGAAATACAATCGATTCAGAGTTCAAACGTACAGCAATAGGTAGAATATTTTGAAATATCACCGCAATGTAGTAAGAGATTTCTTCGAATTCTGAGCATACCTAGTTGAATTGGTAAGACGTCTATTTTTTATTATTCTTACATACATATATATTTGATTAAAAAGGCATATATTGGATCAAAATAAAATTTATTTACTAATATTTCCGTTTGCTAACGCCAACCTTTTTCAAGGTAAATATTTGCCTTTTTAAATAAATATATATATGGATTGATCTATTTGGAAAATAAAACGCACAAACACACACACACACATATATATATATATATATAAACTACTGTATATACGTTTCAACGCACGTATATTAGTATTTATCTTCACGAACCCGATATTTGAAAAATGTGTTAAATGTATATAGAGATAACACTTTAATAAAATAATTTCTAAATCATAATTTTTGAATTTATAATTATTAAAAATAATCTAATCTAAAACAACCTAAGATTCGCAAAGATTCTTATATGATTTTGAATATTTTTATGTTATATAATATAGCGAGACATCAATTCATCACTGGGGAATTCGAAGAAACTTTTATATTAAAAAACATATGTAAAAGCTCAACACTAACATTAGTTAGTTTCCCTCCAGTCTAGTTAGTGAGAGACTCCAAATTATTTTTTTTATTCTATATTTAAAATTTAGGAAAGATGCTATCTGGATTTATTGATGCAAAATATTTCTTCATATGCACTACAAGTAATTAAGTAAAGTCCCTAACATCTTATAAAAAGTTAGTCGAGGTTTCTCCCAATTATTTGCATGTGATAACTTCTAGAAATAAATCCATATTTTTTTCTACTTATCTCAAAACCCATCTTTATTAAGAACCAAAGTATTTTTGAAATATATATCTTTTATTAATATTATTAATATTTTAATAGAATAAAATAAATATCACATGTGCATACTATCACTAAATCCGACATTTATAATAACATATATCAACTATCTAAAATATATATTTCTGCTTATATCATTTCATATACTATATTCTCACATCCTGTATCTTTCACCATATATACATATAATATATATAGAAATCAATTGAACATAATATTTTATTGTAGTTATAGTAAGCTATAAAGAAGATAACTATTCCACGACAGTCTAACCATTCTAATAACACATTTAATTAATTGTTGTTATTAAATTGCCTGAGTCGCTTTTTTACTGGTTTTGATGGATGGGCTACATGATGGATAACAAGGACCTAAAAAAGAACACTTGTTTGAGACTTCTATGCAAATGAGTTAATCTAATCATCCTAATTGCTTTTTAAATAAAGATAAATGTTTTAATAAATACACCCTCCGTATTTCTTTCAGCTCTTGATTGAGCTGTGTTATACATCAGCCTGAACTGGTCCTGTTGTTGTCGAATAACAAGATCCTGGTTTGAAACGTGAATTGATAAAAAAGATACTTAATACAATGAATTGTATACTTATATATATATATATATGTATGTCATAATTTGTATATGTATATAGTTAATAATAGTTGTATTTGTATATAGTTAATGCCAAGAGATACAATTTATTCTCGTCAAATAAGTATGTAAATATGTTACGCTTGCGTTAGAATGTAAATATGTAAATTCATCCATGTATAAAAGGCGGCACAAAAAATAAAGTGGCAGACATCGCGGGCGCGCTGCTCGCTAGGCATAACGACTGCGCCTCTTCATTTAGCTACGACATGTACCTATTTGCATCTTGTACCTTATTCTTGTGATTGTTTTTATTATCGTTAGTACACTGGTATAGGCTATGGTTGGTGGTAGTTGACGATTGCTTTTAATACAAGTGCAGCGCATGTTTACACCAGTGATTGTAGAATAGCCAAACGGGATTACGGCAAATTGTAACTACAAAAGTAGAACTTTATCTACATATGCGTAAATCAATATGAATATTTTTGAATGCGACCTATTTAAAAAATAAATCTTTATTATAAAACACTATGTATCATATAGTAAAAATAATTTCAAGTTATGATAAAGAATGAACCACAACTCCAGTTTTGGCAAATTCAGACACAAATCCAACCTGCATATCACGGTTTTGAGCTTTCGCCCTCATCAGTACGAAAATATATGTTTTATTCTTGCGGGAAAATCGGTCCTTGTTACTTCACAAGCTTAAACACCTGTCTGGTAAATTCGAGCGATTCCATAAACCTTCTCGTAGTATGTTATGAAATCAAAGCCGTACTTGTACCGATGAGGGACAAAGCCCGAAACCACGGATACAGGTTGGATTTTTGTATATATTTTTCAAAACCGGTATTGTGGCTTATTCTTTATCATTATTTGTAAATATATTCACTAAGGTGTTGCATAGTAATTTTTTTCTGTTGCACAATAAAATATGAGGTTCCTCTTTGGGCACATATTTTAATATGTAGATTTGTGGTTGGCCTACAATATTTATATTGACATGTATGTAATATAGCTGTCCTTTGGATAGGTAACATCTTGGGTTAGCCTAATGCTATAGGTATTGATGTAGAACATTGGTAAAAAATGGCAATAATTATAGAGTGGATCCTTTTTTTTTTTTTTACTGAATGCGTGATGTTGGATACAGTCAATTATAAGAATATATGTGAATTAAATTTCATTTTTCAAACTCCCTGAAAATAACTCAGAGTGAAAAGATATTTTCACTATTATAGATTCAAATTGAAACTTAGATTCGAAATAAACTCTGATAGGTTTAAAAACATTTAAATGTTGTTTTAAATGGACCAAGGAGTGATAAAGAAAAACTAAAGATTATATATATAATTTGATATTTTATCAATAGATATCTCCAATGAACTATTATGTTGCGACTACCAAGAAGCGTATTCAACAATATATATATCGAGGATAATGATTGAAAATAAATCGATAATTTTGATGAATCATATTTGAAATAATTCTGAAAGATAGGATCTATCCACACAACCTTGGTAAACACCTGCCGAAATCGAGTGTAAACTGAGGGAGAACACAGTCAGGAATGTCATCCACAATTCTAGTTAAAAGAAAATAAAAGTGTTTCCAAAAAGCTTTTTACCAGTGAAGAAAATAAAGAAAAAAGATTGAAGTTTTCTAGCACATTGAAGTAAATCCTTTCATGCCCGAATACCTAATAGCAATTACTTCGATTGGAAAGTGTAGCCTTTTTCGTAAATGCCTAAAAAGGTTTTTGGAATGCAGGAAAAGGTTAAATATACAGTTTAAAGTAATTTTAACTTCATAAAATCTATTGTTCGATGTTATTTTTGAAGCTCAATTTTGAAGTAAATCGTCGGAAAAAAAATAAAGTTCAAAAGAAGGTCATGCGATAATAGAGAAGCAGCACTTGTACTCTGGAATGAGGCAAAGAATGGAAGCTTTCAATGGTAAATATGTAAATAAAAAGAAATCAATTTTGTTTATCTACACGAGGAAGATCAGAACCAAGAGCAAGAATACGATAATTATTTCGATATTGTGATCGTTACCTGAAAACCACAATATCTGAATTTCTGGATTTTTTTTCAAATAAAAATCTCTCTTAATGTGTGAATATCATAGAAAAAATATATTTGAATATATAATATATAATGTAAAACAAGTTTGGTATGAATAAATCTGAAATCAAGCAAAGCCAATTCTATTTATCACATCTCTTATAAATATTTATAACTTATTCTAGTAGTAATATTATGATAATATTTTCATACGCAAATTTAGACATCCTTTGTATATTTTAAAAACTAATTCAACTGTATTATAATGACGCTATGTGGCGCTGAGTTTGTTTATACAAAATGTAATGCCTTGACAAAGGTTGGCGTTCAGCCAACTGAATAATATTGGAAAATAAATATTTTTATTCAATCCAATATATGTATTTTATTATCAAATATATATTTATATATTCTATATATAATGGAAGTAAGTAGCCTTAATGTTTATATATTCTTGAATATAAAATACATCTCTCTCAAATTTTATTGAGGATAAAAATTATCTGGATTTGATATTATATTTTGGCATCATAATAAAAATGCTTATTTCAAACATATACATATCGAATATAGCATCCTATATAAACATATATATTTTATATACATATCATATCTAATATCCCTACATAAACATATACATATCATAGACATATATTTGTATTTTAAGAATTTAATAAAACTCGATGCAAATGTATGGCATTACTGTAAGTTGTGTTCGCCTTTGTTTTACCAATATAGTAGTTATGAAAATTATGATATACCGATCTTGTGTGTTTTTATAGGGAGAAGCATATGAAAAAATACTTATTAAAATCTTATATCTCCTTTATAAATCTTTGTTTTGTCGTTTTAAAGATTATATGTGTGGATACACATAAATAATATATTCGAGTATTTTATTATTATTATGATTTTTTATATTTACATATTCCCCCTTTAATATATGAAAGAAAGAGTATATAGAAAAGTTCTACCTTTATAATATACTAGCCGAATGACTCGGGCAACGCCCGTGTTTTACCCGATTGAATGTTTTGATTCAAATACTATTTGTTACAATTATAAATTTGGCGCCTTTAATAAATGCATATATTAGTTAATAACTATAACCTATGTGCTTTATCTGTCTATGTACTGTTGGCTTCCGTAGGCGTCTCTTACTGGGAAAAAGAAAGAGAAGATTCAATTTAGTTATTAACTAATATATGCATTTATTTAAGGAGCGACCCGCTCCAACACAATAGTTACAAAAACGAAAAGGCGTGATCGTAGCCAACCAATAGGAGGGCGCCATTCCAAAAAAAAAGCAAACGGTGACAGAGATGATTAGGAGATGAAGAATGACGCTCGTAACTGTATATAGAATATTCAATAAATTTCTATATTATACTTTGATTTTCATCAAACTCATATCAAGTTTTTATATATATTATATTAACGTTAAAAATATTAGGGTGCCTAATTTTATATCGTAAACACACACATTATCTATGTATTTATGTATTATTATATATACATTATATATCATTATTTATGTACCACATAAAAATTATGTTTAATGGATACATTCTTATATTTAAACCTGAAATTGGTTTAATAGATAAATTTGGCTTAATATCTATTTTACTAAAATCTAATTTTGAATTATAATTAGCAGTAATAGTAAAATTAAAATTCAAAATTGTTTTAAATAATTAATAGAAAGGGTTTTAAAAGAGCTTATGTACCACAAACACAAAGAAACAACTTATTATAACATATATATGTTATTCTGAAAATAGAGCAATCCATATTGTTATATTTGTTCATAAAGGGCACATCTTGGATTCAATAGATAATCTTTTTATTTCCGATATTTCGATGGGCTAAACGACCATCTTTTTCTAGGATCTCATCCCTTTTCTCGGCAAGCCGCGCGTTACACTTGAGACACGGGCGTCTCACTATGTTATATATAAAAAAAAAAATGTTTTTCAAATATATTTCATAGATTAAAGTTAAAGACTCTGTTAAATCGACCACCAGAGTCCGCCGTTTTGACTATATAAAATCATTGTTGTTGCTTCCCGGTGTACGGCTCAAATCATTTGTACATTAGGTGAATAATCTTTTCATATTTTTATTCTTACGCCTTAATCCTGGCAGTACCTTGACCAAATTATGTTTATATATATTCCTTAAGCTCAAGTAAAGCAATCTCTGTTCAAAACTATTTTTATTATCATACTTTCAAGATTTTAACCACGACTGCCTTTCCGTAGTATAATCCTCGAATTGATCAAAAATAAACAGAAATCTTATCATTTTTATTTATATACTATATATATATAAATTCTCTCTAGTACTATAAATATATCCAATGTTATATGTTTTTGGTTTTCTTCGACGTGATACCCTAAAGCTAAAAGCAATCATCGGCTGAGTGATTACTTTTATTTTTTGATATCTAATAATAACCTTTGATAGACGACATAATAAAAACAATGAGAGCAAGAAATCTCTCATATTAATATATTTCTGTATTTTGTTTTTATGTCCGAGCAATTACCAGACAAATAATTCATGTCTGCAGAAATTATTTAATAATATATATTTAACGCGAAATATTTATCCAATTCAGTTTTGATCAATATCATCATTTGGTGTAAAACCATTTTTACGACCACGTTGATTACAAGCTGCCGAATGTATCAAAGTAATAGGTTAGTTTAAGTTCGATTATTCTAAAATAGGGAATATTTTCTTCGACAAAGTTAGTAGTTCTAGCGGGGAATAATACAATTGGCGGAATGTTTTCATTTTGGCGCAGCTACAATGAAACTCTATTACTCTATATGATTATATTCCAAATAAAATAATTGTTTTTGATTGAGTCTGGAAATTAAGTAGAATGATGACCAGGAAATTCAATATCCCATATAATAGGTGATGCCATTGGAGAAGGATAAAAAATATTTAGGTTATTGAACATTCGGTTCATCATATTTAACCAAAATATTTTTAATAGAAAATTTCTCTAGATAATATATTACAATATATATATTAATTCCAGTTAGGAGAATGTTGGAAGCTAAGACTTTCCTATTCTAACATCCACAGAGTAATCACCAGCACTTTGAAGAAATTAATACTTTTTAATTTTCTTTCATAACTAACTAATTCACATCATTTCAAAAACTAAATATATACATGCAATGTAACCCGGTCATCTGGTCAAAAATACAAATATATTAATCTATGAAAAACAACTTATTAAAGCTAACAGAGAATGAATCGTCAAGGTAAATACATTTCCATTTTCTATTTTCTCATTAATATAGAATAGCTATTGTATGAGTACTACATTTAAAAGATAACCCTCTCTCTGAATGAATTCAAATTTATATGAACATTGCAAATAATTAGCGCAATATATATTGATAGGATCTGCAAAATATATATATTAATAAGAAGTGGCAAGCTTCCAAACCTTAGCTTATCATACGAGGCCAAATAAATTTAACCAATATAAACAATACTTACAATCGGCGGAATGTTTTCATTTTGGCGCGCGCAGCTACAATGAGTGTTTTTACCTTTTTTTATATGAATATATGTAGTATATTTTGAGTAATATAGTTCACAGCCTTATTCTAATATTTGTTATAACACCATATCTATGTAAAAATATGTATCAAACTTGTAACAATAGAAGTGACAATAAAATAAAGATGTAGAGGTAGTACAGAGGACAAAGGCCAGACGTGATAAACAACCCAGACTAACAGGTGTTTATGCTAATGAGTTCATTCCCCCGTCAGCAGGTGGCCGACACGTGGCCAGACATCATTAATAACCAGCGCTTGACAGGTGGCGTGATTAGGACAGCCAATCAGAACTCGTCAGAGGCCAATATATAAGGTCCCCCAAGATGGGACAAAGTTAGTAGTTGTTTCAGTTGTTTCGGAGCGACACCGTTATACGGTCAGTCAGATCTCTCACCCCTATCCGCGATGTAGACTTAGGGCATCCGTGACGTCCATGGTCCGACTACCTTGGTCCGTGGTCTACCTCTACCTTCTTGGAGTTACCATCTAGACCTGCCTCTGTCTCTTGCTGTCCCAGTGCGGGAATCCCATCACTCACCCACTACCACGACTGCCCAGCACATTCCACTTCGGGATTACTACAGAACCCGTTAAAGTCGACAGGATGACTGAGGACAAGCAGAGGATGACGGAGGTCGAGACGAACACGTCGCGGATGCCCTCACCAACATGCAGCCCCACTACGAAGACGACAATAACCAGACAACAGGTGTTTATGATAATGAGTTCATTCCCCCCCCCCCCCGTCAGCAGGTGGCCGACACGTGGCCAGACATAATTAATCAGCGCTTGACAGGTGGCGTGATTTTATGGGAGCCAATCAGAACCCGTCAACATGGCGAGAGTCCGAGTATATAAAGCCCCCAAGATTGGGACAAAGGAAGTAGTTGTTTCAGTTGTTTCAGAGCGACGCTGTCATACGGTCAGTCAGACTTCTCACCCCTATCCGCGATGTAGACTTAGGGCATCCGTGACGTCCATGGTCCGACTACCTTCGTCCGTGGTCTACCTCTACTTCTTGGAGTTACCACCTAGACCTGCCTCTGTCTCTTGCTGTCCCAGTGCGGGAATCCCATCACACACCCACGACCACGACTGCCCAGCACATTCCACTTCGGGATTACTACATATATTCCAAATAAAATAATTGTTTTCAATTCAAGTGTGGAAAATAAGTAGAATGAGATGGCAGGATATTCAATATCCCATATAATAGGTGAAGCTATTGGAAAGGATGTAGTCTTGTACACAAAAAATGCACTTTCATTTTTAAATATTTATTTTAATTTAAACGCATAAAAAAGAGATAGGCACCCTCTCTCAAACCACCCCTTCTTAAAATTGTTTTGTAAATCCCTATAGAATGGAAAATGTCTGTTCGAATGGAAAAGCCCTAAACGTTCATATTTGTATCATTCCTTAGTGAATATTGTAACGTAGAAAATTAAGAAATTCAGGATGACACGGCAATTTATTTAAGGAAAGCAAAAGGTCAAAATTTATAAGATACAAGATGATGGAAGTTTCCATAAATATGAATATATATCAATTCCAATAATATAAATATAAAAAAATAATTATAATATGTATATATATAAAATAAAAGGATTTAAAAGCGCGAATGTTTCTTTTATACATAAAACGAACTTCTACTGTCCTTACTGCGATGAAAAAATATATTGGGAGGGCTTGGCTCATCAGTGGTGAACCCTCCCAGCGGTTTCGCCAATTTAATCAACCAGACCGCTTCTCAGAGCTCTAATACTGTATTGGATCATTCTGCTTTTATATGCTACACTGAAGGATGGAATCTTAGAAATGGTTTTCAAGTAAACTATGGACATAAGCTTATAGGACAGTAGCATTACATATAAATATTTGCATCTAGCAATGCTCTTCAGTAAACTATAAAAACATTCGCGCTTTTGAATCCTTTTATTTTATATGTATAGATGGCGCGTTATTGCCTTGTGTTAATTTATGTCTAACTGGCCTTGTCTTTATAGTTTGCTGAAGAGCATTGCTCGATGCAAATATTTATATGTAATGCTACTGTCCTATAAGCTTATGTCCATAGTTTACTTGAAAACCATTTCTAAGATTCCATCCTTCAGTGTAGCATATAAAAGCAGAATGATCCAATACAGTATTAGAGCTCTGAGAAGCGGTCTGGTTGATTAAATTGGCGAAACCGCTGGGAGGGTTCACCACTGATGAGCCAAGCCCTCCCAATATATTTTTTCATCGCAGTAAGGACAGTAGAAGTTCGTTTTATGTATAAAAGAAACATTCGCGCTTTTAAATCCTTTTATTTTATATGTATAGATGGCGCGTTATTGCTTTGTGTTAATTTATTCCTAGTTGGCCTTGTCTTTATAGTTTGCTGAAGAGCATTGCTCGAAGCAAATATTTGAATGTAATTCTACTGTCCTATAAACTTATGTCCATAGTTTACTTGAAAACCATTTCTAAGATTCCATCCTTCAGTGTAGCATATAAAAGCAGAATGATCCAATACAGTATTAGAGCTCTGAGAAGCGGTCTGGTTGATTAAATTGGCGAAACCGCTGGGAGGGTTCACCACTGATGAGCCAAGCCCTCCCAATATATTTTTTCATCGCAGTAAGGACAGTAGAAGTTCGTTTTATGTATAAAAAAACATTCGCGCTTTTAAATCCTTTTATTTTATATGTATAGATTGCGCGTTATTGCTTTGTGTTAATTTATTCCTAGTTGGCCTTGTCTTTATATTTTGCTGAAGAGCATTGCTCGAAGCAAATATTTGAATGTAATTCTACTGTCCTATAAGCTTACATCCATAGTTTACTTGAAAACCATTTCTAAGATTCCATCCTTCAGTGTAGCATATAAAAGCAGAATGATCCAATACAGTATTAGAGCTCTGAGAAGGGGTCTGGTTGATTAAATTGGCGAAACCGCTGGGAGGGTTCACCACTGATGAGCCAAGCCCTCCCAATATATTTTTTCATCGCAGTAAGGACAGTAGAAGTTCGTTTTATGTATAAAAGAAACATTCGCGCTTTTAAATCCTTTTATTTTATATGTATAGATGGCGCGTTATTGCTTTGTGATAATCTGTATATAAAATAAAATAAATACTATGCTACATAGATCCTTTCCTGTGAGAACAATGACCCAGAGCTTGCAAATATTATAGTTAATGACATGGATCTAACGTGCTTATTCCAAGGAGTCCCTTATTCTTGAAACTTAGTCCCTACTTGCTTCGCATCTTTTCTCTTGCGGCGTAAAGAGCGGTTCCGGCGTCGTATCGTCAATAGGGACATCGTCTTCTTATAGGTAGGTCTTTGACTTTGACAGGGCGGTGGAATCCTAGAGCCAGTCTTAGAAAATGTAAATTACAGCACCCAAATCCTCGAGGTCTTCTCGGTGACCCTCAGTTTGTCTTCCCTAAACTGCCCAGCATCTCCACCAATATGTAACTTAGAAAAATAGTAAATTCAGGATAACACGGCGATTTATTTAAGGCAAGAAAAAGTCCACATTTATAAGATACAAGATAAGCAATGAGGGAAGTTTCCGGGATTCCAGGAAAATATAAATAATATAAATATAAAATAATTATAATGTCTATATTAAATATACTTTGCTACATAGCTCCTTCCCAATGGGTGCTGTGACCTACATCTCTAAAATATTGACCTGGATCTAACGTACTATATACAATAAAATAAATACTTTTATACAATATATTATAATTTTATTTTCTCACCAACACACAATTTGAGTTTTTTTTTTCAATTTTCAAACTCATAATAAAAAAAAACATATCTTACATATCTACATCAGACTTATCACTCTTGATAAGAAAGAATAACAAATTTAATAATAATTCACTTAAATTTAATCGGTATATAAAATTGAGTTTTTCAAAGGTATAAATACACAAAGCGTTTTTTTTTTATTTGAAAAATGTTTCAAAAGAATTTTAAATGCATATGCAGAAGGAGAAAAATATATTATAAAAAATGTGGGTGAAAGGGTAGGTGTTAAATATTTAAAATAAATTTGAAAGAGAATTTGAATGATATGAAAATAAAGATGGAAAAAGATTTGGAGAATCGCAAATAGAATAAGTGTACTCTCTAGAAACTTTCTATTATATTTAAAAGATATATTTTAAAAGATTTGAATATAGACACACACGAATAAATTTTAAAAGAATATTTCAAAGAGAGAGAGAGATATCCGAATAAACGTAGAAATATTTATTTTTAATATAAAAAATAAATATATTTATATATAAGAAAAATTAAAATATTAAGACATCAAATAAACAAAGTGGTTCAAACAAAAACCTAGATAAAATATAATCCTAAGGCGAGTTCGAAATATTGAAAATATAAAAATAAATTGATAATAAAATATTTAGCCAAATATATTATCAATATACGTATAAGGAAAGAGAGAGAGAGAGTCTATATTTAAAGAACTCCTAAATCTATGCAAATTAAAATATCAAAAGACTACAAATTTCGTCTGGCAAATATCGACAAGCCCCAAGAAGCGGTTGTTCTGCTGACAGTTAAATTAAGGCCACAAATCTTCCATGCACCAAAAGACGTTTTACCGAGTCTGTTGGTAAACTTTAATTAAGTCTGTGCACAAGTCAATCCCACAACACCTCGCTACCAACCCATTAACTTACATTTTGAAAGTAATTTAAAAGCTTGTGTATTGATATATTTTGGGCATAAGTACCGTTAGCTATTTAGGGAGAGTTTGTTAGGATTTGAAGAATGAATGGAGAGAATCCTTGTTTTTGAAAAATCAATACTGCAATCTTTCCTCTAATTGTTTTCTTTTGAAAATCAATTGTTGGTTGGTTGAGAGTTTGTTTTAAAAATATATAGCTTCATCAACGTTTGTCTTCATTTTCCCAACTCCCGATGTTAAGGCGATAAGTAGTTTTCGAAAGATCGGAAATAAGTAAATATTAGTTGATGAAGCTTTATTTGTTTTATTTTATAAATTTTTGTGGGATTCTATATTTTTATATTGCTACTATATATATATGTCGTATTTAATATGTTTTATATTGTACATACAATATTGTTCAGAGCAACACGAAGTACATGTTGTTACTTCAAAATGAGGTCAAATAATATTGACCTTTAAAGAACGGTCACCTATCCCGTTAAAATGTATCCTTAAGACGATATCTATTGATCGTTTCCGTAAACTAGATCGTTTCCTGCGAACTCAGGTCAGTGACAAAAGCACAACACCATCATTGATAAACTGAGGAGCGCCCATTTGGAGACCATGGCTTCGGGTTAATGGCCCTCGTTTTTCTATTTGGGCTCTATCTCCGGAGATTCACAGAGAATTAAATAAATTCTTCACAATTTGCCAAAGAGGTACAGCGCCGACAAAGTTACTAATTCATTTCTATTGCTAAAATACAGATTGATATTTTGCTAGAATGATATCTACGTATATATATATAAATGAATGTTTGTATGTTTGTTTGTTTGTTTGTATGTCCGGTATACAAATTCGCGGTAATTCACTAATTCAAACCAAAATTTCCATACATAGGTAAAAAAAATACGGGGAAGACGATAGGCTATTTTAAAAAATATATAAATTAATTATTAAAACTATATATTCAAATTATTCTACTTTGCTCACGAACAGCGCCCTCTATCAAGTACTAAAAGGTTATAAATACGTTTAATATCTGAATATTTTCAATATTTTATTAATAATAGTTCGCTTAATAACACATACGTTTAGAATACTTGATCTAAATCGAAATATTTATAGACGCTCGCTCGATTTGAAGATTTATATACAGGGTCCATTATAAAAGTAATGAGCATAATGTTATTGTGACGCGACGATAGATGGCAGCACGGTAAAACCGTGGAAAATGTGGTGGAGGGATATGCCCTTTCAATCCATCCGGTCGTCAATTGGGTTCGAGCAGTGTGAGGGGAGATACATGCCTCCGCCTGAAGTGTGTTTTCAACTTTTGTAACATAGCGCGATGGAGCGTTCGCTTGAACAACGATACGCCATAATTTTTTGCGTGAGGCTTGGAAAAAAGGAAACCGAAACATTCCAGATGCTGCAAAAAGCCTTCAAGGACGATTGCATTTCAAGATTACAGTCTGGGAAGTGGCATAAGGCGTTCAAGGAGGGCCGGGAGGAGGTCGCCGACGAACCCCGTTCAGGACGCCCAACAACGGCCAGAACTGACGAGAACGTGGATCGTGTGCTCGAAGTTTTGCGTACCGACCGTCGATTAAGCATCCAGTAAATTGCTGAAACATTTCACATGTCCACATTTGTCGTACATGTGATAGTGACCGAGAATCTGCAAATGCGTAAGGTCTGTGCGAAGCTTGTGACGAAAGTGTTGACGCAAGACCAGAAAAAACTTAGAGTTTTGCGCTGTCAAGAATTGTTGGATTTGATTCAAAATGAACAGGACTTTCTGAACTCTGTAGTAACCGGAGACGAATCCTGGATGTTTGAATACGACCCAGAGTCGAAAAGGCAGAGCTGTGCATGGCACACAAAATCATCCCCACGCCCCAAGAAAGCGCGAATGAGCAAGTCACGCATCAAAACGATGATCATTGTCTTCTTTGACATCCGAGGAATAGTCCATTGTGAGTTTGTACCGCAGGGACAAACTGTAAACTCAGCCTTTTACCTGGAGGTGCTCAGGAGATTGAAACGCCGGATCGCACGCGTGAGGACTGACATTAAAGACACGGTCAAGCTCCACCATGACAATGCCACCAGCCACACAGCCTTCATCATTACCAACTTCCTGGCCCGGAGCAACACCTCGGTGTCTCTCACCCCCCTTACAGTCCCGACTTAGCTCCATGTGACTTCTTTTTGTTTCCGCGACTCAAGAGAGAGATGAAAGGAAAACATTGGGAAACCGTGGAAAGCATCCAACACCATGTTACAACGTTCCTGAGAAGCATTTCTGTCGAGGAGTTTCAGGGTGCCTTTCAGGCGTTGCAAACGCGTCTCCGCAAGTGTATTGATGCAGGAGGAATGTATTTTGAAGAATATTGAACATTTGCACAAATTACGATCAATAAATGTATTTTGCCAGTAAATGCTCATTTCTTTCATAATGGACCCTGTATTTCCATTTTTAGATATAACTGATCTAATTCGCCGTTTAAAATAACTGCTCTAATTCGAAATATTTGGTAGGTTTTATTTGTGTTCATTCTATTTCTATTTATTTGAAGTATTATAATTTCCATGTTTTAAAAACCGATCTAAATCGGAATATTTATAGACGCTCGCTCGATTTGAAGATTTATATCGTAACTAATCTGACTGAAATTTTAACAGTTTTTAGAGTAGAATCTGGAAAAACCTATAGTGAAATTTTCAGGTCTCTATCCCGAATATTCGTCGAGTTTGCCCTTTTGCTCGCGAGCAGCGCCTCTAGCGGTGAAGATGGGAGGTAATATCAGCTGACCTAATGTACATGTAAAGTTTGGAGCGGGACGTTTCACAAGTGACATCCACGGCGCCAATTTATAATTGTAACGAATAGTATTTGAATAAAACATTTAATCGGGTAAACCCGGGCGTTGCCCGGGTCATTCGTCTAGTTGATCTATAAAAATTGTTAGCACGTTTTCTTTGATGTTTCTTCTAGAAAGAACGAGCTGACTCAATTCGATTCAATTCGATTTATTTCACACAACAAAAAAGAATTACATTACGATTTAATGCGATTTAGTTGTATTTAACACAAAAGAAAACAGAAGAAGAAAAAAAACAACAAAAAGAATGATGATAAGTAACAATAAAATTCTATGAATATGAATTATCTACTTATATATTTGCCTTATTCTGTCTGTTTGTTTGTCTGTTTGTTTGTTTGAAGCTCACGGATGGGAATTTTCATAACCATCGGTGGTTCAGTGGTAGAATGCTCGCCTGCCACGCGGGCGGCCCGGGTTCGATTCCCGGCCGATGCATTTTTTTTTTTACAATTTTTAAAAATCATTTATATATTATACAAGAATGACATCCACGGCGCCAATTTATAATTGTAACGAATAGTATTTGAATAAAAGCATTTAATCGGGTAAAACCCGGGCGTTGCCCGGGTCATTCGTATATAATAATTGTATAAACGAATGCAAGACAAAATCACCGCGAATGTTTATTTTTTTTTAAGGCAATTATCGTTATTTATCGTTAATTTTTGTTTCGATTTTATTGAAAAAAAAACGATATGGTGCCTTTAAAAAATGATCTTTATTACTATGCAGTTTTCTATTTAGTCAATATACCTAAGTTCATGTTGCAAATGTAATTATCTCTATCGATTTAGTAGGTGAAATGCAAAAAAAAATCGACATGATGAAATCTTTATGAAAATTCACATTTTTATTTTTATATTTTCAAGACACACACAGTTTGGGGCGGGACGTTTCACAAGAGAGACATCCACGGCGCCAATTTATAATTGTAACGAATAGTATTTTAATTAAAACATTTTAAAAACACAGTTTGGAACGGGACGTTTCACAAGAGTGACATCCATGGCGCCAATTTATAATTGTAACGAATAGTATTTGAATTAAAACGTTTTTAAAATATATACGCACTCGGGTAAAACCAGGGGGCGTTCCCCGGCCATTCGTCTAGTAATTAATTAATAAAATACAATAATAATAATAAAAAATAAAACCTAACATATAGATTACTATAATAATGATAATAAAAAAAAAAACCTAACATACTCCACCCCGGTGGACTAACTTAGTCCTCAGCAAAAGGTAATGGTACTATTTTAGAGACAGTTCTAGTAAGGTGTTCTTGGTGCTTGGTCTTCACCTCGACGACTCGAACTTTTCCGTCTGCTCCCGGAAAGACTTTGGTGATGCGACCAAGGCTCCAATACATTGCTGGTGGTGATATGGTATCCTTGAGCAAGATGAGGTCACCTTCCTTAATGTTGGGTGAGGATTTTTGCTATTTTAGGCGTTGTTGCAAATTGTTGAGGTATTCTCGATTCCAACGTTTCCAAAATACATCTTTAAGTTTTTTATTTAGGCTCCAGCGGTCGAGGTAGTTTATCGGAACATCATCATCATAAGATTCTGGAAGGGCAGTTAAGGGTCTCCCGATTAAGAAGTGTCCTGGTGTAAGAGGATTAAAATCGTCTGAATCTGAACTTAGAGGACAAATAGGTCGTGAATTTAAACAAGCTTCTATTTGAGTTGTCAGAGTACTCAGCTCTTCAAATGTGAGTATCTGAGACTTTAAGCATCTGAGAAGATGAAATTTGAAGGATTTTATTCCAGCCTCCCAGATACCTCCGAAATTTGGGGCGGAAGGAGGTATAAAATGCCAGTTGATTCGTTCATTAGATATGAATTTTTTAATTGTTGAAGCTTTCAATATATCAAACTGCTCTCGGAGAACGTTGTTAGCTCCCCTAAAGTTGGTCCCGTTATCACTAAATATATCAGAAGGTTTTCCTCGACGAGAAATAAACCGCTTGAGAGCTGTGAGGAAAGCCACTGAAGATAGGTCTGATACAATTTCTATATGAATTGCTTTTGTACAGAAACATACAAATAAAGCAACATATGATTTTAATTTTACTTTAGATCTTTTGATGCTTGGTTTCATCAAAAACGGTCCTGCAAAGTCGATTCCAGTTTTAGTGAACGGATTTGATTTCACAATTCGGTGCATAGGCAGATCTCCCATGATTTGCTTGGTAACTTGGCGTTTAACCCTGAAACACACCCTGCATTGGTGGAATAGTTTCTTTACCAAACTTCTGCCTGCAGGAATCCAATATCGTAATCCTAGTGCTGACATGGTCAGTTGAAGACCAGAATGTAAATGATCCAGATGACACTGTCGCACTATTAATTCCGTGATAAAATGATCTCTTGGTAATATTATTGGATGTTTTTCATCAAATTGCAGATTTGAATGACGTAATCTTCCTCCAACCCGTAATAGTCCAGATTCATTAGTGAAAGGATTCAAAGATAAAAGCCTTGAGTTAGTTGGTAAAGATTTCTTTTGTTTGCAACAGGTAATTTCTGAATGAAATTCAGAACTAGGGATGAAACGAATGATATTGTGAATTGAACTTGTTAATTCGCTTGAAGATAGATGTCCTTTCTTTCTTTCATTGTAAGAACATTGGGCATTGAATACAAATCTATAAATCCATGCTGTAATTCTAACAAGTTCGTTGATATTTGAGTATTTGAAAATGAAGTCTAGGAAAAGAAGATTAGTGGAATGAAAAACAGAGAATGTTTTTCGTCTTTCACCTGAAATTTCTTTCGGAAAATCATATTGAGTTTGAATTGGATCTTCAAAGTTCACATCCGAGAGCCAAGTTGGTCCTCGCCACCAAAGAGAGTGATCCACCAGCTCTGAAGGAGTTATACCTCTGGAAGCGCAGTCTGCAGGATTATTTTTCGAAATGACATAATGCCAGGAAGAATGTAAAGTCAATCTTTGAATTTCAGCAATCCTATTTCCGACAAATGGTTTCCAATGTCTAGATTCAGATTTAATCCAGCTGAGAACAATTTTGGAATCAGTCCATAAAAATACTCTATCAATTTGTAAGCATAAAGAATTGCGAATAGTATCATATAAAGTTGCGAGAAGAAGAGCAGCACACAGCTCCAGCCGTGGTATGGAAATCATTTTCAGAGGAGCTACCCTCGTCTTGGAAGCAATCAGAGAGACTTTCACTTTGCCTGATTTGAAATGAGATCTTACATAAAATACTGCCGCATATGCAACTTCTGAAGAGTCACAAAAACCATGAAGTTCAACAGAAAGTAAAGCTCCCCTGCACGAGAAGTATCTAGGAATTTGAATTTTATTTAATACGGATAATTCCTTTTCGATTTTCTTCCATTGAGAGCACAAAGTATCAGGCAAGGGATCATCCCAATTCAACTTCTGTTTCCAAAGTGATTGAAGCAAAATTTTAAGACGAATAATAACTGGTGACAGCCAGCCTATAGGATCAAAGATTCTGGAGATGTGGGACAACAAATGTCTTTTAGAATTCGTTTGTTCTGGAATGTCATTAACAAGAATCTGAAAAATGTCCAAGGAAGGATTCCAACAAATACCAAGTATTTTGACACATGAATCACTCTCAAAATCCCAAAGATTATGCCTATCTTCAACCTGTTCTGATAATCCAGAAAGGACCTCTGGGACGTTTGATCTCCATTTCCTAAGAGAAAATCCGGCTGAAGAAAGAAGATTATTGACTTCACGAATATGACATGTAGCTTCTTCAATTGTGTCTGCACCAGAAAGCAAGTCATCAACATAAAAATCGGTTTGTACTATTTTTGAGGCCACTGGGAGAGTTGACACCTTGTCCCTTGCAAGTTGATGTAGGGTACGCATGGCGAGATATGGCGCACAAGACAATCCATATGTCACAGTCAGTAGTCTATAATCCAATAAAGGTTCTGATGGGTTTTTTCTCCATAAAATTCTCTGGAAATCACAATCCCTAGAATCGATTCTTACTTGGCGATACATTTTCTCTATATCTCCTGAATAGGCTATTTGGCGTTTTCGAAATCTTATCAGAATGTTGAAGATATCCTGTTGTAGTTTTGGTCCTACATGAAGAAAGTCATTTAGAGATTTGCCATTGCTAGTGAGATTTGCCATTGCAAGATGCATCAAAAACAACTCTCAATTTAGTGGTAGTGCTTTGCTCCTTAAAAACACAATGATGAGGTATATAATAACTTTGTCCTGAAGGTGTATCCAGCTCATCACTGGGAATAAGCTCCATATGATTGATTAAAAGATATTCGTCCATGAAATCACAATATTGTTTTAGGATACTTGGAGATTTTTGTAATTTTCTTTCAAGTGATAGAAATCGTTTCAGAGCATTGATCCTAGATTCGCCAAGAGTTGGCAATGTTCTAAATGGCAGCCCAACAGAGTATCTTCCATCTTCCAGAATTTTGAGGTTATTAATATATATTTCTTCACACGATATTTCTTCTCTGGTTAAAGTTTTGACAGAGGGTACTGACTCCAGCTCCCAGAATTTTTTTAGAAAATCATCTTGTTCCTCCGACGCGAATATAGTTATATCTTGATTGGAATTTTCATCTGACAGTAATATTTTACCTGTAAGTAACCATCCCAATTTGGATCCGCACGCAGTGGGTCCAGATAAATTTTGGAATCTAACCTTCCCGTTAAATAAGCATGGAGCAAGCTCTGCTCCTATCACTAAATCAATCTGGCTAGATTTGTCAAAATTGGGATCAGCCAACAGAAGATTTTTCAAATAAGGCCAATTATCCTTTTCTATAAAGAAATTGGGCAATTCTGATGTGATCTTATCAATGACTATAGGATTGGCGTTGAATATTAGGTTTGAGAAATGTGGGCTAAATTGGAGAGAGACCTCACCCATTGATTGTTCTACAAGTTTGTTTCCCAAACCAAAAACTGTAGTTTTACATTCAGCAAGAGGAAGATTTAATTTCTTTCGACAACTATTTGTTATAAGACACCTTTGAGAGCCTGTATCTATGAGGGCTCTACATGTTTGTAGAACCCCATTTTCCGATTTGACCTTTATTAAAGCCGTAGAGAGTAATATCCGATCATGACATGGGTCAATGGAGATATGTCCGCAACAGGACTTAACATTTCCGGTTTGAACTGATGCAAAAGAGTATGATGCCTCTTATTACATGATTTGCAATTTTGCGTGAAGGCGCATGACGATACTCTATGGTTAGATCTAAGACAGTTGTAACATAGACGATTATCTTTTACAAAAGTCCATCTTTCAGGTAACATCATACCATTAAACTTATGACATTTTAACAAAAAATGTTCACCTTTACATAAGACGCATGACTTGACTCTGCTATCTATACTAGAGCCAGAGGCAAATGTTGCTGAATGAGAATGAGTGGATTTATTCATTTTGTAGAATTGTTTTGAATTTTCTTTATTCTGGAAACTCCCGAGACTTCCAGCAAATCTTTCCAGGAAAGAAATCATCTTTTCATAAGATGGATTTTCTTTCTCAAGCAAACTCATCTCCCATTCCTTTCTTATTGAACGATCAAGTTTTGATTGAATTATATGAATTAAAATCATATCCGATAAAGTATTACGTTCCAATCCGAGGATAGAGAGATTCTAAATGCTTTCGTTACAAGTGTCCAGGAGATCAAGTAAATCTTTAGTCGATTCTTGTTTTACATTTTTTAGATCATACAAATTTTGAATTTGTTTAAAAGCCAATTCATTTTTTTGTCGAATCTATTGACCAAGGTTTGCCAGGCAATAGGATAATTTTCATCAGAAATATTGAACGCCCTAATAAGTTTAGCGGCATTTCCTTTTAGTGCAGAATTTAAATATTGAAGTTTTTGAAAATGTCCCAGTGTTGGATTTTGATCAATAGATCTAATAAAAATTTCCTTAAAACTCAGCCAATCTGAAATATCACTACTAAAGGTGGGCAATTGAAATTTGGGAAGTTCTAAATTGGTTTCACCAGAAAATGTATTTTTATTTGAATTTCCCAGCGATCTATTTATTTTTATCGAAAAAGAATTGATTTTAGACTTTGCCTCAAAGGATACCTTAAATTTTTCTTCAGCATTAATGCCTTTATAACTTGAATCATGAAAATTTCTCTTATAGAACTGTAAAAAGATTATAAACGAAGAGAAAATTATTTATTTTTACTATACATGGGCTACGAGCTTTCGGGCAGCCTCGCCCTTCTACAGGTCTGTAGAAGGGCGAGGCTGCCCGAAAGCTCGTAGCCCATGTATAGTAAAAATAAATAATTTTCTCTTTGTTTTTATAATCTTTTTATTAATGCCTTTATATTTTATTAATTTCATATATTGATTATCAAAGCTAGCTTTTAAATTTAACAAGTCTTCTTTATTTTGCATAAGTGCGTATTTATCATTGCCTTCTAAATTATATTCTACATTTGCTCTTATCAATTCTAAACTTTTAATCAGAGATTCAAAAATTAAGATTTCTGTTTCCATATTTTAAAGATTAGTATTCAAAACCTTAACTTTCTTTATTTCTATGGCTTCTAAGAACTTTCTATTTCTTCTACTTCTTTCCCGGGTTTCGGCACCAAAAAATGTTAGCACGTTTTCTTTGATGTTTCTTCTAGAAAGAACGAGCTGACTCAATTCGATTCAATTCGATTTATTTCACACAACAAAAAAGAATTACACTACGATTTAATGCGATTTAGTTGTATTTAACACAAAAGAAAACAGAAGAAGAAAAAAAACAACAAAAAGAATGATGATAAGTAGCACTAAAATTCTATGAATATGAATTATAATTAATTAATAAAATACAATAATAATAATAAAAAATAAAACCTAACAACAAAAAATATATATATTTTTCAAAAAATATGATTTTACAGAGTTAATATTTGGATGCCCTGGAAAATATCCATTAGCAGGAAATGTGATGAATGGATAATCTTAACTGACTTTAATTCAACCAAAGGTTCTCCTTGGAGGTTTGAAATAAATATGTTAAACTGTAATACAACGTTTTAGAAAAAATATTATGATTATATCCTATCAGAAAAAAATTCCAAATAGTTGTCATTGTGAGTAAATAAGTTGAAAAATATTCTGAAATAGTCGAATTTATATAAAAAGCTTTATAGAAATATTAGCTTATATGTTAATCTATATATTCAGCTACCTACATGAAAAAAATTCCCAATGGTTTATTCAGTAGTTTTGGTGTTAAAGAGTAACAAACATCAATTTATCTTGACGAGAATAGATTAGTAGGAAGTGGATGTTTGCCCGAAAATAGTCTTCTTTCTTATCTCCACTCAATCATATTTGGATATATGTTTGACAACCATCATGACTGAGTGAAGTAGAATGCGTCTGCCTTTGTCATTAAGATTGGGAGCACTACTCAGTGGCAGGCCGACTTAGCTCCAAAAGAAATTGCTTCCTCTGACATGAGGAACAGACGCCATGTGCAGCTGCTCCTAACATGGAGTACAAACGCTCTTCATCCTGTATCCCTGGATTAGGAGCCCTTACAGGATACTATCAGCCGGGCCAGCTGAACCCAGATTTTTTAGCGACTTTGTTACCGCTCTCCCTCCTCCTTTTTCATCCGGGCTTGGGACCGGCAAAGGCGGAGTTTCGAAAATAGTAATACTTATTATCGAATTTACTTGTTATTTGAAACTGTATCGAAAGTTAATGTTTTATAATGAAGTATACGAAACTATTATAGACACGTATGATTCTTTTTAAAAATTAAACAATATTTACTGCCCTTACTGCAATGGATCTATTGCAATAAGGGCAGTAGGATTTTGTTTAATTTTTAAAATAATCATACGTGTCTATAATAGTTTCGTATTTTCATAACAAATGGCGCGCTAATGTGTATCATAATATCAATATAATGAAGTATATTTAGTAGGTCCATACGAATTTAAAGTTATTTAGGTTCCTCGTGCTTAGTTCTTAGTAGAGAGTAAATGTAAAGAGAAAATATCCATATGTTTCTCTTTCGAATTCTAGTGTAACACCCATTTTGGTAATGTGAATAAAGTGAGTAGACATGTTGTTAAATGAAGGAGATTAATTTCTTCGCCCATTTTTATTGAAACCATCAAAGTTAGCAGGGCATCTATGTGCCAGCATTTCATTGGAGTAATAAGGTGGGGGCTTTATAGCATTGGTGACTGCCAGAGCATCTTCGGACGATAATTTCATTGGAATAATAAGATGAGAGCTTTATAGCATTTGATGGCAATTGGGGCAACTTTGGGCGATCATTTCATTGGAATAATAAGGTGAGAGCTTTATAGCATTTGATGGCAATCGGGGTAACTTTGGGCGATCATTTCATTGGAGTAATAAGGTGAGAGCTTTATAGCATTTGATGGCAATCGGGGCAACTTTGGGCGATCATTTCATTGGAATAATAAGGTGAGAGCTTTATAGCATTTGATGGCAATCGGGGCAACTTTGGGCGATCATTTCATTGGAATAATAAGGTGAGAGCTTTATAGCATTTGATGGCAATCGGGGCAACTTTTGGCGATCATTTCATTGGAATAATAAGGTGAGAGCTTTATAGCATTTGATGGCAATCGGGGTAACTTTGGGCGATCATTTCATTGGAGTAATAAGATGGGGGCTTTATAGCATTTGGTGGCTGCTAGAGCAACTTTGGACGATCATTTCATTGGAATAATAAGGTGGGGGCTTTATAGCATTAGTGGCTGCCAGAGCAACTTTGGGCGATCATTTCATTGGCGTAATAAGATGGGGGCTTTATAGCATTTGGTGGCTGCTAGAGCATCTTTGGACGATCATTTCATTGGAATAATAAGGTGGGGGCTTTATAGCATTTGGTGGCTGCCAGAGCATCTTTGGACGATCATTTCATTGGCGTAATAAGATGGGGGCTTTAAAGCATTTGGTGGCTGCTAGAGCAACTTTGAGGAATCATTTCATTGGAGTAATAAAGTGGGAGCTTTATAGCATTAGTGGCTGCCAGAGCAACCTTGGGCGATCATTTCATTGGAATAATAAGATGGGGACTTTATAGCATTTGGTGGCTGATAAAGCAACTTTGAGCGATCATATTATTGGCGTAATAAGGTGGGGGCTTTATAGCATTTGGTGGCTGCTAGAGCAACTTTGGGCGATCATTTCATTGGAATAATAAGATGGGGACTTTATAGCATTTGGTGGCTGCTAGAGCAAATTTGAGCGAACATTTCATTGGAGTAATAAGGTGGGGGCTTTATAGCATTTGGTGGCTGCTAGAGCAACTTTGAGCGATCATTTCATTGGAGTAATAAGGTGGGGGCTTTATAGCATTTGGTGGCTGCTAGAGCAACTTTGAGCGATCATTTCATTGGAATAATAAGATGGGGGCTTTAAAGCATTTGGTGACTGCTAGAGCAACTTTGAGGAATCATTTCATTGGAGTAATAAAGTGGGAGCTTTATAGCATTAGTGGCTGCCAGAGCAACCTTGGGCGATCATTTCATTGGAATAATAAGATGGGGACTTTATAGCATTTGGTGGCTGCTAGAGCAAATTTGAGCGAACATTTCATTGGAGTAATAAGGTGGGGGCTTTATAGCATTTGGTGGCTGCTAGAGCAACTTTGAGCGACCATTTCATTGGAGTAATAAGGTGGGGGCTTTATAGCATTTGGTGGCTGCTAGAGCAACTTTGAGCGATCATTTCATTGCAATAATAAGGTGGGGGCTTTATAGCATTTGGTGGCTGCCAGAGCATCTTTAGACGATCATTTCATTGGCGTAATAAGATGCGGGCTTTATAGCATTTGGTGGTTGCTAGAGCAACTTTGGGCGATCATTTCATTGGAATAATAAGGTGGGAGCTTTATAGCATTTGATGGCAGTCGGGGTAACTTTGAGCGATCATTTCATGACATTGGTCAATAGAAAAAGGTGTGCCCTGCCCTCAATCCGAACAGTGGTTGCCCTAGCCTCCGACAGGAAGAGAGGCCGCTCGTTGCCTCTTAGATGGCCTATTAGACATCAGAGGTTTCCCACTCCTCCACGATAGATCGCCCAGGGCTCCAAGTCAGCGGAGGTCGCCCACTCCTCCAAGACTGTGGAAGTCTCCAAGGCCTCAAACATGGCGAAGGTCGCCCAGTTCTGTAACACATAGGAGTTAGTCCAATCCTCAAATTCATCGGAAGTTGCACACATACCTCTAAGATCAATGGTCGTTGATTTCTCCAACATAGTGGAGACTGACCAGTCCTCTAAGACAGCTGAGGTTGCCCAATCTTCCAGCCTAGCGAAGGTTGCCCAGCCTTCTACGATAGATCGCCTGGGTCTCCCAGTCAGCGGAGGTCGCCCACTCCTCCAAGACTGTGGAGGTCACCCAGGCCTCAAACATGGCGGAGATCGCCCAGTCCTGCAATACAGAGGAGTTAGTCCTGTCCTCCAATACACCGTAAGTTGCTCTCTTACCTACAATAACAGAGGAGTTCGCCTCATCCTCCCCGACAACGGAGGATGTTCACTCCTCCACCACAACGGAGGTTGCCCAGGCCTCCGTCAGTCGTCGCCCCACGGTCCACCGAGGCGATGGTGGCTCTCCCCCCGGATGAACATATCGTCCTGGAGACCTCGTACACCTATATCCCCTATCAGCTAACACCCAACGAAAACCCCGCCCCGCCGCCTTCTCTCCTTCTCCCCAACTCCCGAGGGAGTTTACTGGGGGGAAGGAGAGGAGGGGGTGGTGCCGTGTGGAGGTGAAATCATGCTAGCTAGGGGGCAGTCGTACCAATCATCTGATGTGAAAGACTGGGGCAAAGAGAACGAAGACACGGGGTTACACGGAACACGGGTTAGTAACGAGGGGAGAGACAACCAACAACGGAGGTGGACAGGGAAACAAGGGGGAAGGGAGGGACAAGGGGACAGGGAGGGGTTAGTAGACAGAGAGAACAAAGACAACGGGAGGGAAGAGGACATGAGGGACGAATGGGGGGACAAATCAACGCTCTGATGTAAACATTCAGGGGGAACAGTCAGGTGAGAGCTAATAGAGGGTATAGGTGCACGCTGTTCCACAACAATATATTCTTCCTTCCTATAACAATTAAAAACTACTTTAACTTCTTTCTGTGCGAACTATTGATTGATAAGATGTCAAATAAAATTGGTGATTGTCACTATCTTTCTTTCTCTTTTATAATTATTAGTTCTAGATCTAATAAACACTTATTTTATATATTTATTCTCAATTATAACAGTCTCTGTAGCGTGCACCATATAACCTGTACTATTCTTCTCTATTCTAAATTATCCCTAAGTAGTTAACAGCACCATTTTCTACATAATATATATACCGCACTATATATAACAGGAATATTCTTATAATAAACACATCGTTCTAACTGCTATAATTCTGGTAACTATTTATTTATGAGAATTAAGAGACACTTTGGACAGTAAATCTTTTGATTCTCTCGACGTTTCGACAAAAATCTTTTGTCCTCATCAGGAACAAATACAAATAAAGCATTTGGCAAGGCGTTATAATAATAAAAAAAAAGATTTTTAAATAAATATTTTTGTCGAACCGTCGAGAGAATGAAAAAAGATTTACTGGCCGAAGTGGCTTTTAATTCTTATAAATATTAATGCCGGCCACAGGCAACCTCTATCTTCATGGAACTATTTAGTTCAAGGAGAAATATATTTCGCGACTTTAAACACTTTGAACATCTTTCATAAGAACAAAATATGATACTGCTGCATTTAAATGTTAAATTATGGGAAATTTAACTTGAAATAATACACTTTGTTATTAAATATTTATTATCATTAATTTGTAAATATATAACAACAACAACAAAAAGATTTATTAAGAATTTTTAGGCTTATACAGATTCTCCAAGCAGAAATGTAGGATACATGCAGGAAAAAAAAGTAATATTATCTAAATGGTAATATGATATTTATATACAGGAAAAATTATATAAAGATAATCAAGCCAACAAATAGACCAGTCTGGGTAAACCGGAGGAAAATAAATTCACTATACACGGATTTACCATGAATTCTCCGCAAATGAAGTAGATATATAAGATAGTTGCCTTTTTATTAGTTTTTAGAGAGTATCAATAATAACAGATATAATATATAATATTAAATTTGTCCTTCTATATTTGATAATTTGACAAACATCTCTCTCTATAGTGTTGCAAATAAATGCATTTTATTTCTGCCTTTACAAACTTAAAAGAAGGTATTTAAACAAATTTATTCATATTTTAAATGTATCTAATTTTTATATTCAATGATATGTGAAATTTCTCCCTCTACCTATTCAGATATTTAAAGAATTCTATACCTAAAAAATTACTGGCATTTCAATAAAGAAATTTGAATTTTGCAATATCACTATTCTTTTTAACGCATTAACTTATATAATTTATAGGTTCATTTAAAACTTGCAGCTCCTCTCGCAGATTTTTATTTGTTTCCATAAATACACACTTTATGTTTCAATTCAGGGTAAAATTGAAAAAATACTCTCTCGCTGCAGAGTTTAATTCAAATTCCGTGTAAAACTTTCTCAGAAGTGTTTACTATTTCAATATCAATCCACGAGACTCTCGTTTGTTTCTCTTCAGCTGGGTATAAGATAAACAACACGTGTGTAAAGTGAGGCAAAATCGCTATCAAGATTTCCACATTTCATATCCTTTTAATGCAAAAACTAATAGATATCTGTGGTCTTAAAAACATTGCTTTTTAAAAAATCTTAATTAGGTTAAAATTAAAGCTCTTCTTTATATACAAGGATTCTTTAGGAAGATCTACAAAAATTATATGATTAATATTTAAAAAGAAAAGTAAAATATTGGAGATGCGCTAAATTATTTCGCATATTAGCTCTGCTTGATATAGCGATAGGTTTGCATATGTTCTTCCATGATCTCACATACAGCATTTTGTAAATTTACTCAAAATGATCATAGTAGTTGTTACTTTGCTATAGCCAACTATATTTAACTATAAGGTATGGTAAATTGCACCTACCTATCACGCCTCTTCTTGCCGCAGCAGCCCCCCATGGTGCTGGCTTGATCGCTTCGGTTACAAAAGATCGCTTTCAAAGATCACTCGGATCTCAAGATCGCTCACACAGTTATCAAGACCGCTTTGGTCACAGAAGATCGCTTAGATCACAATAGATCGCTCTTATCACAAAATATCACTTCAAAGTTCGCTCAGATGAGTTAAGATCGCTTTCGTAGATCGCCTTGATCGCTTTGGTTGCTCGCTAGTCGTTTGAGTTGCTCGCTAGATCGCTTTTGTTGCTAAAGTGAGAAAGTCTTTGTTGCGGCGGCCTCAATTGAAGTCCATAGAGAGGAGCGAGTTGGATTTAAAGAATAGAATTTGGAAACGTTTTTTTTATAAATTTATACGTCTATGTAGTTATATATCACTAATTTGTAATAATATATGGTGTATATCTAGAGATAAACTTGGTAAGGGAAGGGTTGGGCAGATAAGAAATATATGAAGTATTGTCATCATATATTAATATTTAGTGTATGTGTGTGTGGGGGCATTTATACATCTAAAATAACATATAAAGAGCAAATATCTCTCTATATAAATGTATATACATATATATAACAAATATTAGATAATAAAATGGCATATATTGGATTTAATAAAAGATTTATTTTGCCTGTCGGTACCAAAACTGGTTAAAATCGATTTGAAAATAGAGCAATCAATGGAAAAATAAATCTTGTATTAATTCCAATATATGTATTTTTATTATCAAATGAATTAAATATGGATTGCTCTATTCTAAAAACAATATAACAAATAAATATATGGTAATTTAAACCAACAACCCTATATTGTATAATACTTATAACAAGATTGTCATGTTGTATATAGAAACACATCTATAAATAATTATACGCATGATTGACATGTGTGTGTTAATTTTTACTATAGAAGTTTTCACAATTATATATTTCCCAGAGATCGTATCTAAGAATCTCTGTAAAAAATGATCTCCAATATTGAAAATTGGTAATATGTTTCGTATGACAAATTCATGTTAAGTTTGCCTCAGGTTGTCACGCGTGGCCTACATGTGGCAATTAATATTAAAAGATAGAATCTAGCCTAGCTAGAATACGTCCCTGGTACCTGCCTTCCGAAATCACCTAATCCAGCGGTATCACGACGTACATTTGGTGTATTGAGTTATTTATATTCTTTTCTTGTTTAGCATTCGTAAACAACTTAGTTTCGAGAATCTAAGCATGAGGAGTTTGGAAATTATGACCATTAATCTTAACAGGAGGTAGTTTGCATTCTCTCTATATGATGCCCATCGATATATAACTGTGAAGATTAGTTTGTTATTCTGTACACTCAACTAACATTGATGAGCCTTCTAAAAATAGTAGTTATTTCATTATTTTGTCGTAGAGATGCATCCTGCGCCACGCTGACGCCACTATGATGCTCGAAAAGCATATGTGATAGACTTTATAGGCATCGTTATGATGCATAATTAAATATACATCTGCACCTCTCTAAGTACATGAATATCTCCTCCCACAAGTTTGCGTTGCATATTTTAGAAATATGTTATTTTATCAAATGCTTAAAGCTATATATTCGATAAGAATTAAAAGCCATATAGAGTAACTGATTGATATGCAAACAATACTATATGTAAATAGGTTGAGTATAGAAAATAGTAAAATAATTTCATTTTCTCTATTGAAGTACAGAATAAATGGAATTATTTTTTGTAGTAAGAATATATATAGTTAGTGAGTGCTAGTTAGTATTCCAATATTATTTTATATGAAGATACAAGAGAGAGAGAGTTAATAGAGAGGTTATGTTGTAAGAATAGATATAGAGTTAGCGTGTGCTAGTTAGACTTTCAATATTATTTTTTATGAAGCTATATGAGTAATAGAGGTGTTTTCTAGCACATGCGAAGACAGATATAGTTAGTGTGTGAGTGCTAGTTAGGCAGTATAGATAGGGCGTAATTAAGTCGTCAATGATGAAGGATGGTGACGTAAGGTGATAAGTCGCTGGTTGCCCCGCCCTGAGCTGGTCCCGCCCTGACACCTCTCCATACATCCCCGGTGTGTCTGGGAATTGTAATATATAGATGGTGTCATTGAATTCAAATTTATTGTCTCTCCATGGACACTTGTGCCCAGTTGAACATGGAATACACACCCTGACACCTCTCCATACATCACTAGTGTGATCTGAATATAGTAATTTATGGATGGTGTCATTGAATGCCACATTAAGTGTCTCTCCCTGGACACTTGTGTACAGTAGAACATGGAATACACATTCTGACACCTCTCCATACATCACTAGTGTGATCTGGGTATAGTAATTTATGGATGGTTTTATTTTATTAAATACACATTTATTGTCTCTCCATGGACACTTGTGTACAGTAGAACATGGAATACACATCCTGATACCTCTCCATACATCCAGAGTGTCGTCTGGGTATTGTAATTTTTGGATGGTGTTATTGAATCCACATTTATTGTCTCTCCATGGACACCTCTGCCCGGTAGAACATAAAATACACATCCTGACACATCTCCATACATCCCTAGTGTGGTCTGGGTGCAGTATTTTCATGAATGGGTTTATTGGATCCACATTTATTGTCTCTCCATGGACACTTGTGCCCAGTAGAACATGGAATATACACCCTGAAACCTCTTCATACATCCCTAGTGTGGTCTGGGTATATTAATTTATGGATGGTTTTATTGAATACACATTTATTGTCTCTCCATGGACACTTGTGTTCAGTAGAACATAAAATACACATCCTGATACCTCTTCATACATCCCTAGTGTGGTCTGGGTGCAGTATATTCATGGATGGGTTTATTGGATCCACATTTATTGTCTCTCCATGGACACTTGTGCCCAGTAGAACATGGAATATACACCCTGAAACCTCTTCATACATCCCTAGTGTGGTCTGGGTATATTAATTTATGGATGGTTTTATTGAATCCACATTTATTGTCTCTCCATGGACACTTGTGTTCAGTAGAACACAAAATACACATCCTGATACCTCTTCATACATCCCTAGTGTGGTCTGGGTATATTAATTTATGGATGGTTTTATTGAATACACATTTATTGTCTCTCCATGGACACTTGTGTTCAGTAGAACACAAAATACACAGCCCTATACATCATCTGCATCAAAGCTATGGTATAATAAAGATCATATCTTCCAAATTTGCCGACGTCAATTTCTATAAGAAAGTATTCGAATATTTACAGCACAATAATCACAGAGTAAATTTAAATGAACTTCTATATTTATACATTATATAGAACAATGAAGGATATTAGCTGTTTTAATAATTATATATATAAAATTATGATTAATATACATTTAATTATGAATGGTTTTCTGGAGAACAATATTCGGTGCAAATATTTTCATATAATTTTAGAGAGAGAGAGAGAGAGTGTCCTCAAAAATTAAATATAGTTTGCTTGAATAATATAGTAGAATTTCGTCCTAAACTGTCGGATATATAATCAGATTGATACAATAGAATATTAAAAAAGTTACAGAAACTAAGTGTTCAGGTACAAAAAAAACATATATTCAATAAAAACTGTTATATATGAACCAGAAAATATTATAATTAGATAGCGCAAGAGAAATATTCAAACATTTTAAAAATTAATATGTGAGAATCTTACAATGAGAATCACTTTCGCCTCTTTTGTTCATACTTTATATGGCAGACATCTAATAGATTTTTATCCTAATTCACCATTTGCAGGATGTGTAGACATCCTGAATCTAGATGTCTACACATTCTATTTTCTAACCACATCAAACTACAAAGTGATAATCACATGAGATATATGGAAGAATAGAAGGTATAGTATAGAAGAAAGACAAGTCTGAGAGAAGAGATTCTCTATATAATATGACGATCGCACAAGATTTCGGACAAGATGTCCTTCTACGGGTACGAAGTACGACACGATACGAGTGACAATGGTTTATTAAGTATCCTTCAAGTTTTATTTTTAATTAAAAAAAAGCTATATTACTAAACCTATTATATACAAAGTGTGATAATATTCACAAAATATTTAGAAGAAATGAATAAATGAAAATCAAATTATGTGCTATGAAGGGAACGAAAAAATCAAAATAACCAAGAAATTCAAAATGGGTGTCCGAATATGTACAAAATTTGGTTTTAGATATCTGGCTACTCTATCTACTTTATTTTAATACTCTAAAGTTAGTTGAATACTATTGCTTCCTGAAACGTTTTTTTTTTGTCCAGGATTTGGAATATTCACCAAAAAACTTCACAGCCTTAAGAGAAATAAAAGTTTCCCGATTTCTATAACCAAATTTTATACTAATCCCGGCTACCTATTTTTAAAATCTTATTTCTTTTTCACTTATTTTCTTCCCTCTATAGCATATAATTGATTAGCATATATTAATTTGTTCTGCATATTTTGTGAAATTTTCCACACTTTGTATAGTAGATAATTAGATATCAAAAATAAAAATGGCATATCCTGACCAGGAGCACATGTGCTTTACAGAAGGCAGAACGCCATCTGGTGAAACAGAAATCAATTAATCATTGATTTAGCCTGTTCCCTGATATTTGGCACACCCCTATTCTTGATAAATCAAGAAATTGGGTTGGCCAAATATCAGGGAACAGCTAAATCAATGATTAGTTGATTTTTGTTCTCCCAGATGGCGTTCTGCCTTTTGTAAAGCACATGTGCTCCTAGTCAGGATATGCCATTTTTATTTTTGATTTCAACATCCGATCTTTTTTATCTTTTATATTTTCTTTCATTTTTTCATAATTATATATATATAATAAAACTTGAAGTGTATTTAAAATATTGCCACTTGTATCATTTTGTACCCGTAGAAAGCCCGAAGGCTTGTACGATCGTTTTCTTAATTAGAAAAGCTATTTTCCCTGACTTGAGTTTTTTCTTCTATAACGAATAAGCAGTTATCATTGTCCTACTTGAGGTATATTTAAAAATAACGATTCTTTAGTTTTTAAATTAAAAATGTCGAAGATAATGATATTTCGAAATGGAGGAAGACCCGATAAAAACGAAAACTGGAACAAGAGTGTACCGACCTATTGACGGTAACCTCCAGAGAGAACAACATATTTAGGATTTACATTTATTAGCACAAATAGCAATAGATAAACAAATAATAACAATAAATCTGATGCAATTCTTTAAACAGAAAAATCGCAAAATATGAACTCACTAAACGTATCACTTAAAATATTTGTTGCAGCAATCAAATCAATATTACCTTATACATCACCGATTTAAGTTTGTGATGATCAGAACATTATTGATCAAATACAGACCACGGTTATCAAATATTTTCTCAAATTCCCAAATGGAATCATTTGTACGTCTGGTCAATATATCACATATATTTATATATATATTAAATTATACCGAATTAATCGTGAAATGATTTCTAAGATTCCATAGAATGGATAATAATTGATTGTCTTAGCTGTGTTGGAATAGATTATGCGAAGAAACCAAATCCACAAATAAATCCTTCAGACTTTACAAGAACATTTTGAAATTCTCAATTACTTTGGGTTTCCATGGTTAAATAATACGACAATCTACGAAATTATATAATAATAACTCCCTGAAATACTAAAAACGGAACAACTTATACACCAGGACATATCGAGGATGGAATATTCGTGGTTATACTCCTACTATAATCTACAAATCATATATTTTTCTCCGAACAATACTTTTCCTGAAACCTGCTTTCAACCGTATATAATAGGATATATTACCAAGATTAGAATAACATCAATGATAATAAAAGAAGACCACATCCAACTAATCAAGAAAGAAGATTTCCATACAAGCTCTAAGCGTAATTACGCACTACATTTATCTAGATCGATTTGATCGATTCAATCTACCAGACAACTTCGGCTTTTGTATTTTCTAATCTGATCATACAGTCGTTATATTTGAAATATTTGTCAGTGATAAGTGGAGAATGACCCTTTACTTTTTTTGTTTCTTTTCAATTTAAGAATGATAGAATGATTTTTATTGAGGTATGGTTAATTTAGAATTGTTCTCAATACTTTTAATCAGTTATGCCATTGCAGGTTTATTATATAAGCATCGTATTGAAAATAGAGAGCAATTCATAAATATATCTTTAATTATAAAGGCATATATTTGAGCAGAAATGACTTGAACTATTGATCGTAGAGATTTACACGTAGATATGAAATTGAGGCAGCTTTTTACATTTAGAATACAGTTAATTTAGCCAATAAAATAAACATATCTCTTTAGCGCAATAGCATACAGATGGCTCTGTATTATAGTTTAATCATAATTAATAAAGGACACAGATTGTTAATTGGTTATAAAATAAGTTATGATGCAATTATATGATGCATAGTTTCGAATTTTGATCAAATAAGTTGTTTAATAAAATCTTGCAATAACCAAACCTCTATTTGTGTTTTGGTACTAATAACCTCTATTACGCTCATCGAGGAATAGGTTATAGTTCAAAGTCAATATCTACCACGCATAGTAATATTTATATATTCAACAACTAACTTTGAAATCTGGGATGATATTCTATTCAGAAATAAAACGGCAGACATTTTGGGGATAAGTTAGATAAATTTGTTGGCGAAATAGTTCTCCGCAAGGTGAATGTAAATTTAAATGCATTGGCAAAAATATGAATTATTATCCATAAAGTTTGTTCCATAAAAAATCGAATCAATATTTAAGCCTAGTGGAAAGTTTATGTTTTGCGACTTACACATTTAGTAGTTACTTTTCTTTTTAATTAAATTTTATTTCATACTTTTGAAAAGAGAGTTATGGATATAAATAAGGATATGTTTCTTTTTTTTTTAATTATTCAATTTTTTTTTAAATTCTTGTTACTAAGACAAACAATTGGATATTTAATAACCATTCGATTGAAGCTATCTGACTATTGATATATTTGAAAAAAGAAGAATATTTAAAGATATTTTATTGAATTCAAAATTTGAAGCATCTATATTTATAATAAGTTTAAAATATAGAGTAAATAAATAAAGGTATTTGAAAAGGTTGGTTCAATTAAGATTCAAAATTTTGAAAATATTTGAAAAATCAAAATATAGCAGTGATTGAATATATTGAACATTTGAAATCATATATTGATTATTTATTTATAATAATATTACAAATATATTATTTATCATAATAGAGATAAATATTGATTAATACATTCATATATGTAAGAGAATCAGAGGCTGGATCTCAGAAAAGTATTGTTTAATTATCAATAATATTATATTAAGATGACAAGGAACAAAGAGAGTCAAAAAAGGCAAGCGTAGGGGCAGAGAACAAAGCAAACTGAAACCTATACAGGTACGGCCGGAGCGGCGCCAGGTCACGTGATGTATAGCAGGAAGCTGGCGTTGCTATGGCAACAGCCGATGTGCGAGTCACTCTTCAACACTCCCACCTTACGAGCACTTTGTTGTTTCAAACAGTCCAAGTTGGCTTCTTAGTCTTCTATACCTTTCTGGAGGTAGAGCTTTCGTAAATATATCTGCAGCTTGAATATTAGGAGCAGACATAAAGAAGGTCAATTGCATGTTTTTGAAAATGATCTCTGATAAAGTGATACGAAATATCAATATGTTTAGTTCTTTTGTGGTATTCTGGGTTGTGAGCAAGTCTTATGCAGCTTTGATTGTCGCAAAAAATTGTTGTAGGCTTTACTTGTTCTTGATGTAGCTCGCGTAGAAGTTGTCTCAGCCAAATTGCTTCTTTCGTTGCTTTGGAAGCCGCAATATATTCAGATTCTGTTGTTGACAGAGACACACAATTCTGTTTTTGACTGCACCAAGAAATAGGTCCATTATTCAACATGAACACTTATCCGGTGGTTGATTTTCTTGTGTCTAGGTCTCCAGCAAAATCAGCATCGGAAAAACCTATCAGAGATGTAGTGCAGGAACTCCCACCAAAACAAATACCGATGTTTTTCGTAGCTTCTAAGTATCCAAATATTTTCTTTACTGCGGTCCAATGTGAAGGTCCTGGGTTGTTCATAAATTGGCTAACCCTGCTGACTGCGTAGGCAATATCAGGTCTAGTTCCAGTCATGAGGTACATTAAACTACCAATTGTCTGTCTGTATGGAATCTTGTTCATTTCTTCAATTTCCTGATTATCCTTTGGGCACATCTCTTTTGTTAGTTTTGAATAAGGATCAGAAGGTACAGATTGTAACTTAATTTCAAGAATGTTGTAATGTTCAAGTGTTCTTTCAATGTATGAGGCTTGATGTAGAAATAACATTTTATTTGATCCATCTGCATTTTGCTTTATTTTGTATACACACTTGCATGCAATAGCTTTTCTGTCTGATGGTAGTGTCACATTAGTCCATGTTTGATTTTCATCAAGGAATTGAATTCATCGTCCATAGCTAGTTTCCACTTTTTTGAGTTTTGTCCTACAATTGCATCTTCATAGTTCAATGGTTCTTGGTCATGGACATAACAAGCATATGAAATAGCTCTTGTACAGTTGGTTGATGATTGTTCCTTTTCTCTGATTCTATTCCTGAGAGGGTTTCGACATGATTCTTCTGGTTTGGAACTGGTATTTGTGCTATCAACACTTTCTTCACTATATATAGTTACCTGCTCTTGTTGGTTATCCTGAATATTTTCTGATGTATTAGCTTCAGTAAATATTACATGTCTGCTTATGATAATTTTTCTAGCAATAGGATCCCACATTCTATAATTTTTGTTAGTTTTAGTATATCCAACAAAAATGTACGAATACTGTTTTTGTCTAATTTCTTTCTGTTATCTTTTGGTATATGCACATAAGCGTTACATCCAAAAGTTTTCAAATGTAAGATGGAGGGTTTTCTCTTGTACCATATTTCATAAGGTGTAGAATTTCCCAATACTTTAGTAGTACATCTATTTAAGAGATAGACTGCTGTGTTTACGGCTTCAGTCCACAGTTCAAGCGGCATTTTTCTTCCATGTAACAAGCATCTAGCTGATTCAACTATTGTTCTGTTATCTCTTTCAGAAATTCCATTCTGTTCTGGGGTATATGGAGCAGTGAGTTCATGAACAATTCCTAGAGATTTTAGATAATCAGAAAAATTCTTATTTAAGAATTCTGTGCCATTATCTGTTCTGAATCTTTTTCTTTTATTTCCAGTTTCAGTCCTAATTCTTTTTACAAATTCTTTAAATTTCTCAAGTACATCTGATTTATGCCTAATGAAGTAGGCCACTCTAAATCTTGAAAAACATCCTTGAATGATACAAAATATAATGATCCAGGTGATCTTTTACTCATTGGTCCACAAACATCTGAATAGATCAGCTCTCCTGGATAGGTCGAATTTGGACTTGTTGACGCGTGAAAAACTTTTCTTTTTTGTTTTCCATAGATGCATGCTTCACATAGTAAAGAATCAGGCTTTTCTCTAATTTTAATGTTTTCTTCAAAAACATTATTTTCAAACATTTGGGTTAATTTTATAGGATTTACATGACCCATTCTTTGATGCCATATATCTAGAATTAACTGAGCAACATGAGTTTGTGAAGATTGCTTTGCTTTAATAAAAATTCTATAAAGATTTGAATTGTCCTTTATTCCAGTAACTAGCACTTTCGATTTTTTTGTCAATTTTATCTGATTTCCTTTACAAATGAGCGTCAAACCATGTTTTGTTGCAGTAGATATTGAAAAAAGATTGGTCTCCAATTCAGGTATATAGAGAACATCCAAAAGAGTTGCATTAATTTCCTGACTATCAACATAAGAGAGAATATCAATATTTCCCTTACCTTTTGCATAGATCTTCTTTCCATCTCCAAGGCACACAGGATGAACACCTTCTGGTATTTCTTCGAACGTAGAGAACCATTCTCTTCTGAAAGTCATGTGATCCGTTGCTCCAGAATCTGCAATCAAGGAATCCTTTGTTCCAGCGAGGAAGGCACTTGTCTCAGCTGAAAAAGCACAGCTATCATCTCTGGCTGAAGAACTTGGCTGTTGTCCTTTTTGTTCTTCCTTTCTTTTATAGCATTCTTTCCACCAATGTCCTTTCTTCTTGCAATATCCACAGTGTGTGTTCTTCTTTTTATCTTTAATGGATTGTTGATGCTGCTGTTGTTTGTTGGAAGCTGTTGAATTTCTGTTGAACTTTGAAAAAGTCATCAAGGCATTATTTGGTTTAAAATTTCCTGAAGAATCCCAATGATCCTGTAAGCTTTCTTGCCGTCAAGTTTTCTAGTGTCTTTTCTTCTGATGAAACTGAATCCCACGCTGTTATGGAATTCTTGTATTTATCAGGCAAGCTGCAAATTATCTTTGCAATTAGGGCAACATCAGAGATCGGCTCACCTAGATCTTTCATTTGTTGTGCCTGAGTTTCAACTTTGGAAATGTGAGAAGCAATGTTATCATTTGGATTCATTTTATATTCGAAAAATCTTTGTTGCAGCAAATATTTGTTTGTTTCAGATTTCAGTTCATATATTGTTGATAATTTCTTCCACATTTCTGCTGAAGTCTGGCAATTAACAATCTGTTGAAGATATTTAAACTCTAGAGCAGTTGTGATCAGCATTTTGGATTTTGCATCTTTCTTTTTCCATTCAGAGAATTTTGCAATATCCTCTATTTCAGGTTTTACTTCAGAGTCATCAGTTATACTGAGAAGATCTTTTGCTTCTAGAATAATCTCCATTTGAAATTTCCATAGATGAAAATTATCGCCGTTGAAATTTTGAATTTGTGGAAGTTCAGTTGTCATCTTGAGCAAGCAAAGAATATCAGCTTAGATAAACAAAAGTATTTGATACCAACCAAGCTCTGCTGCCATGTAAGAGAATCAGAGGCTGGATCTCAGAAAAGTATTGTTCAATTATCAATAATATTATATTAAGATGACAAAGAACAAAGAGAGTCAAAAAAGGCAAGCGTAGGGGCAGAAAACAAAGCAACCTGAAACCTATACAGGTACGGCCGGAGCGGCGCCAGGTCACGTGATGTCTGGCAGGAAGCTGGCGTTGCTATGGCAACAGCCGATGTGCGAGTCACTCTTCAACAATATATATAATATTGGTAAAATAAATTAAATTTTGATCCAATATATGCCTATTTAATTAAACATTCATATATATGATCAAGATTTATTTTCAAAAAAGAAAGTTATCAGGTAGAAAAAAGTTAACATTGGGGATTAAATTTGCATATCCAGCTCGAACAATTGAGCTTAGTACAGAAAACAATATATATCGAGAAAAAATATAATTTAATATTGATATTATCTTTCTTTCTCTCTCTCTCTCTCTCTGAGAACTCTCGCAGTCATCGGTGGCAGAGGCTTTCTTGCGGTGGGCGCCACCAAAGATTGTATATATTTCATATATATGTATATATTTATCAATTATTTTAGATATTTACATATATTTATTCTTATATATTTATAATTATATAATATTATTTATTCATATTTATCTAATTTTGTATTTAACATTTTATAGTCTTATATGGACGATACAATAAAAGTAGTTTCAATCTCAATCTCTCAATCTATCCATTTCAGACATTTGAAAAATATATATCTTCTTATATTATCAATAAATATAATCACCTATTTAATTCGGGCTGATGGCATCGTCAATTTGGTTGTCGGTTGTAGTTCAGGGATCCACCAAAATATTCCTTTTTGTGGTCTTTTCAATTTAGGAATGATAGAATGGCTCTTATTGAGGTATGGTCAATTTAGAAGTATTTTCAATACCCTGAAGCAGTTATCCCATTGTGCAGGATTATTATGTGAAGATCGTATTGAAAATAGAGCAATCCATAATAGAGCTTTAATTATAAAGCATATATTGGCTCAACCATGTTTTGATTTAATATATGCCTATATAATTACAGATCGTATTGTTTAATAATAAATTCAGATTATTTAATTTATATAATGCCAAACCATAAACCACAAGAAATATTTTATATTTCTATTTTTATTCCAACAATTTAAAATAGTACAAACAACGTTTTAAATCCCCATATAATTGTAGGTTGGCCTCCCTGCTAATTATTAGTGTTGAGCGAGCTCTGGCCTCTATTTCTGAAAATTAATTCCAGAAAGGGCTGGAAGTGTGCATGCATAATCTAGAGTGCATTGGAAAGCAGAATATATGCAATCATAGGTAGAATAAAGGGGTCATTATCACTATCATAATTTGAATTTGTTTGCATTTTCCAAAATTAAAACTATGGTAGAGGTCCTTTTTTCAGACAAAACTCTATTTTATGTTTTATATATTTTTTTAAAAAACGGCCAAATATTGTGGAAACATATGCCGTATAAACCGATATTTATTTATATAGATAGCTAAATTAATATGGTATAAAGGGGAACCTATCCATTAAAATAGAAATAAACCCATGTTTTCTTTATCATTTCTATGCTAGGAGTTACGAATAAGATTTGTGATTATGCTACAATATCAGATTTAATGAAATTCGAACAGAAGCCAAATTGTATTTTCTATTTTCGGCATATGGAGCATTTGATTATAGTTGTGGCTTCTATATGAAGAAATATTTTTGAAAATCGGCTTATTGGGACAAACACTGCTATTTAATATTCACCTATCTGAATCTAAACGCGTTTGTACCGAGTAGATGAAAAATTCATTTTTAAAGAAAATCTTTCTAAAAATATTGCATATAAATATGATCATCTCTCACAAAATATCACTACATATATATTATAAATGAAAAGATTTAATTGAGGTTTAATTGCTTCAATTGAGCTAAAGGAAAAAACATAATTTGATAAAAATACTGCCTGGCTTAAGACGTAAGAATAAAACATAAAACTTATTTACATAATTTACAAACGGTTTGAGCCGGCCAACGGGAAACAACAACAATCGGTTTTATATAGGGAAAGTCCCGACATCTGGTGGTAGATATAAACAGAATATTTGAATCTATGAAATATAATTTTAAATAAATAATAATTTTCTATAACATATGTATATAAGAGATGTCCGGATGGTTGTCAAAAATAATTCAGAAGATTTCCCAGGCAGAATTAATGTGGCCAAGGATGAAAGTAATCAAGTTTATTTCTCTCCCAGCCATCCTGCCGGGATTAGCTTCTCGCCATTTTATGGATCCTGAATTATTTGCTAAGGAAGGGAGTCAAATCACCTTTAGGCCCAAATTTCGATAGTCAGAAGCCGGGAATTTCCCTGTTTCATTTCTCATTTTAATTTACATCTATAGTTTTATATATACATATAACCTTTACGTTTATACATTTTTAATTTTCCACTATTACCGAGAAAATAGTATCTAGACTAACTGAAGAGAAATTGGGGATAGAAAAGGGAAGCATTGAAAGACGATGGCTAATCTTTGTGGAAAACAAAGCCATCACGTTTTGCTCGTTATATTAAACCGACCGTTTAATTTACATTTCATTCTACCAATATGAAATACTGAATACAATCAGGTAATTAACACAAAGCAATAACGCGCCATCTATACATAAAAATGAAAGGAATTAAAAGCACCAATGTTTCTTTTATACATAATACAAACTTCTACTGCCCTTACTGCGATGAAAAATATATTGGGAGGGCTTGGCTCATCAGTATACAATTAGATAATATATATGTCATAATTTGTATATAATTGTATGCACCCCCGACCCACTATGCATGTACAATGTATGATTTTCAAAGATTTAATAAAGAATAAGGTAACTGGAGGACAGAAAGTAGCAACAAGACATAGGAAGTAGGCTTAAAGCGGGCACAATTATAAATAACTTGTACAGTCAATACTTCCTGACCGAGGCCGGACGTATCTGGTGACCGCAGAAGTTATAAAAGTGAGAGACGCCCAATATTTCCGGAGCAGGACCGGGCGTATCTGATAACCGCGGAAGTTATAAGAGTCGGACTAACACCCAATACTTCCTGACAAGATCGGGCGTGTCTTCCGACAAAGACCTCAGTAAGGACCAATTAGAAAGTATCGCCTAAATAGGTCAACCAATAGAAAAAGGTCATGTGACATCTCTCGACCAATAGGAAAGAAACTAAGTCTTGGTGTTAAATCGAGAAGCAAGAATTGTCAGTAACGCTTTCGCTCCCATAGGAACAACACCTACAGTAGTGATTTCGCTCCCATAGGAACAACACCTATGTAGTTGCTCCTTCGCTCCCAACGAGGTAACATCTGCTCTCGAGACCTCCCTGCTCATCCCATAGCTAAGTCCAATCATCACCATGTGATCAGATAATTAACAATCAAAACCCGCTCCGCTCTTCTCAAGCTTTCTTTCCTCCAAACCAGTTGCCTTTTATTTTCAAACCCCATCACGTGTCCTGATTATTCCTAACTGTATGCTTCAACTTCCACTCCAACGACTGCGTTTCAATCAAATCTCACCATTCTCATCGAACAACAAGAAATTCCGCAACGATATTGTCACAGAACGGTTAAGTCGACAGGATAAAGAGATGGAGATTAATCAGGATTTAATAAGCGTGAAAACGGACAACCCTACGAAAGAAAGAGGGAAGAAGCTGGCAACGAACGAAGCGACAAAACACACCCTGGCGACAATAATTTTGCAGTTGACCGCCGCACTTCAAGGAGCAAGGTCCACTCAACTACAGACGACGTTCCGTAGCGCCACCCCCGGAGCAGCCCACACCCCCCGCCGACCGAAAGGCGAGATGAGCGCGGCAGCCGACGCACGTGCCACCACCCCAGGCAAGTGTCACCGAGGCCGGACACCGACCACCGAGGAGTCATCCACCGCCATGCCGTACCCATACCCCGCACTCGAAAGTAATCCGCACAAACCGGGACAGTGCAAACGGTCCCGAAACGACGTTCCAGTACCGGACTTCACTCCAATTTCGCGGACGGTGCGAGCAGTCCCGAGCCCCAAGCCAACCAACCCAAGCCAAGACGTCCCAGCCGAGCCGAACTTTCGAGACTAAGGTAGGCACCCCCCCTATGGCGTCAAGAATTGACTTTGAACTCTTATCTAACCCTACCCACCCCATTAACCATGTATCTAAACATGTACCAAATGAATGCAAGCACGGGCTAGACCAAAACCTGTCCCAAAGGGCTCGTACAGCACACAAAGCTTTCACACATGGAAACCCTTGCCTGCATTCATTGCCCAAACCCCAAATATTTACATGCCACCATTCTAATCTCACACCACGCAACTTTTCAGGCCCACAACATATAAAGCCACCACGACTTCAACCTACAATTCCAATAATGCCCAAAAAAGTGTCCGTACACCGACACAGCTCACCCACTTACCACACAAAATCCATACATGACCATACGTCGCCACGCCATAATCACGCAAATGTACCTCACAACATACACGCACCCATACGTCATCACGCAACAAACACGCACAACCCGCACAACAAACGCAACACGCGCGCCAACAGACGACAACAACAAATAAGCGCATGCACAACCGTTAAGAATAATACAATCATCCCGTCTACACAAAACATAGAAAAAATTCACGCCTACAAACAACCACACAATCGAAAAACATTGCGATCTTTCCTAAAAGCTGTGAACGCCTATAAAGAGTTCATTCCGGACCACGCCCGCTTGCGGACGCCACTTGTCAACCTTCTAAAAAAGGATGTCATGTGGGTCTGGAGTGATGAATGCCAGAAAGCGTTCACTAACCTGAAAGAAAGCCTTACCACACACCCCACATTATACCTTTACCAAGAAGGTCTGCCATGCCAGGTGTACTATAACACCTCAACATTCGGCATTGCAGGCATTCTTAAACAAGTCTACGCTGATGGGAAGACATACCCAGTTCAACATTTCAGCCGCTCTCTGCGTGGTCACGAGCGAAATTATTCAGACTTGGAACTACAATGCCTAGCCATTGTGGAAAGTGTGGATAACTTCCGCGCCTGTCTAATGGGCAGAAAGTTTACAATACTTTCTGACCATCCTGCATTGCAGTGGTTGAAAGAGATCAAAGCCCCGTCAGGCAGATTGTTTCGATGGAGGTTAAGACTGTCAAGATACGAATATGAGGTCCGTAGCATAAATGGAGTACAACAATATGAAACGGGTGTTGTAACTCGTATCCCATTTTGTGGCTTTCTAGATGCGCCACTCATAAAGAGCCAACAGTCTTCTCCACCGGGAAAATCTCGCGTGACTATGGATCACAATGAACTACGCACCGTCTCCCGAAAAGGAGTACTTAAAACTATAGTCCCAAGTTCACTTACAGCCAGACTTCTTAAGTCCGTACACACACAACACCACCATCCAAACATCTCCAAGATGACGAGACTCATCTCGTCACAATATTATTGGCAGAACATGACACAAGACATCGCAAAACAGGTAAAACCCTGCCCCACCTGCCGATTCGCTAGAAGAATCGATGAATCCAACCAACCTTCACGTAAAAATACCGACACAGGCCCCAAAGCAAAACAAAATTCGTACATAAAGCACAGCGTACACACAACACAAACAATGCCAAAATTACACCACCCACGTCAGAGAAACGATCACGATCACATATCTCCACTTAAACCAATTACCGCCGACATATCTCTAATAAAACCATTGACGATCAAACAGGAGAACTGCGAACCTACCAATCATTTAAATTCTACAATTAATAAGGTTCAAGCAAATATTTCAAAATCCCCATTTACAAAAATATGGAAGAACATGGGGCAATACCCTATCTTTCATCTGATTTTTATCCTTTGTTCGTTAGTTCTACCATACAAATATATCCCAGTTTTATTTCTTAATTATTTGTTTATCTATACCATGCCCGCTCATAAAATTTTCGAACTACAAGAGGCAGTTTTTAATTTTGGACAAGCAGTTTTTCATTGTGGACAAGCAGTTTTTCATTGTGGACAAGCATTTATAAAACTTCTCATAATTTTAGGAACCATTTTTGCAGAAAATCTAAATAAACTCCGAAGAGATAGAAGTAACTGAAGGATGACCAACCAATGTCGGAGAAGTCACACTCCAAAAACAAGATCCGAGCCGCACCCCAAAATAAATAAGCGGAAGGAAGTGAGAATTTTGAGACGCCGCGACAGGAAGCGTAGTTCCGCGGCGATAAAGTCGGCCTATGCAAACAGAGGGGAGCGCCTCGTTTCCGATCTCCAATTACCACCTCTCGTTTCTGGCCAACACGTAAAATTAGGTCACCGCTTTTCCCCTCCACAGACTCCTCCCTATCGCCAGTCTTGGATCCCAATTGGAACTACATATCGATTTTTTACAATCTAATTCCACACCCACAAGACGACACACAAACATTCTAAATGAGTTCACATCCCTATTATAACTAATCATAATTACTTTACAGACTTCTAACATTTTTCACAACACACACAAAGACAAAAAATGTATAGGGCATAATTGAGCAATTAAAACATTTAGATCAGGGCATGTAGATACAAAAGGGTTCAAACCAATACACCTTATTTTTCATATTAATCATTTTCATTATTTTCTCTCAATTAAAAATGTAAATATTTAATCAATTTATCAATTTATTCAACTTATTATCACTTTTAATCATTAATTATCATTTTATTTACCAATTAGTTTATATTATCATAGTTTCAAATCAACGAAAACTCACTGGTTTTCTTTTAAAATTAGATATTATATTTTATTTTTATTTACAAAAACATTCTCTCTTTTCCTTTTTTTTTTCTCACCATGCAACAAAACTTTTTTTTTTTCCCCACCATGCAACCAAGCATTTACTTTGATTTCTTCCAACTTTTTATTTTTATTTTTTGATTTCTCAAAAGACCTAATAAAAATCCCTCGATTTCCATTCCCAATTTCGAGTAGAGTATAGTTAGGCATTTTTCCTTTTTCTCACCATGCACCAAGCATTCACTTTAATTTCTTCCAACTTTTATATTTACTTTGATTTCTCAAAAGCCCTAATAGAATTCCCTCGATTTCCATTTCCAATTTCGAGTAGAATATGGTTAGGCATTTTTCCTTTTTTTTTTCACCATGCATCAAGCATTCACTTTGATTTCTTCCAACTTTTTATTTTTTTTTTATATTTTGATTTCTCAAAAGACCTAATAAAAATCCCTCGATTTCCATTCCCAATTTCGAGTAAAATATAATTAGGCATTTCTTTTTTACCATGCAACAAGCACTTTTCTTTTTTTTTCACCATGCAACAAAGCATTTTTTTTCAACATGCAACCAAGCATTTACTTTGATTTCTTCCAACTTTTTATTTTTATTTTTTGATTTCTCAAACGCCCTAATAGAACTCCCTCGTTTTTATTTCCAATTTCGAGTAGAAATTAGTTAGGCGCATTTTTTTTCTTTTTAATCCACTATGTACCATAGCATTCATTTTGATTTCTTACAATTAAAAAATTTTTTGATTTCTATTAATTATACTCAACCTATATCATCAACACCATTCTATTTTACTTCTTATATCACCACCAATGCTTGTATATAACCTCTCAATGCCCACAACTAATTTTCCCACAAAATTATTTTTTTACTTTACAGAATTCTCTCAGGCTAACCCCTTCTTGAATTCTTCACATGTAGGGGGCGCATCTGTCATAATTTGTATATAATTGTATGCACCCCCGACCCACTATGCATGTACAATGTATGATTTTCAAAGATTTAATAAAGAATAAGGTAACTGGAGGACAGAAAGTAGCAACAAGACATAGGAAGTAGGCTTAAAGCGGGCACAATTATAAATAACTTGTACAGTCAATACTTCCTGACCGAGGCCGGACGTATCTGGTGACCGCAGAAGTTATAAAAGTGAGAGACGCCCAATATTTCCGGAGCAGGACCGGGCGTATCTGATAACCGCGGAAGTTATAAGAGTCGGACTAACACCCAATACTTCCTGACAAGATCAGGCGTGTCTTCCGACAAAGACCTCAGTAAGGACCAATTAGAAAGTATCGCCTAAATAGGTCAACCAATAGAAAAAGGTCATGTGACATCTCTCGACCAATAGGAAAGAAACTAAGTCTTGGTGTTAAATCGAGAAGCAAGAATTGTCAGTAACGCTTTCGCTCCCATAGGAACAACACCTACAGTAGTGATTTCGCTCCCATAGGAACAACACCTATGTAGTTGCTCCTTCGCTCCCAACGAGGTAACATCTGCTCTCGAGACCTCCCTGCTCATCCCATAGCTAAGTCCAATCACCACCATGCGATCAGATAATTAACAATCAAAACCCGCTCCGCTCTTCTCAAGCTTTCTTTCCTCCAAACCAGTTGCCTTTTATTTTCAAACCCCATCACGTGTCCTGATTATTCCTAACTGTATGCTTCAACTTCCACTCCAACGACTGCGTTTCAATCAAATCTCACCATTCTCATCGAACAACAAGAAATTCCGCAACGATATTGTCACATATATGTAACGTGTCGATAATAAATTTGTCACCATCTTCAAACAAACACAATATTAGACCGGACTGGAGATTAATTTGGCGAAACCTCTGAAAGGGTAAACACTGATGAGCCAAGTCCTCTCATTCAATACCTTCAATCATTACAGTAAGGTCTGTATATATACATTATTTGATAATATTTATCAAACGAAACATATTTATAAAAATATTAATATATTTCAAAATAATTATTATATAACCTTTGAAAAGTAACAACTAGGAAGAAAAAAGATAATGCTTATTTTTCTTATATAATATAATATCCATGTTTTTCTAATTCGGTTTTATATAACAATATTTTTGTATTTTAAGTGTCTCATATTATATATATATTGTATAAGTAAATAATTTACCTATTTCAAAATATAAATTCAATTAGGTTCAAATTCAATTATACATATGTATGTTATTTACAGCTTATGTGCAATGTGAAAAAGATAATCTAGTTTCCGATTTAAAATTAAATATATTTGACTTACTCTCATTTGTTTGTTTTAAATTGAATGTAATGAATTTTAAATAAGATTAGAAAATTTTGAATATTTACATATTGGAATAAATAATGATAAATATATTTAATATTATGTATATACATTATATAATTAAATAAAGAACGTACTAAACAATTGTTAAACTCTATTTTCTATTTTTTAACAATTTTTTTGTTGATACTCCTTCAATATTTTAAATCTATTTAATCAAACTCATATCAAAAATATCGATAAAAATGGAAATTTACAAAATGAGTATCTTTAATTAACATTTATTGTGACTGGAGGAATGGGTCACTGAAGGTCTTGTACAAGAGACATCTGGCATTGTCTGACAAGCTCTAAATTTATTGGTTTATTAACTTTAATCGCTTGATACTTTATTTGAATATAATTAAAATGTAAAAATATGGTATTTAAAAGTATAATAACCTAATATGACATATGTATGTTTTTAATTTAATAAAACTTAAATAATAAAACTTTTTTCTTCTGATGCGCTTATCCTAATATTTTATTTGAAATACAAAACCTATTTTCAAAATTAGAAACTATTATAGACGCGTATGATTCTTTTTGAAAATAAAAAAATTATACTGCCCTTACTGTAATGAAAAAAATAATGGGAGGGCCTGGCTCATCAGTGGTGAACCCTCCCAGCGGTTACGTAAGTTTAATATATTGTATAATGGTAGATTAAACTGGCGAAACCGCTGGGAGGGTTCAACACTGATGAGCCAGGCCCTCCCATTAATTTTTCCATTGCAGAAGGGCAGTAGAAAGTGTTTATTTTTAAAAAGAATCATACGCGTCTATAATAGTTTCTAATTTTGATAAAAGATGGCGCGTTAATTCATCACAAAACCTATTTAATATAGAAATATTGATTTCTGATAATTTGTAGATTGGAAAAGTAACGAAATATACATCGAAATAATCAAAACAATACCTAGAAATTGTATAGGTATTGATAAATGAAGCGTCGAAGTGTGGAATAGAAATAATATCAGCTGTAGGAAAAAGAACTAAACTGATTAACTAGATGGCGAATGCTATGAAGAAATAAAGATCATGTTGATAAGAATATTTCTATTAAAGATAATGAGCTTTTAGAGAAAGGAAATTAAAAAATAGATTCCTCCAAACTTTGCATATCTATTATTTATCATCTGCAAACATTTTTAATACATTGGTTTATATACAAAAAAAATATTGTTTTTCCTTTCCTTAAGGAAACAATATCTGATCTTAATGTGATTTTTATGCTGATTCCAAATATTCCCCATAGTGCTTTTATATCAAGTAAGGTTTTTGTAGTGACAACCTTTTTTTCGTATTGTGATCAACACGTAGTAATTTATCAAACAATGTTTCATAAGCCTTTCGCTTAAACCTCATTACAATAGCTAATGGTGATAGATTTGCTGCGGGTTTATTCTTGCTTGAACAAGTTGATATGTAAACCAATAATTTGTTTAGTTAGCATTATAGTGGAGATGGCAGATTTAATCTATGAAATAAACTTGTGTCTATAACACTATTGCTTTATTTCTCTATTCGTATTTTATTATTTTTTTAGATCGCATACAAAAGGAGGTGCCCAATTTTCCATTATAATCCAGATACCTTCTGTGGAGAATTAACTTTCAAAGATCGAAGACGAAACATTACAGTGATCATTTAAAAAGTGTTAGGAACTTTGGATGTAAAGTGGGATGGCCAAGATAAGCTTTGGGAATCATTGTTTTCAATCTTTTGCTCGTCCTCCTACAGGGTGGATTAACGATAAAAGAAACATGCATTTTGAGGTTCCAATAGTGGAAAGGGAACCAAAATACCATTATTCCGTCTTATATATTTTTTACAAAAACCACAGGAATGAATCTAAACATACAATTAAATATCCAGTTGTGCAATCTGTTATGAGACGTGTGCTACAGCTTCACGAAGTTATGAAATTTAGTGACAATGACACAAGTAGTCCTGAGAAATAGCCAGATGACAAAAATTAAAAATATATATTTATCCGATCCTTATTTATTAACTGAAGGAGATTAAAATGACCACGTAGGTGATTTTTATTTATCCAAAACAGAATGAACATTTAGCTTCTAGGTTAAAATGTTGTAAACTTCTGCATAAGGATACAAAGGTATGTTTTTCCGCAAACAAGACGCTGAATTTCAAGACCTTATACAAGAAAATGGCTCAGTGTACTGCGAAGAAATTAGTCTAATGGATGCGTTTGGGCCTGAACATAATACAGAAGAGTGCGCTAATTGATTGATTCCTCTGAAGTTGGTTTGAAAGATGTTATCCTTCACAACGGTAAAAAAGTCCCCATCGGTACCGAGAGCACACGCATTCAACATAAAAGAGAGTTACGAAAGCATGAAACTGCTTTTGAAAAAGTAGAGTACGACAGATACAGGTGGAAAAGCTGTGGAGACTTGACAGTAATCTCTTGCTTGGTTTAGGGCTTAAATATACAATTTTTTGGTTTTCTGTTTGAGAGGGATAGCAGAGACAAGGAGAAGTGTTAGAGTTTATTATTATTATTTTAATGTAATTCTGTGTATATATGTTTATATTATATTTGACCAGGAGTGCCTGGTCACGTGTGTGAATTTATTGTATATAGAGTGTGGTTTGAAATAAAGTGGAGTTGAGCTTTTGTGAGACTAGTGCTTTCACATAGTTTAGTCCAGGAAAGCCCGCTACATTTTAGAAGAAGACCTCTGCGCTAACTATACCTCTATGTGGAAGAGTGAAAAGAAGAAAACCAGCTAAAAGAAGTTGGCGAACATTTTTGGTCCATCGAGCCGGATTCAAGTTACAAGATTTAGAAGAATTCACTCTTGATTAGAAGTTAAAAGTTTGAAAATCGTAAATTTAATTTGTTGATACTAAGAGAATCAAGAAAAAAGGCCTATGCAAATTTAAGCAAGATTATAACAAAATAATTTATGTAAACGAGGCTTTTAGAAAATTTTTGCAAATTAAATTCAAAAGATAAAACGAGGTATAGCGCGTTAAGTAATAAGTTAAGTTAAGAACATTATCAAGTCTAGAAAATGAAGCGGGCCATAAAAGGTAGAGCCGTTCAAAGAACGACTATTTCCAAAATGATTAAAAAGGTAGAAGCGGAGTTGGATGAAGAAACTCCTTCTGAAAGTATAGTAAGAACGAGTTATAAGCTCCTCGAAAAGCACATGGCAAATCTTCAAGATGAAGATAGGTTGATATGGAATTTGATGCTAGAAGATGAGGAGAATGATGACAAGGTACTAGAGGAGGAGAAGGATACAGTGATCCATTATGATGAGAAGTGGCTAGATCTTGAGATTAAAATAAATCATTTCCTCAACTCTCTGATGAAAAATACGGAAGCCCTCCATGGTGCTTGTTCGGAAAAGGGCTCGCTGCCTGGAACAAGAGTTTGCCGATTGCCCAAATTGGAGTTGAAGATCTACGATGGAAGCAGTTTGGAATGGCTGGGCTGGTAGGCTCAGTTTAATAAGATCCACGAAGATACATACATTTCGGATGTGGATAAATTCCAATATTTGGTGCAATCCATGAAGGAAAACACAAGAGCCTCAAGGCTAGTGAAAAGTTATCCCATCACCGCAGACAATTATCCAAAGGTCTTCGCGGCGTTGAAAGACCGCTTTGGAGATAGAGTGGTTCTCACAGAGGTATACGTGAGGCAACTATTGGGATTAGTGGTGAATAACGCCCGGAGAAAGACCATAAGGATTGAGGACCTTTATGATAGGTTGGAGTCCTACTTGAGATCTTTGGAATCCCTGGGGATCACTATAGAACAAAATGCGGCATTCTTGTACCCGCTCGTTGAGTCAAGTCTGCCGGAGAAGTTGATCACGGTATGGCAGCGTAGTGCCCTTTCGAAATATGGTGATGAAGGTGAAGATACACCTCAACCAGATGGGAGGCTCAGCTTGTTGTTAAAGTTTTTACGGCGAGAAGTAAAGAGGGAAGAGCGTCTGGCCCATGTAAGAGCTGGATTTGGGGAATCCTCGAATTCCAAGAGTACAAGGGCCAATACCACGAGGCTACATGTGGCTGAAGTCAAAAAGCCAAAAGAAAGAAACCTGATGGCATGTCTGTTCTGTCGTGGCGACCACTGGTTGAGGAATTGTCAGAAATGGTTGGCCATGTCTGTTCAGAAGAGAAGAGAGGTATTGATGAGGCATAGGGCTTGCTTCAAATGTTTCCGAGTGGGTCATCATGGACGTCAATGCTGGAGATATGTAGAGTGCAATATATGCAAGAAATCGCACAATACCTTGCTGCATCTCGGGGAGCAGTTGGTGTCAAATCAGGGACCATCGAGCAGTAAGGAGAACATCCACACGAAGACTGATTCCAATGCAGAAAAGCCTAATGTGTCATTCGCTGGCATGCATGTGAGAACAGCGGTGCCAACGGCGCTTTTATCCACGGCTTTAGTGCGGTTAGTGAACCATCTGAATGAAGAAAAGGTGGGGAGAGCCTTGCTGGATCAGGGTTCGCAGTCTTCCTTTATACATAGGGACGTGCTCCAGGGTTTAAGTATCCCGGTCTCCAGGGTTGACGCTCAGATATATAGAATCAATGCTACTAAGGGAGAGGAAGTTAAAGACCTTGCCCAGTTTGTCATCAAGCCTCTAGGAAATCAGGACTGGGAATTGCCATTGCAGGCTTTGGTGGTAAATAAAATGACAGGATTATTACCGAGTAGGGACCTTCGCCTACCAATGACCGAGAAGTTGAGAGATATACAACTTGCGGATCCCCAGTTTATGAAGAGTGGGAAAATTGATATAATTCTGGGAGCTGATGTATACGGATTGCTCTTGCTGCCTGAAATCCGAAGAGATGACAAGACCCAGTTGTGTGCACAAAATACGAAGTTAGGATGGATTATTTCAAGAGGATTGTCAGGAAGCGATATCAGCAATACGCAAGTATTTACTACCCGTGTACAGTATGAAGATAATTTAGAAACTATCTTGAAAGGTTCTGGGAGGTTGAAGAGGTTCGGGTTACCAACAAAATAACTCCACAAGATGAGTTTTGTGAAAACCTGTACAAAAGTAGTGTTCGACGTGACACCAATGGGAGATACATAGTTCCTTTGCCCTTTGATCCACGGGTTGGGATGCAGCATTACTTCGGAGATTCCCTGGACTTGTGTGTCAGACGGCAGATGGCCCTGGAAAGGCGCCTAGCTCTAAATGATCAGCTGGGAAAAGATTATTGTAAGTTTATGGAGGAATATGAAGGAATGGGACACATGACCCAGCTGACTGAAATCCCAGTTGGTGGATCAAATAGGACATTGCTACCTGCCTCATCATGCCGTCATTGGAGGCCAACCTGATTAAAAGAAATTTAGAGTGGTGTTCGACGCCTCCGCAAAAACAAAGAATGGATTTTCATTCAATGATAGACTTTACACTGGTCCAAAGCTACAGAACGATATATTCTCTGTTATAATGAATTGGCGAAGACATTGAATAGTTATTATGGCAGACATAGAAAAAATGTATGGACAAATTTTGGTCCGTCCAAGCGATGCAGAAAGGCAGAGAATTATATGGAGGCGAAGATCGGAAGATATATTAATGGCTTATAGACTTAATACTGTTACCTATGGCACTGCTGCAGCACCCTTTTTGGCGATGAGAACCCTATTAAAATTGGTAGAGGATGAAGGGGCTAAGTATCCTAGAGCCTCTAGAGCAATCATAAAGGATACTTATGTAGATGACATTATTACCGGTGCAGATGATCTAAGAGATGGAATGGCGTTGCGTGATGAACTCATCGAGTTGCTTAGATGTGGAGGATTCACCTTGAAGGAACCACTCCAAGGTTATAAGGACATTGGGTTTAGGATGGATCCAAAGTGAAGACTGTTTCTTATATGACGTTCGGTGACTACCAAACGCGAAATGCTTTCCTTCATCGCCAAGTTCTATGATCCCTTGGGATGGTTGGCACCTGTCCTTGTAACAGGAAAAATAATGGTTCAAAGGTTGTGGATAACGGGATTACATTGGGATGATCCGATGGATGAATCATTGATTGAAACATGGAATACTTTCAGAAAGGAATTGAATTTCATAGGAAGTTTGAGAATACCCCGATGGTTGGGTCTCGGAAGGAATACCCAGGGAGTACAATTGCATGAATTCGGTGATGCCTCTGAAGACGCCTATGCGGCGGCTGTTTACATAAGAATTCCCACTGATGATGGTGTCCTTGTAAGACTGTTGGCATCAAAGACTAAGTTGGCTCCCATTCGGAAGATGTCAATTCCACGCTTGGAATTGTGCGTGGCTCTTTTGCTGATCAGACTAATGAAATATATAATGGAAGAATTGAATATCAAAGTGGAGAGTGCAACCTGTTGGTCCGATTCTACCATAGTCTTGATTTGGATAAGAACTATGTCTAGAAATCTCCCTACTTTCATCGGCAATCGTGTGGAGGAGATTCAGAGTTGTCCACAAATCAGGGAGTGGCGCTATGTTCCTACAAGATAATCCAGCGGATATCGCCTCGCGAGGAATTCTGGGGTCCGAGCTGAAACAGTCTTCCATCTGGTGAACAGGACCTACCTGGTTATCAGCAGAATCAACAGAATGGCCCAGAATGCTTCCTGTGTTTGAGAACCAAGGTCAAACTGAGCTCCTGAGTGTTCATGCCCTCAGTGAAACACCTTTCTTGGTGTCTATAGGAGAAATGAACTCAACCTTTAATGGGTATATCCGAAAGGTGGCCTGGATATTGCGTTTTTGCCATATCTGCCGCTACAGTGCGGAGCAATATCAATCGCACTTAACCACAGCCGAACTGAGAAATGCTCATAGGAGAATACTTCAAGCAATTCAGTTCCAGCATTTCAGGGAAGAAATGAGAAGTTTGACCACTTTAGGATCAGTGAAGCGCACAAGCAAGATTTATGGTTTAACACCGTTCCTCGACGATCAAGGAATCCTTAGAGTCGGCGGTAGATTAAAATGGGCTCCATCTATGACATATGAACAAAAACATCCTGCGCTATTGCCTTCATCAGGAAAGGTGGCTCAGATGATTGTTCAAGCGGTTCATATGCGGACTATGCACGGAAGTGTGCACCTGATGCTGTCCTCATTAAGACAGAAGTATTGGATACTGAGAGCAAAAGATCAGGTGAAGAGATGCATTAGAGAGTGCGTGACATCTGTCGATACAATCGCGTCACTCAAGGCCAGCTAATGAGTAATTTACCCAAGGAGAGATTAACACCGGGTAAACCCTTTTCAATCAGTGGTGTAGATCATGCTGAACCTGTGAACCTTCGATTGTCTAAGGGTAGAGGCCGAAAGACTGAAAAAGGCTACATCTGTGTATTTGTGTGCTTTGTGACCCGAGCAGTACATCTTGAATTGGTCACAGATGCCTCTACACCCAGCTTTAAAGTCGGCCTTTAAGCAATTTGTAGCACGAAGAGATCATTGCACTCGGCTATATAGCGATGAAGGAACAAATTTTGTGGGAGCTGCACGACAATTACGTTCATGTTTCTTTCTGGCACAAAAGCAATTAAGAAAACTATCTGCCGTGTTAGCTAATGAGATAACTGAGTGGAAATTCAACCCTCCAGGAGCCCCCCATTTCGGTGGTCTTTGGGAAGCTGGGGTCAAGGCTTTGAAGTATCATATGACGCGAATTATTGGGAACAATTTGTTGACATATGAAGAACTGCGGACCGTTCTAGTTCAAATCGAATCTTGTTTGAATTCGAGACCTTTGTACCCAATGAGTAATGATCCTAATGATCAAGGGGTATTAACTCCCGCTCCTCCCTGACTCTTGTGTCCCGGAAGATGACCTATTATTGGTAAAGAATCATCTCCTAACAAGATGGCAGTTGGTTCAGAGGGTCTTGCAACATCTGTGGAAAAGATGGTCAAGGGACTACTTGAATAACTTGCAACAGCGCAATAAGTGGAAGACCATCAATCCCAATGTCGACACCAATACGTTAGTATTGATAAAAGAGGAAAGAATGCCCCCTGCAAAGTGGCTTATGGGCAGAGTGGTGGAGACAAATCCTGGGAAGGACGGCCTGGTGCGGGTTGTTTCGGTGCGGACATCGGTTGGAGTGCTCCGAAGACCCTTGGTGAAGCTGGTGCTGCTTCCGGTGGCCCCTCCGGAACTTGATGTGGCCCATCAACTCGGGGAGGATTGTTAGAGTTTATTATTATTATTATTTTAATATAACTCTGTGTATATATGTTTATATTATATTTGACCAGGAGTGCCTGGTCGCGTGTGTGAATTTATTGTATATATAGTGTGGTTGGAAATAAAGTGGAGTTGAGCTTTTGTGAGACTAGTGCTTTCACATAGTTTAGACCAGGAAAGCCCGCTACATTTTAGAAGAAGACCTCTGCGCTAACTATACCTCTAGGTGGAAGAGTGAAAAGAAGAAAACTAGCCAAAAGAAGTTGGCGAACAAGAAGCATTATATCAAAATCCTTACTCCATACCTTTAAATTATTGCACATTCGTCCTTTGGTAAAATCTGAAAATATATATTTACCGCCATTACTTATAAAATTGAGATTAATGAACTTTGTCAAGGTAATTATTTCAAATACTTCTAGGTTCGCCTATATTCGAAGAAAAAATTCCCTTGCATAAGTGATGCAAAAAATTAAAAAAGGCATTTTGATTGGACATTAGACTCGAGATATATTTTCACCCATCAGTGAAATTTAATAATATATTATGCAAATATGCCTACATAACATTGGATCCATTTATTACTGTGTTTATTCCAATATATATAAAAAGCATAACGCAAAAAACATTGTAATGGTAAATTTATTATTAGATACTTGAGTTCAGCATGAAATGTTACTCTAGATACTTCAGGCCTTTTTGGGGGGAAAATATTATTGACCAGTCATATTGATCGTTATTAAAAAAAAATTGTTACATGTACTCAAAATATATATTTTTAAATGTGCTGTTTTAATTAATATATAATATTATTGAGTAAGTATTATATTATATATATATTTGTTCTATTTAACAATATTTTGTGAATATTGTTGATATATTTATGTTATTTATGAATACATAAAATAAAAACGATATAATATTAATATATCGAGGTATCAATCATTTTGATGGGAAGGGAAATTCTCATTTCCATAAGAAACATGTCAAGAGTTGTATAGTGTCAGGTCAGACGACTTATTGGCGTAATTTATTGGCAACTGTTTTTTTTCTTCTGAGCACATGTCCATCTTTTGTTGCGAAATTGACGGTGCTCTATCTTTGGATTGACAGATGGATGCATGCAGCAGATTGTTTGTGAGTGTCTTTTGGCTTACTATTGATGTATACGTCTGCACAATACATTTCTTCGTCTGTTATTTCTATTGTTGTTACTTTTATGCGATCAGCGGATATTTCAGAAATGCAAGCTTGCTATATGTAGATAAGTTGAATTATTGTAGCTATATGGAAATATATTTTGGTTATATTTCATGGAATTTATTTTTACACTAAGGGTAAATTTGTTTTTTTTTTAATTTTGAATCACTGTATTTTGTCTTCACATCGGAAAATTTTAAATTATGCAGTATTTCGATTAATCTATCACAATGCTCTGTTGTATGTAATTGTACATATATTGCACAATTTAAAGAATGTACAATATTTCAATAAGCAAATAAAATATATCTATTAAAATTCAAAAATTACTAATCTATATATAGTATTCAATATAAAATATTTAAAATTATTTAAATTGTTGTGTCTTATGTCTTTCTTCAAGATCAGCTGTGAATTGAATTTTCCATTCATTTAAAACAATTCTTGTTTTATTGTCTTATCATTGTAAATTGGTTTATCTTTGTGCTTACGTGAATTAGTTCAATATAAAAATAAAAATAATGTTGACTTATTTCTGTAATTATTTAAAATCAAATTATATTTCCCAAATTCTCCCCTAAGAAATATTTTTCAATTATATATTATCTATTTTTTTTTATTATTATTGAATTATATTTACATTAAAGTATATTTTCGAGAAAATATTCTCTTAAATAAATATAAATCTATTTTCCAATTCTATTTTATCAAATTTTTCCATACTATTATTATTTTAATCAAAATATAGTTTATGATATATTTTATTTAAATATATATGGTAATTTAAAACAACAACCTCATATTGTGTAGATAACTTATAACAAGATTGCCATGTTGTATATAGAAACACATCTATAAATAATTATGCGCATGATTAATCTGTGTCTTTACATCACCCTATGTAATGTAATTTGTACAAAGTGGATAAATAAATAAAATCTGTAATAGATTTAAGAGTTGAGCTAAAGCAGAGATCGAGCATAGTATTACCAAAACAACAGTCTAAAGATGGAACTCATAAATCAGGTAGATTCACAATTCCCACGACAGGCCACCCACACTGTCACATGTGGTGGAATGCAGAGACCCCTCTCACACCTGGACAGGTAAAGGCGCCCTTTCTCAAACGCCCCTGTCACATAAGGTCACCCCGTCTTTAACCTATAAATCATCACCTTACAGTGGCTTGACAGCTCAGTACAGTTCAGTCAGTTGAGTTTAGTTCACCCTTAGCGTCAGCTCACGTCGGTCGTACCTTATGTCGATCTCAACTATCATGTAGACGAGCAAGAAACTTCTATGTCTCCATCTTTCGCTCCTGGCTCAACTTTTATCTGTTACGGAACTTTCTTAGTGCAACTGTGTCTTCGTTTTTTGTGTGGATATCCCCAAGTTTTTCCACTCTGCCTCGACCACGACTGCCTGTATTTTGTGAGAACTTTTAAAGGTCTTCCAAGGTGCAGAAAGGTACTGGAAAACTCTACATCCTGACTGTTCCTCTTGGTCAACACAGTACAACAAGAGCTACCAGGACTTCAACATTATTTCAGTAGTCGACAGGATAACCAAAACGAAGGATACCAAACGAAGAAAGCTAGATAGTCCAGATAGAAGCGAGAAAGTGCAAAGATGGAAGAGCAAACCGAACAGTCCAACGATGCGACTGGGCTATCTGTTCCCCAACAAGAGACGACATTTGAAGAGGAGGAAACGTCGCCGCCCCAAGGGACCTCCGCAGACCCGCTGACACAGATCGCCGATGCCCTGAATAAGCTTCTGGTCGCCCGATCTCCGAGGGAGATAGATGTGAGTCCATACGATGGTACCTTTGAAGCCCAGAGCTTTTTCGACAACTTCGATGCCCAAGCAGACCGAGCTAAACTGACCTACACGGACCGCCTACGCAAGTTACCCTGCTACCTGCAAGGTAAGCCCCTACAATATTTCCGAAACCTACGGTTAGATAGGTTATTTTATATTGATGTCCGCCAAACCTTGATAGATTTATTCCCAACAGCGACAGAAGCGTCGTTTTCACGCTTCCTAGCCATCAAATTGACACCCCAAATGCCCCTAGAAGACTACTACCAAAACAAAACGGTAATGGGCATGAAATTAAACCTACCCGCCGACATATTAATAGATTCTCTAACCGAAGGACTACCCGTCGCAGATCAGCGATTAATCGCCACGGTGCAGCCAAACACCATTAAAGAATGGTTCGACCTAGTGTCGAGAATAAGAAGAACCCAGTGTGCCACCAGTGCAGTGTACCAGCGCCAAGTAGACAAGGCCCCACATCCAACCTACCACAACCCACCACCGCGGCACAACAACCAGCGGTCATCACGTGTAACGTACCAAGTTGCACCCCCACCCTCGCCTTGCAAGTATTGCAATGCTATGCACTGGCACTCACAGTGTGAACAACGGTTCCAACAGGACCGAACAAGCCAAGTCTACAGCGCCAGACCACGCACAACCACTGTACCAAAATCTGGTACCCGGCCCAAGGTCCAATCTCGGAGCCCTGTTCCCCAAGTCCAAGCTGCAAGCCGAGACGACTCTACAAGCCCCGCGAGCAGCTCAACGGTAGGAAAACCTGAAGCTTATTTTCGTTGAACAGCTTATAATATGGACTGAATTGTCACCTAATGTAAATTTGCCCTTTTTAATAGACACGGGAGCAGCTATAAACCTACTTAACTTAGATATTTTAAGAACCATAGAAAATAGGTTACCATATAAAATTATTATCCATCAGTACAGTTTAACTATAAACGCAATAGCCCACAATGTAAATACCCTTGGATATATATTTTTAAAACTTAAAATAGGTAACCTCACCCAAAAACTAAAATTTTTTATAGTAGAAGCTTCACTACCTTTTGGTATTTTATCTATTAATACCCTTAAAATATTTAAATTAATCATAGATTTTAATAATCTCCAAATTTATCAAAATAATGATGCTCTCCCAACGAATGTCTATAAGTTCACTAAGTGCAAACAGGATGTATGTCCCACTCAACCGAGATAAACGGATATTTTTACCACCTTCCCCTCGAACCAATCCTGTTTACACGTGGCGGACCCTACCCCAATTATATGTTCCCCCACTATTGTTTCACCCACTATATCTCCTACCCATGATATTGAGATTTCCATACCTTCTAATGCGACACCTCAGTTAGAACATTGTCCACACGAACTCCACCGAATTCTATATGAATTCTCGCATGTGTTCTCTACTAATAAATACAATGTGCCCAAATTGAACATACCACCGGTAAAAATCAATACCACCACAGATAAAATAATAGCATTACGCCCATATAGAGTGCTACTACACGACCAACAAGAAATACAAACCCAAATAGAGCAAATGCTCCAACATGGAATTATTGCCCCGTCAGTTTCACCTTATGCCAGTCCAATAACTCTTGTTACAAAACGTGACAAAACGAAACGTTTCTGTATTGATTACAGAAAACTTAATGAAATCATCGCTCCAGACGTACATCCTTTACCTTTAATAGAAACCATTCTTGACAAATTGTCGAAAGCCAAATACTACTCTTCTGTAGATATAGCATCCGCATATTGGCAAGTGGAAGTAGAACCTAACTCACGTAATCTACTAGTTTTCGTGACGTTGGATAGTCAGTACGAATTTTGTAGACTTCCTTACGGATTTAAAAATTCGCCACAGATATACCATCGTGCCATAAACCAGGTCATGCAAAAATATGAACTAAATTTTGTTACCCATTACTTCGACGATTTCATTATTTTTTCTGACACCTTAGAGGATCATCTACAACACCTACAACAATTTCTAACGGTATGTCAACACGAAAACATCAAACTCAATTATAACAAATGTTCGTTTTTTAAAACAAATATAGATTTCTTAGGATACACTGTTACCGCAGGTACTTATGCACCACAGACGCGCAACCTTGATACCATAAGTGCAATCAAACCACCTACCAATCAAAAGACATTACAATCATTTTTAGGAGCAGTGAACGTGTATAATAAGTTTATACCAGATTATGCCCGCTTACGTGCACCTTTAAATAAACTACTTAAAAAAGATGTGAAATGGAATTGGGACCCAGATTGTCAACAAGCTTTCACCACTCTCCAAGAGAGTTTAACCAGTAAACCAGTACTACACTTGTATCAAGTCGGTTTACCATGCCGCCTTTATTGCGACGCATCCACCCAAGGGATCGCAGGCATACTCAAACAGGTACATCCAGACGGACAAGTACATCCTGTACAATATTTCAGCCGCGCCCTTAGAGCACATGAGAGAAACTACACCGTTTCCGAACTCGAGTGCCTCGCCATCGTCGAAAGTGTAGACAAATTCCGAATATACCTCACCGGTATAAAATTCACCATATACACAGATCACCAAGCTTTACAATGGCTTAAAACTATAAAATATCCGTCAGGACGACTCTTTAGATGGAGCCTGAGACTATCTACCTATAATTACGAAATTCACTACCTCAAAGGCAGCCAACAGTACGAAGCAGATTTGTTATCGCGAAACCCCTTTGTAGGATTTGTCAGTGCTGATATTATCAAACAGCATCAACCAACAGCATCCCCCTTCAACATTGATACAAACTGGTTACATACCATTACCCGAAAAGGTGTAATTAAAATAATAATTCCCGAAACCCTGCAACATACTCTAATGAATAAAGTTCACCAAGAATATAACCACCCAGGCATCTCTCAGATGACCCGCATAATTACTGCCCAGTACTACTGGAAAGGTATCTCTAAATCTATAGAAAAATTTGTCAAGTCGTGTCACACCTGCCAAATCATTAAAAGGCCCAAAGGTAAACCCTATGGTGCCCTTGGACAAATTCCACCACCTCAACAACCATTCGACTTAATCTCTATAGATACCATAGCTGGAATTTCGAAATATGGACACCAAAGACATATCTACACGTAATAGTGGATCATTTAACGCGATATGCTTGGACCTTTCCATCGAAGTCCACCAGTACCCTAACATACATTCAAACCCTCAAAACGGTACTACAGCAAGGATCTCCAAAACGTCTGTTATCTGACAGAGCGCCCGCTTTTACCTCAGAAAAATTCCGTAAATTTCTAATAACGCATGGTATACAACCTCTACTAACTACCAGCAATAACCCACAGGCAAACGGTTTAATAGAACGCTTAAATGCGACCATTACAGGCAAGCTCAGACTAGCTTATCTAGAAAATCCGAAAGCTTCCTGGACTCAACTAGTTAAACGCGTCACTCAGACGTACAATAACACGCCCCATTCTGTCACAAGTTTTCCACCTACCTACTTAATGTTCAATGTTATCCCCCCAGATCTAAGAACTCATCTTGACCCATACCCCGAAATAAATATAGCTCGAGAGATAGCAAACTCTCGTACTCAAAATAAGCATAAAAAAGATAAAGAAACATTTGATAAGCAGCACAGAACACCACATTTCGAAGTAAATGATCTTGTTTTGGTAAAAAATTACAGACATCCAGACACAGGTAAATTAGCACCATATTTTACTGGACCATACAAAATAATTGAAATAATATCACCTAATGTCGTTCGAATAGATCGCCCCAATCAGCCTCTCAATAGAGACAGTGACACCATACATGTCAATAAATTAAAATATTACACAGAGAATGTTCTGTACATTACACCTCCACAAACCCGATTTGCTCAAAACCCACAGCGATTGTCTCAAGATGTATATTTCAGTGAATTCAATCATTTGACTCCAGATATCTTCGAGACGCAACTAGTCCGAATTATACCGCCTACAAGCTCACAACCCTTTTTGCATTTAAACCCCAGTATTTTCAAATAGGCAAGAAATATGCCAAACTCAACAAAAGAAGAGAGAGAGAGAGAAAGTCAGTTTCGAGTAAATCTCAAACATCCCCCATGATTGACCACCCACGGCGATACCGTGAAAAACAGGGAAGTGGACGCCCTTTTTGACGCCACTCCCCTGGTCACTGTTATCTTTTGAGAATATCTTCTCTCCCCCCTCAAGCAGTCATCTTGACCGCTAGCTTCATGACACCATTTTGAACACATGTGTCACACTACTCATTTAGATTTCCTCGAGAATCTCACAAATCTCACCAACGAGATATCACAACACAACATACTTTAAACATTTTACATGTTAATTGATAACATCAATTAAAACAATTTGGTTAAGTCTTATATAGACTTTTTAACGCGAAAGAGAAATCATTCTCTACATACCAGCATTGAGGACAAACGAAAAGATCATTTCACATATTCCCAGTTTCAGAGTCATAGAAACACCGATATTACCAAAGGGATATAATCTAGTCACACACCACAACTGTAACTTTTCGTCAAAAGAGACAATTTTTGTTCAATTTTACACTACTTAAAATTTATCCAATCATTAATAACCTTCAATTATATTATAAATTTTGTATAAAATCTTGAATAATTATTCTTATTCTTACCTTTCAATTATATAAACATTTTTTTTAATCCAACATTTAAAAAAAAAAAAAAAACCTTTAATCAAATTTACTTTTATTTTTCATGATATTATTTTAGTATTGTAAAACATCTAATTGTTTCAAAAATTATTTTTATTTTATTATTTATTATATATTTTATATATTACAGGTTTAATTTTGTCCACTTACACTTTTGTACCCGCAATCATATTTCTATATTTCTATTCACTATATTTTATTTGTTTAAATACCTTTATTATCTGACAAAGTTTATCATCCACTATCGGGCATCTACAACAATCGTTTTCAACAATCATATTCTTTAACCAATCCCCTATATTTTTCATCACTATCTTTTCAGTCATTGCGTCACGTCAATGTAGAAAAACGACAGCACTGCTTGACAATTTATTTTTTGATTTCGTAATTCAACAAACGCCTTGAACACAGTTCCCCAGACTTACAAATCCAAACTTCTGGTCTGAACAAGCTTCAAGAGTTTATTTCATTTCATCCGCAGAGCAAATCACCAACGCATACACAAAGCGTTCACTTTTTTCAACTTTCAACTTTTTTTTTCCGCTCTAGCGGACCACATTCAACCTTTGATTTCGAGTCAAGTCAGATCACCTACTGTCGCTACAATTCTACTTATCGCATGGCTCTATTTCACTCCTTTCTCAATCATATTAATAAGCAACTTTTCTTCAACAACTTTTAACCCAATAATCCTAAAATTGTGACAAAACACTGTAACCCTTATATAGGATCGCAAGTGAAACATTGCCAAGGAAGACAGCTCAAGTCTATATCCTCGCTTTGCACCTGGATCTGAGTATTTGGTTTACATGGGCACTTCTAACAATTACATATTCTTCAACAACTTTTCAACCCAATAACACTACAATTGTGACAAAGCACTGTTACCCTATACAGGATCACAGGTGAAACATTGCCTAGGAAGACGCTCAAGTCCATATCCTCGCTTTGCACCTGGACCTAAGTATTTGATTGCATGTGTAAATCTCACAATTACTTATTCTTTAACTACTAACCCTGTCCAACGCCCATCAATATTCTCTTAGAATGTGAATTTTTATGTCATCATTTTATTTTAATCATCTTTTTTGTTAATCAAACAAAATGTCATTTTTATTTCACTTTTATATATCCAACAAATATCATCTTGTTATAGCCCTTTTTAACCCTCACAGTTTAAATTAATTAAAAGAAATTTCAATTACTTACCTGTGTTAGAGAGGCTTTACCCGCCTAAACCCGGATAAACCCTTTCACTCCCGGGGCCCATCTATGGTAATTTAAAACAACAACCTCATATTGTGTAGATAACTTATAACAAGATTGCCATGTTGTATATAGAAACACATCTATAAATAATTATGCGCATGATTAATCTGTGTAATTGCATCACCTATGTAATGTTATTTGTACAAAGTGGATAAATAAATAAAATCTGTAATAGATTTAAAAGTTGAGCTAAAGCAGAGATCGAGCATAGTATTGCCAAAACAACAGAGTCTAAATATGGAAGTCATAAATCAGGTAGATTCACAATTCCCACGACAGGCCACCCACACTGTCACATGTGGTGGAATGCAGAGACCCCTCTCACACCTGGACAGGTAAAGGCGCCCTTCTTCAAACGCCCCTGTCACATAAGGTCCCCCCCCCCGTCTTTAACCTATAAATACATCACCTGACAGTGGCTTGAGAGTTCAGTCAGTTCAATTCAGTTTAGTTTAGTTCACCCTTAGTGCAAGCCGCGTCGGTCGTATGTTATGTCGATCTCATCCAACATGTAGTTAGGAAGAACTCGTCTATCTCCATCTTGCGCTTCTAGCTCAGCTTTTATCTGTTAACGGAACTTTCTTAGTGCAACTGTGTCTTCGTTTTTTGTGTGGATATCCCCAGCTTTCCACTCTGCCTCGACCACGACTGCCTGTATTTTGTGAGAACTTTTAAAGGTCTTCCAAGGTGCAGAGAGGTACTGGAAAACTCTACATCCTGACTGTTCCTCTCGGTCAACACAGTACAACAAGAGCTACCAGGACTTCAACATTATTTCAGTAGTCGACAGGATCTCTACAAAAGCTACTGGAATTCTCAACTCATTACATGTATATATATATATATACTGTGTTCTTACAGTGAATAAAAAATTGTGATGACTAGGCTAATCAGGGGTGAACCTTAGGTTTCGACAATTTAATCTACCAAAGCGCTTTTTTAGAGCTGTAATACTTTATCGGTTTATGCGACACTGAATCTTATGTAGGGTATTTAATAAAACTATGGACAATTAATTTCATTCTTACAATTATTTTTCACTTAAATTTTGTTTGCGGTGTTAAGAGCATTTCTCGATGTAAATATTTATATGTAATTCTGATGTCCTAAAAGCTTATACCTATAGTTTCATTGAACACAATAAATGTGATTCCATCCTTTAGTGACGTATATATAAGCAGAATGATCCAATAAAGGATTAGATTTGTGTAGAATAAATGAGCGAAACCGCTAAAAGAGTTCGTCACTGCGGGTTGAGCCAAGCCCTTATATAAGAAAAAATTTGTGCTTACTGGTTTTATTTGAAAGATAAATTGCGCGTTTTTCATAATTAATTATCCTTGTATGTATAGAACATTATATAGGTAGAGCAATAATTTTTAAAGCAATTACTTTAAAATATATTGGAAAATATGTTAGAACCTGCAGTAATTTAAAAACAGATTTGAAACAATGGTAAAGAATTTGTATCCAATATTTCTTTATTTTTTTTTTCTATGGACACGGAGACAACAACAGACAACAACTGTTGTCTCCGTGTCCATAGAAAAAAAAGAAATAAAATAAAATAAAATAAAAAAAAAAAAATAAATAAAAAAATAAATAAAAAAAATTAAAAAAAAAAAATATTTCTTTATATTATCAAAAACGCAACAGAAACTTATAAATTGATCAAAATGTTTTTTTGGATATATATTTATTCAACAATTTCAGAACATTATGATTTTTTGGCCATATATTTCGGGGTTGGAAGATTACAATGTAATAACTCTGCAGAGGAAAGAAATCTTCTATTAGTTCACCAGAAATTGTTGAATAAACCAGGGTATTGAAGCGTTGAATGGCTATGTTGAAATTATGCATCAATAAAATTTAGTGAATTGTATGCGGAAGATCTATGATAGGTTCAATTATATATAAATAATCCTCTATACTCTCTTTTAAAATCCATAGATTCATTAAATGGCTTGGAAAATACTTATTTTCTAGTGCCTGATTTAAAAGTTGAATTTATCAATACGAGTATTTCCTATTACACGCATGCATGCAAAATCACAGTGGTAAGTGTATTAAATTTGTGAATTTGCTGGTGTGTTAACCACTGATTAAACAAATGCTTGAGAATATTCACTATTCAAATCAATAAAACGGTAGGGATATGTTTTATTTATGATTTTTTCAATCTAGCGAAATGATACCTTTTCTTGTACACAGATGTGGCTCTAATGCCTTATGTTGGATTTTAAGTTTAATGAAAAAGCGAGTATCCTTTGAATCTGCTCCAGATAATTTTAGGGACCTTTTAATATTTTCTCAAATGACCAAAATGAAAATAGCTTTTCTTCCTGCACAGATTAACTGGAAGTGTTATGAAATATTATTATTTTATCTAGAAGATGATTACAGGTGGTGAGAACTTGAAACTCCATATGATCCCGGAACAAAGCGACAATTTACTAAGTTATCCGAGAAGGAAGAACCAAGACAAAAGATATGCGAGTATGTAAAAGTTAAAAACAAAGTGTGATACGCGTCCTTTTGGCTTAAATGAATGAATCCCAATGTATTCATCTGATCTCTCTCTCTCTCTCTCTCTCTCTGGACCAACAACTTTCCACTTTAGACTTTCCCGAATGAAATCGGTTTTTAATTGAACAATTCTCGATACAATTAGAGGTAATTGAAGAATCGCTGTGAGATTTGAGAAGCGTTTCTTCAGGCCAATTTTCCGCGTACTTATTTGTGTAGAAAAATCGAATAAAGAAATGTCAAAGGATATTACTTCGACAAATTTTATAATTTTGTTCATGCATTTTTGTGTTAATGAATAGCTATTACCCTATTCCTTGGAACTTTCGATCAAATCTCATGAATATAGATTCTTCCATATAAAAATATGTCTATTGAAGAATACACATGCGGTTTAAAACCAAAGTGCTTCATTTGAGTTATATTGTGGCATGTGTGCTTGAAATACAAGTATTTTTTATTGCTCGATCAATAAAAATTATTAAGAACTATATATATATAGTAAATAATAATATACCCAAAAAATACATACAATATATTGTAAAAAAAGGCGTTCGGATGATTCTAATTTGAAAAAAAAGCTGCCTAGCTCCTCTTCCTTTTAATGGATGCATTTATTAAGAATTACATTATTTTTAAAAATATTTTTCTGAGCAGAATGCTTGGAATGATATCAGTGATAAGTTAAGACTTGATATTTTATTAAGAATTTTATAAATATTATATATATAAGAAAAGAAAATTCAGGCAAAAGCCAACCTATATACCATGGTTTCAGGCTTTCATCAGTACAGAGGCGGCTTCGATTTATAACATATTAAAGGATAAGTTATCAAATGATGAGTTTGCCAAATAGGTTTCGAGGCTGATGAAGCGCCGAGGTCTATTTTCAAGCGTGACATTCATGCTACAAGAAAACCTCAAACGCCCCTGTCACATAAGGTCACCCCGTCTTTAACCTATAAATCATCACCTTACAGTGGCTTGGCAGCTCAGTACAGTTCAGTCAGTTGAGTTTAGTTCACCCTTAGCGTCAGCTCACGTCGGTCGTACCTTATGTCGATCTCAACTATCATGTAGACGAGCAAGAAACTTCTATGTCTCCATCTTTCGCTCCTGGCTCAACTTTTATCTGTTACGGAACTTTCTTAGTGCAACTGTGTCTTCGTTTTTTGTGTGGATATCCCCAAGTTTTTCCACTCTGCCTCGACCACGACTGCCTGTATTTTGTGAGAACTTTTAAAGGTCTTCCAAGGTGCAGAGAGGTACTGGAAAACTCTACATCCTGACTGTTCCTCTTGGTCAACACAGTACAACAAGAGCTACCAGGACTTCAACATTATTTCATATATTTATATTATACTAGCGGATGTACCCGGCTTCGCCCGGGATTTACCCGAGTAAAGGTTTGTCTAACAAAGATTTGTTAAAACAATTCTCTATAAAATTATAAAAATAATAATAGATATATTTTGATAATTTGAAACTCGTAAATTTGAATCTCTCGAAAAAGTGAAAAGTTTTTCCCGGTCCCTTTAAAAATACTCGATAAGTTGTATAAAATCAATATTAATTGGTTCCCTCGGTAATTGGAAGTTAAAGGAATAGAATCTTGCCTTGGAATTCTATCATTATTCTTGTCTCAAATAAATTGCCGTGTCATCCTGAATTTTGTCTTTCCTAATTTTCTACATTACAAAATCATCATTGTAGATAAATGATAAAACTAACTTTGACTTGTGCGCAATTAATAGGTAGAAATCTTACTTTTGATAAATAATCTTCAAGATAATAAACTTAGTGATAATAAAACTAATATATAAAAAACCTGTTATCATCGTCTCAATGTGGGCGCTGCTTGCGAGTTAAATCTACAAATCTGCAAATAACTCTAAGGATATTCAAGATATTCAAAATATTATTTGTCAAAAACCTTCCCGGGGATATACCTAATAACATCCCGAAATTTAACGGCCATTGGATGTATGGGATTTTGAATCTATAGAGTACACACAGACAGACATTCAATTTTATATATATATAGATATATCGGTCAGCAGACTACCTTTACAAGCAAAATTAATTTGGTCCCAGAGGCTTCTTGAGAAAACAAGAAATAGGTATTTAAGGCCAAAATTGTGTAAATACGTTTAACATGCGAAAAAATAGTAAAAAATGATAATAGAAAAGGTCACAGTCTGCACCATTCTGATGAGGGCCAACAGCGCAAAATGCGTTCGTGGTTGACCTTTGACCTTTCTTGATTTATCAAGAATATGGGTTAGCAAAATATCAGGGAACAGGCTAAATCAATGTTTAGTTGATTTCTGTTCAAATAGATGTGAACGTAGTCGGAATATGTCTTTTTGATTTTAATAACAAACACCTGACCATTTTTATTATTTTATCAATATATATAATGATGTTTATAAAAGAGATTATATTAAAGCTCACCGTTTTCTCTATAGCGAGATGAAATAATTTGAGGTAAACGAAACTACGAGTCAACTAGGAAACTCGTATATGTGCTTACTCATATATTGTGAAGCGTCGCATATATGTTGATCTTTTTATTTCTCTGTTTTAAAGACTTTCTTGAAAGTTGCCAGATTCTGATATACAACGACTAGATAATATAACAGAGTAAGAACATTATTACCGGTAAGAAAACTCGGCTACATCACTAACTAACAAATAGTAAAGTGTGATTATATCTAACTAATCATAGTCCATAGAGACGGTATCAAATTAATATTTCACGTGAGGATGGTAATTTGTTTCAATTAACTGTAATTTAATTTATTTCTTGTGGTTACCATTTGTCAAAGAGGATAATAAGTCTAAATTAGTTGGTCTATGCAATCAGCGATAAGGTCATTTTAAAGATTTACAACTCCCCAACAAACTCTAATATATATTATATTTATGTATATATATAATTCTTTAATAAATCATTTTGAGTGATAATCTCTTTATTCTGTTTCCAATGATAATTGTTCTTTTATACAATACTTTCTTATGAAAAAATTGCTAAAAATGTAAAAAATCCTTAAAACATGAAATGCTGGTCATTATAAAGGTTTATACTTGGGGCATAGCTCTGTAACAGCTACCAGCGGGTCCCTTGTGTGGTAGATATGGGGAATGGATATCAGTTATAAGAAAGTCTGAACTTAAATTGATTTGTTGAATAGGTAGTCGTGTTGACCGACAGCGAAGTATTTAGGAAGTTTGATAATGTGACACCATATTGATCCTATGACATACCACATAAACACAAAGCCGATAATATGAAAATAAGAATAAAGCCATAATATCCGAACTGATAGTTATAATCTATAAAAAGGAAATATTTGATTTCAAACCAGGGGAACAGGCAATCTTTCATATCTTGGACTGGAAACTCACATTGACAAAAACGCTGATCATTAAAAAGGTGTTACATAAATCTTCTATGATACATTAGCACGCTATCTTTTATATGATATTCAAAATGTTTTTGACGCGAATGATTCATTTCAATAAATAAATTCTCAATGTCCTTACTACAACGATATAATAATGGGAATGACAGTTTCATCAATGATACCATTCAGTGGAATGGGTTAATAAAATAGCAAAACTGCTGGGAAGATTTACTACTGCTGAGCCAGGCCCTCCCATTATTTTATCTTTGAAGTGAGGTCAGTATAAAATTACTTTATAAAGAATAATACATGTCAAATATAGTTTAAATTACCTATAAGCTCTATTCATTATCAGACCCCAATTCGTCTCATGGAAAGTCATCTTACTAAAAAGCGATATAAAACTCCACCGACTTGATATTTTAAATAGTGTGGGAAACATTCAGGAAAGTAAAATTATATCTATAGTTGATTTGTACATATATAATTGAGAATGCTTAAATGGGCACATGGTTTGATATACGTTAGCAAACCATTAGAATGTGCGAGTAATCAAATGGGACTCACACACACAAAGGTATCTTATGAGTGCTAATTGATCGCTATGTTCAGACAAATGGCGTACTAAAACGCTAGCTACAATAATTATAACGGCTGCATTATATTTCCTCGAGATAAATAACAACAAATATTATTTTTATTATTTTAGAAACTAGACATTGTCTCAATTTGGATTATTGTTGTTGTCATGTCCAATGAAGAGCCTCTAATGTCTCCATGCATCTCTATCACAACAGTCGAAATGTTCACATCTTGGGTGTGAAAAACTACAGCTCTGGGTCCATGTCAATGGCAATTTGGATTGATCACGATATATGCTTTATATAAAAATATTTATCCAAATTGACGATCTCTGGTGGTAGAAAAGAATTATATTAAAATAAATGCGTATAGGTAACGATATATAACTATTTTAAAATTCTAAACTTCACAGGGGTCTAAATATATGAGACTAGTTTTTTATTAATACCGATTTTGTAAGAGTGATTCACATTTTTGAATCACTTAAAATTTTGAGGCACACTATATTATATATGTTATATAAAAATAATATTTTATTTAAAATATATATCATAGATTCAAATACTCTGCTAAATCGACCGCCTGAGGTCACTCTTCCCCTATAAAAAACTCGTTGTTGTTTTATCCCAATGGCCGGCTCAAAACTTTTGTACATTATGTAAATAATATTTTGTTTTCCTTATTCTACTCGCCTTAAGCCAGGCATTACTTTTATCAAATTATGTTCTTTTATATATTCCTCAGCTCAAATAAAGAAATCTCTAATCTTCAATATTTTTAATATTATTTCAAGATTGTTAACCATGACTGCATTACCATAATCCTCAACAATTCCAAAATCAGCAGAAAATATCATTCATTTTCTTTATTAAATATATAATATATATATATAAATATATATTAATAAAATATCTCAATTTCGATTAAAATAAGTGTTAAATTTCAATTTGAATATTTTTGTGAGATAAATATGACTAAATTATAAAATATTCCATAAATTAATAGTCTAGAAAAATCTAAAGAAAAAAAATATATAGATTTAAACATCTGTTTTATATAAATATTTTGAAGTTTATTTTAATAAAATAAAATTTGGATTCATTCTCTCTCTCTCAATTTGTATTTTATGTTCTTAACTAACACTTTAAAGGAAGATTTAAAACAAATAAAAGTTGAATAAACTTTTTATATTTTAGTTTTAAAAATATTTTCAGACCGTTTTAGGGATTTGTCTGGATTATGTGGATTCAAGGCAGTTCGTTACTTACTGAAATTCATTCAATCCTATTGGGAGCGTGGTATTTAGTTGTCAAAATGTACTTTTTTTCCTATTGTCAATTTCCCCTTCAATAAAATAACACTAAACTAATTCTATACTATAGTTGTGAAAAGGAATTTGTATATTTTAGTTTCTATTAATTCTGTTTTTATTGTAATCATGTTGCAATTATCAAGGAGTCATTTATTTAAAAAGAGTCATTCAGGTGTACAAAATATACAAACAACTTTCTCCTTTTAACATTTTATGTTCCATTTATTATATATATAGAGAGAAAGAGGATTTATAGGTTAAATCCATTAGAAACATTCATTAATCCAGTTTATAAGTAAATGTATTCAATTATATTGTATCAATAATACAAAATCAATAACAATGATTGTTTTCTAAATCGGCAACTTGATATTATCGCCTTAGAGAATATAAATATTCCAAAATTTGTGTTCTCAAAGCAATATATTAACAAAATATATAGATTGCAAATCGTTGTAATCTTTTACAAGTGAAAATCTAAAAATAATGATAAAAGAGGTAGTGACGTATCCAAATATTTTAGTCGAAAAACCAACAATATAGAGTATTCACAATAGTTATTCAATGACAATATGTGAAAATATTCAAGTATTGATGTAAAATGAAACCTCTAACATGGGGTAAAAAATACCGATTATAGTATTATCTGGAATATCAGTTTCAGCAGTAGGTATGAGTATTCACATTAGTTATTCAATGACAATATGAGAAATATCTTCAATTCTATATGTAAAATGAAACATCTAACATGGGGTAAAAAATACCGATTCTACTATTATCTGGAATTTCAGTTTCAGCAGTAGGTATGAGTATTCACATTAGTTATTCAATGACAATATGTGAATAATATTCAATTCTTGATGTAAAATGAAACCTCAAACATGGGGTAAAAAATACCGATTCTAATATTATCTGGAATATCAGTTTCAGCAGTAGGTATGAGTATTCACATTAGTTATTCAATGACAATATGTGAAAAATATTCAATTCTTGATGTAAAATAAAACCTCTAACATGTGGTAAAAAATACCGATTCAAGTATTATCTGGAATATCAGTTTCAGCAGTAGGTATGAGTGAAGGAAGTATATCATTCCATTTATTAGGTTTATTTTTCTACGCGATAGATTGAAGCTCAATAACCTCACTTCTTTGTCTGAACGCTATGTGTAACTTTTGTATTCATAAAATGGAATATATACCTCTGTTTATATATAAAAATATAATATATTGGTTGCAGATAATATTCCTTCCACGTCTCACAAGCTAATCGAAGCATGCAGCTCCTACAGCATGTGAGTTTATTTCTTCAATCTATCGAGGTTATTGGAATACTATAATATTTCCCCGTCTTATATCTATATTAATAAAATGCAAATTTCATAAGTGTTGTTCACTAAAAACTTTTGTTACAATGCATCAATTTCAACCAAATTTTCAACATTTATGTAAAACGAGATGGAGCAGGTTTTGCTTAACATCAAAATATATTTCCTAACATTAACATGCGTAACTTCGCTGTTATCGATTAAATACAAAAAAAATCAACAGAGTTAATTTTATTTATATATAAATACAAAATTAAATTTCAACAGAGTTAATTTTTTTACATACTAGCTAATAATCTCAATCTAAAAATATAATATAAAAAGCCAACAATGAAGAGTGAATGTAAGATAAAAAGCCAACAATGAAGAGTAAATGTAATATAAAAAGCCAACAATGAAGAATGAATGTAAGATAAAAAGCCAACAATGAAGAGTGAAGGTAATATAAAAAGCCAACAATGAAGAATGAATGTAAGATAAAAAGCCAACAATGAAGAGTGAATGTAAGATAAAAAGCCAACCATGAATAGTAAATGTAATTTAAAAAGCCAACAATGAAGAATGAATGTAAGATAAAAAGCCAACAAAGAAGAGTAAATCTACTTATATAATTGCCTTATTCTGTCTGTGTGAAGTTCACTGTGTGAAGTTCACGGATAGATTTTGGTCAGAATATAATATAAAAAGCCAACAATGAAGATTGAATGTAAGATAAAAAGCCAACAATGAAGAGTAAATATGATATAAAAAGCCAACAATGAAGAATGAATGTAAGATAAAAAGCCAACAATGAAGAGTAAATGTAATATAAAAAGCCAACAATGAAGAATAAATGTGAGATAAAAAGTCAACAATGAATAGTAAATATAATATAAAAAGCCAACAATGAAGAGTGAATGTAAGATAAAAAGCCAACAATGAAGAGTAAATGTAATATAAAAAGCCAACAATGAAGAATGAATGTAAGATAAAATGCCAACAATGAAGAATGAATGTAAGATAAAAAGCCAACAATGAAGAATGAATGTAAGATAAAAAGCCAACAATGAAGAGTGAATGTAAGATAAAAAGCCAACAATGAATAGTAAATGTAATATAAAAAGCCAACAATGAATAATGAATGTAAGCTAAAAAGCCAACAATGAAGAGTAAATCTATATATATATAATTGAATGTCTGTCTGTCTGTCTGTCCTCTATAGATTCAAAAACCATACATCCAATCGCCGTGAAATTTTGGGATAACAAGTTTTCTTATCACTAAGTTTGTTATCTTAAATATTATTTATCAAAAGTAAGATTATCTCAGGATGACACGGCAATTTATTTGAGACAAGAATAATGATACAATTCCAAGGCGAAGATACTATTCCTTTAACTTCCAATTACCGAGAGAACCAATTAATATTGATTTTATTCAACTTATCGAGTATTTTTCAAGGGACCAGGAAAAAATGTTCATTAGATAAAACTATGATTTTCTAATGTAGAAAATTAGGAAAGACAAAATTCAGGATGACACGGCACACAGGGACCGGGAAAAAATGTTCACTTTATCGAGAGATTCAAATTTACGAGTTTCAAATTATCAAAATATATCTTTTTTTTAAATAAGTTTTTAGAGACTTGTTTTAACAAATGTTCGCTAGACAAACCTTTACTCGGGTAAAACCCCGGGCGAAGCCGGGTACGTCCGCTAGTACAACATAAAACTTTAAATATAAACCAAAATTAATATAGCAAAAACCTTTTAATATTATATTCCTTTCGGTAAGGTTATAAATAAAAGATAATTCGCTCGTGTGAGGGAGAGTTTCTTTTATGTATAAAGGTAATACAAGTTTTCGGACTCAACAGCCCTTCGACAGGTATAACTATGGTACTGTAGATTTTTGAATTTAAATATTCATATATATATATTATATAAAGAATATTTTTGATGTTTATGAATATTATTTATAGAATTATTGATCATTTGCTTGATACACGAATATTATTATGATATTACAGTCGTGGTAATGATAATAAAAATAGTTAGGAGCAGAAATTGTTTTAATTGAGCTTAAGGATTATATAAAAAACAGAATTTGATAAAGTTCTATCTGACTTTAGGTGAGTAGAATACGGAAATCAAAAGACATATTTACATAAATATTTGAGCCGGCCAACGGGGAACAACAACAAAGAGGTTAATATAGTGAATTCGGCGACATCTGGGGGTCGATTTAAACAGAATAATCTGTTCTAGAGAATTTATAATTCCAAAATAAAATACAATTTTTATATAACATATATACCTGTCGAAGGGCAGTTAAGCCCGAAAGCTTGTATTGACGTTATATATAAAAAGAACCTCTTCCCTTAGCGAATTGTCTTTTATTTATGAACCAAATTATTAATATATATCATCAAGTTTATATATAAATTGATAACAATGTTATATATAAAAAAAAATTTATGGCCTCACATAAGAATAAATAGGTATTTTAAATTGTAGCTTTGAAACGTATTATATATTTTAAATATTTAATCTATGGAACGTTCGCTTGATTGCGAGAAAGGTGGAAAAAATAAATTAGACTACGTGAGTCAGCTAGATGACATTGCGAAGTAGAAGACACGAAGAATGGCATAAATACTTCATATAAATGTATATATAATTAATTTAAGGCAATTTTTATAGTGTGAACTGCTTGGCATACTACCTCTATGGTTCGTATTGAGATCTTTGTAAACTGCATCACAGCCTGGCATGGTTCAGCCCATAGCGGTTTACCTACGTGTGTGTGAATACCTTATATATAAATAATGATAAATATATATTTTTCAGTTTAATATCTATATTTAGGAGTATATGAAGAGTATGTACATATTTTATGTATATATATTTTTATTTATAAGTATATTGGATTTGAATTAAACAGTTATACAACAAACCCAACAAATAACCAGGAAAATATATATTTCCTAATTTTAATTCGAATATATAAAAACGCCTCAATTTATTCTTTAAAATAGAAGAATATTTGTTTTTTGAACTAACCATAACTTCAGCACATGCAGGACAGATTTGATGTCTCGAATAGACATATCTTCTGTCGATATAATGCCAGCAATCATGACTTCCGTTATAAAAACTGTTTATTATTGAGCCTATAGAACTTGCGTAATGGTTTGCAAAGGTGCGAGGCTTGATCGATGCGGACGACGAAATAGCACAGGGTCGTCTTCTCATATTAGTCATGCTTACGTTCTTACAATGGTACCATTTATCTACGAGTGTTGCATCGAAGTTGGTGACAGGACGAATTGGGCAGCATATGTGGAATGCCCTACCTGGTGAACACACAGTTTGTGTCGATATCGATAACAGGTCAGCTATGTTTCGTACATTCAGAGTACTATGACGGATATGTTGCGCTGTGACCGAAGATACACTCCTACTTCCAGTGGATTCCCTACAGCAGTAGGATAGCGCCTGGCCACATATTGCTCGCATCAGCAAACATGTTATTCAAGATAAACATATTTTTCCCCCCATAGGTTCTCTTCAATTCAATACCTCTGGGTAATGATTGGGCATCAATTTAGCACCTTGCCACAAACAAATTCAGAATTGTGGCAAATGGTTGGCAGGGGAATCAGGCTTATTTTTCAGCAAAGATGAGGAATACAATTTTGAAGATCAATTTTGGTCATAGAACTGGCCTAGTACTTTCCCCTCTACACACAGACATTTGTAGATATATATATTTCATGAACATCTTGTGGACCCGTGAAATCAAGCCCGCCCTCGATCAACAAGGGCAATAACACGAAACAATGGTCTCTAGTTGTGAGTTCTTAATTTTCCAAAGCTGATGTTGTGGCCTTGTCCTCAGCACGAGTCTTCTAGAGTGCAGAGAAGGCTTATAAGGATTTCGCATGAATATTTTATCGAGTATGACAAGAGAGTTTTCCTTTATTTAATAGATAAATTTACTCGCGACAAAATTTCTTTCTAAATTTAATATTATTAGACTTTTTAAGAGTAAAAAATAGTTTTCTTCTCTATCTCAATTTTAACTATTATCTCGCGCTCTTCAATATGAAAATATAATCCTATATCGAAATATATTAAATTTAAAATATTATCATATAAAATAATAATAAATCAATGACTACATTGCTGAATACTGAAATAATATATATTATACTATATGAGAAAATATACCACATCAATTATTTTAATAAAAGAGTAATAAAAAAGATAATCCAAATGTAAAATGGCAATAATAGGTTATTGAAAAGACAGCAATTCCCCTCTAACGCTCAGTTTTATTGATTCTACCTCACTGGATGTGATAAAGTCGGCTATATAAAAAAATAATAGGTTTTAAGGATTGCTTACTTTTTCAATTTTCCTGATGGAATAGATTAGATTATTGGACATGATAGCAGGGGAGAGAGTGGATTTCTTTTATTGTTTCTTACAATCTTGTTGTGTTTTCTGACCTGTAAAATATATCTCGGAGAGGGCGCTGAACATCTTTTCAAATATTCAAGAGAAAATGTACAAATATAGCAGATTATGTATATCGCATACATTGTTTGTTTCAAATTAAATATATTCATAAATATCATCAGTATATTATTATTGATATTGTATTATTTTTATCACAAAACACACACAAATAACATCTAGGTAATTACATAGTTATTTAATGTGAAAAAATAGTACAAATGTGATATTGTATTGGGATAAGGTGCATAAATTATGAAAAAGGCATCTCCTTATCGTGGAAATGAAAGCTGCTGATGGCTTGCGGCATCTATCGGAATAAATATCAACTATTCTCGTTGATTTTTAATTATTGCAGAATTGACCAAATACTCATTCTTGATTAATCAAGAAAAGCTAACCACGGACGCGTTTCGCGACACGTCACGAAACTACCCGTTTCAAGATTTTTCAGGATGCCTGAATGACCAATTATTTGGTCGTTGAGGTACAGCTTGCACCACGCTGATGAGGGCCAACAGCCAGAAACGCGTCCGTGGTTAGCTTTTCTTGATTAATCAAGAATGGGTATTTGATCAATTCTGGAATAATTAAAAATCAACGAGAATAGTTGATATTTATTCGGATAGATGGCGCAAGAAATCAGCAACTTTCAGTTGCATGATAAGGAGATGCCTTTGTCATAATAGTTATTTGCGCCTTTTTATTTAGATATGTTAAAATATATACAGAATATTTATCTCGAATATCTATATACGGTAGTATTAGAGAGAGATAGCTCAATTAATATTTTCTAATCAAGCCTTATTTAAGAATTGAAGAATAATTTACGAATACCTTAGTGTCACAATATGTTACAATAATACATTTGAGATTAAATTATTTGAATAATATTTAACATACATTTTCGATCTTGATTAATTTTTAGGTATCAAGGTATTTTCAGGCAGGGTTAGCAAAACTGTCTCACATATTCAACTTTATTATTAACAAATGGAAAATAAAAATTATAAATTGTGAGATTCTAAATATATTTAAATGTAAATTTTGTTGTGATACAATTTGCATATACAGTTTAACCCCCCTTTAGTGGACACCTATTTAGCGGATACCTCTCAACAAAGGACAGTTTTCATTTGAAAAATAACCATTTTTACTATTTAGAAACTCCCCGATGAGAAGACACCTATCTCTAAAGGACACTTTGGCTCTACAATTAGGTGTCCTTTACAGGGAGGTTCTACTGTATATTCTTATCCTCTACATATTACCTTTAGTCATCTTCGCACGAATTTATAATTCAATTCAAACAATTTAGTCGGTATTGTTAGATACATTTATAAACACTGGAATTATCTTCCAGAAGTAGGTCAAAAATAGAGGAAATAAAGTAAATTGAGAATATTCAAATAAATAAAAAATATGAATATATATTTTATATATAGTAAATATAATAATTATAATGATAATTTTATTATATTAGGGAAAAAATACTTAAATATGTTACCATTTTCTATCAGAAGATCAATAATCTCCTAATCAATACTCCTTATACATGATTTAATGAGGTACATATAAATTTCAAATATAAATATCCACGCTGATCGCGTATGTATTTGTGAATATATTTTGTAAGATATAGTCGTTGTTTTTTTATTAAGCTCGTTGAATAGCGATTATCGCTTGAAAGCTAGCATTTTAATATAAAAAGAAACTCCTAGTGGGAAAATATTTTCGTATTTTTAAAAGGTTTCACATTTTTTTTAAAAATGTGTATTCAAATTAAAAATTCACTAATGCAAATTAAAATACTCAAAGGTCCTGTAATATCTCAATATATTTCCGCCTAAACCTTTACAATGGAAATATCGATAAAACCATCAGAAATTTTAAGTTATTTTTCTATTAATCAGAGCGGCAGAGGACTCGCTTTTGCAACAAATAAATAGATGATTTAAGACCTATAGAGTTAGAATGTCCAATTTTTGAGAATGACATAATGCAGATATTCAATTTTATAGTGCATTAAAATAATAAATATATTGTGACGCAAATATACCTATATACGGTATCAATGACATCGCCTTTTGAATCAAATATAAAATATATATCAGATAGAATTAGGCTGTTAAAAAAGAGATAAAATTATTCATATTTCGATAAATTTGTATAATATTAAAGGGTCATTTGTTAATATATAAATACATAATAATTTATATTCTAATTATATATCGTTAAAATATATAGATAAAACAAAAGGACCCAAAAGCGCGAATGTTTCTTTTATACATAAAACGAACTTCTACTGTCCTTACTGCGATGAAAAAATATATTGGGAGGGCTTGGCTCATCAGTGGTGAACCCTCCCAGCGGTTTCGCAAATTTAATCCACCAGACCGCTTCTCAGAGCTCTAATACTGTATTGGATCATTCTGCTTTTATATGCTACACTGAAGGATGGAATCTTAGAAATGGTTTTCAAGTAAACTATGGACATAAGATTAGATTCAAATATTTGCTTCGAGCAATGCTCTTCAGCAAACTATAAAGACAAGGCCATTAGGAATAAATTAACCCAAAGCAATAACGCGCCATCTATACATATAAAACAAAAGGACCCAAAAGCTGTATATGTAAAAGGACCCAAAAATATATAGATCTTTACACCATCCTTCTGTTTAGAAGGTCCCATATCTTTAATGCCTTCCCCATTTCTGACGTGAACCTTACCTGACGTCAATACAACTTGAAAATATAAGATTCAATTTTAATTCTCTTTTTAAGCAGTGAGTTCTCCCTGAGTTCTCTCTCTGGTGTGTTTATTATTAAAAAATAGTAAGTTTTCCTTGCTCGAGCCCATGTGAAATGACAGTGTGATGAAAAGTCAAAATGTAAATTATTATATGGACACAAAATATTGTGTGAAAATAACATTTAATAATACTTTTAATGACTGGTATTTCAGAATAAAAATAGGTATAACACATTTTTTTAAATTTCTTTTTTGACTATAGTTCCGGTGAATCACTTAAACTTCTCTCAGGAATAAATTCAGAAGCAAATACTTTTTAGAAATTTTCATCGATTAGAATATCTTTGAGGAAGGTTTAATCTGTTTCTATTTTCAGGAATATGTAAGAATAAATATGTATTATAGCTAGAATAAATTCTAATAACCACAGAAATACTTCAAGAAAACAGTTACATCTGGTGTTTCTTCTTAGATGTATATCACTTCAGAGTAATATATCTTCTAGGCTTATATATAATATAAATTATCGAGTAAACCCCTAGAGTATTATAATTAATATTTTTATAAATATTTGTAAAAATAGATTTAAAAATAAACATATTTTTAAAATTACAAAATTTAAATTGGCTCAACAAACCATTTCCTTTCAACCTAATAGAATTATTTTCTCAAACTGAACATTTCAAAAAAATTTAAAATGGCCCCTAACATCTTTCTATTAATTTAATTGGATTTATCAATTAACTTTCATATTTTATCTTTCGAGTTGAACCTTTTTTTAGAAAATCGATTTATTTTCTTTTTTTAATCTCAAACATTAGTTTGGGAGTTACCTAACAGAGATGTTTGATCATTCGGAATTATAGATTATGGGATATCATTTACATGGGTGTCCTTGTTTCAGTCATTACAGAGATTGCCTATTTATGATGGAGTATTTTAATTATATAATTCCTCCAAGTTTAACTAGATATAGCTTCGGTGTATTTTTAGAGACAATGTTTATTGGTTGCGATATAATAATATTTCCTTTCAGTTACAAGCGGCAAACTAAAGATCAATAATAATATAATATATTTTCTATCAATATATTAATTGTTTTCAAAACATAATTATCTAAATATATACGATTTATTTTTAATTGTGTATATATATTTTTCTATCATTTTAAAAAATATTACTATAAATAAAACCTTTTTGAAATTGACAATTGCAGATATTTTTACGATATTTGATATGCAGATATTTGCATAGAGTTTAGGTATTGTTTATATTAATTGACATATCTGCCTTTATAGCGCGGCCTTGTTGGATTGTTATGTAGGCTAGCGGTTAAGTGAATAGGGCAGGCCGGCGTGACCTGCTGATGTACATATAATTTGATCTATTTGTCCTTCTTTTATAGTTTTATACCTTTAGGTGATAAAGGATCTTTCTCTTCCTCTAAGAATCTATAATATTTTTCCCAACAAACTTCAAAAGCAATAATTAAACATATATTACAAAGATTCATCTTTTTTTCTAATTTGCAGTTTGTATAAGAAATGTATTTTCTCTCTTAGTATTGATGTATTGAATGCTACATCTCTATCAAATTAATTAATTATATTTTAATTATAAAATTTCAACGTGTTAAATTATATATTGGCGCTACTTATCAAAAATGTGAAATTAATATGAAATGCAAACATTCTGATGATTCAATTTAATTAATCAATTCAATGAACAATATATATATATATTTAAAAAAAACAAAAAAGGCATATCCTGAACAGGCTCACATGAGTATTTCTAGATGACAGAGCGCCATCTAACGGAACAAAACTAAACTAAACGTTTATTTAACTTGTTCCATGATATTTGCCCAACCCAATTTATTGATATTTTATATTTTTCATTTTTTAATTTTATTTTCACACACATAGACACACAAATATATATATCGGAATATCTATTTATTGGTATTTGTATTATTTTTTTTTATACTTATAAAATCTACAGGTAGTTAATGTGTGTTTTGTTCAAAGTAAAACTTTCAACCCTTCAAATATTTATATGAGTGTACTCAATTTTACTTATAATGAGATATATTTGAATGTCTAAACATATATAAAATATACATAATTGATGCATATTTTGAATGCTGAATGAATATCATTTATATACAAATATACTTGCTCTATAATAGCTAATATAATAGGTGACCATTTTCCGTTCAGGCTAAACTTAAAGCTTAAATTTTACACTCCTTTTTTACATGTTTTCAAATGCTTGAAAAGAGTTTAAACAGTTATAAAGTAGATCATGGTGCTAGGTTAATGGAAGAGGGAACTTCCTTATCGGGAAACTGAATTTAGCTGATGGCTCACTGCCATCTATCAGAAATATACTCCAACTGACCGTTTTTCACCTCAAAGGCTCTCTTTGAATGATCAGTTAAACATGTTTAATAATTTGGCTCCAATATACACATGTAACAAGCTAAATGTTGTGATATATATATATATATTATAAAAACAATTTTAAAAAATGTGGTACAGCCTTCTCCACGCTGAGGAGCGACAACAGCGCGAAACGCGTTCGTGGATAACTTTTCTTGATTTATCAGGAGGTTGGGTTGGCTAAATATTAGGGAACAGGCTAAATCAATGTTTAGTTGATTTCTGTTCCACCAGATGGCGCTTTGCCTTCTAAAAAGCACGTGTCCTCCTGGTTAGGATATGCCTTCTTTATTTTTAATATATATATATACTTGTATATGGAGTAAAAACTCAATGCAGATTTTGAATACAATCCAAAATAAGGTGATAGCAATCTATTGATATACGTATAAAATAAACCAGCACTTATGTGTGCCTTTGAGTAAACCTTTTTTTCAACGTGTTAAGAAATGTCCTTTATATATAAGGTCTTTAGTAATATTTTAAAATCTTGAATATTCTAAGTAATCTGGTATCATTCCTTAAAATTATTAATTTTTACATTCTATATAAAATAATTTAAATGAGGTCATTTCAACCAGAAACAATAAACACAATTTGATATATTAATTAATAATTTTATTAAATCAAATTTAATATTAAATGTTAGAATAAAATTTTCACATGAAAAAGGAAGAGAATTAAATTAGAGTCATAAGACAGGAGAAATTTCTGTGAACAAATTTGATTACTTTTCAATTTTACAGCAACTTGTCGTTTACCATAAATGTGTTTATCCTTTCAAATTATTCATTCCTATCTCAGCGTCGAAAATTAAATTTTAATATTATATTTGGATCATTTGAATATTATATTTATCACCTTGTTTGTGTATTAGGTTATGATAATAACATACGACATTACATGAGATATTTTTAACTTCAAAATTTTTAGAATTTTTAAAATTTTGACAGCCTAGTGTTTTTCATCGATTTCATATCTTTACGATTTATTCTCTAAATATTCAATCCTATATATTGTAGTAGAGTTATGTATTATTTTATTAACATATTGTGTGTTTTAATATTTATATATTCTATTACACTGCGTAAACATTCAACATTGTTTATCTTGTATTTTATCAATTTTAATTGGCGCTTGTCATAAATAAATTGCCGTGTCATCCTGAAGTTTGTCTCATCTAATTTCATACGTGACAATATGTAAGTTCAAACAAATTTCAACATGATTTTATGTATATTATTCATATATATATGATTTTTTCAATTTTAAAATCTCTTATTCTCTCTTATTTACTTCTCGAAATATATATAAACAATATGTAACGCTTTACATTTATTTCAGAATATCGTGTACATATTTAAGTAGAAGGTTAATAAATAACCATTTACCTGGAGAGTGATAGAAAGTCAGGAAAGTCGGGAAGAAAATATAAAAAATAAGTTGAAGTAGCCATATCTTTTTTCTAAACATTACACATGAACTTATTTTGAATGATATTCTCCATACTATATAAATCTTTTCACATATATATGTTGAAATAATCTGTGAATGAACCATTCAATTTATATTGATATTTCTTATGAACGACATATATATAATTATTTTATTTGTACATTAGATTATGATAATAAAATATAAAAAAATATATAAATTTATTTTTAATCATTTAATAATATTTTCATATATCTTAATTATTTTTATATATTCATAATTAGAGATAAGAAGCTCATATAAACGCTCAAGAAATGGCTGAACTTTATTTTGTTCGTTTGAAACGAATTATATAAATTCTATTATTTAGAGTATTCCCCCGTCCTTCACAGCCACCTAAAAGTAGGATTGAACTGCCCTCATTAAAAAAACTTTCAAACAAAAAAGTTTCATATTTTAATGTCGCCGGTCGTCTATTTTTTAAGAGGCAATTTTGTTCACACGGTTATTTCGTGTCTTCAATAAAAATTACTGTATATTAAATATATTTCTTAGTTATCTGAGAACCTATATATATTCTAAAAAGTACAACCTCAAGTTTTTTTCAGAAGTTAGTCTATAAAAAATACCAGATATTCACCTGTGTGTGTGACAATTGACAATTAAAAGGATTTTTTGAGACCTAGTCAACAGCAAAATGAAAAAGTGGTGTAAATTAGATTGTAATAGAAATAAAAATAGAGAATATTTACACCAGACAAACCTCTGAAGGGACGTCTGGATCTGATCGGGTGCTACAAGCCGCCCTGAGTGTGTACAAGCCCTTGCCTATTGCGCAGTTCTTGTTCCCAACATTCTCAATGACAATTGAGGAATTCGCACAGAATTGTCCTGTGTTCAGGTGAGAGAAGCGGAGAAGTTCCTTCCTGTCAGGGCGGTATAGGGTCGCGTACACGATGTCTTCCCTGTAAATATCCTCATATAGGGGGCACAGAAAAGATTACAGTTGGTCTAAAAGCTTCTTGTCAAACTGATCCTCGAGTTCTTGAGAGGGCAGCTAGATTTAGGGTATGGGGGTAGAAGTCTCAATGGGTGCAGGAGTGATCTGGAGTTCATGGGTCCTCGGGGCAGGTAACGGAAGTAAAGGGGTTACTACGGCTGGAGCTGACTCCTCCTAATGGGAAGTTTGCGGCGCTGGTTCAGAAGTCTGAGGCGCTGTGGAGCGAGGGGCTGAGGTGTGCGCCGCGTGACCATTACTCGGTACCTCCACAGATGGAGTAGGGGGTGCTGGTGCAGAAGATGCGAGTGCTAGCTGGCTTGGCTGCTGAGGCGCGGTCAGTGACATCATTGGGGAAAGGCGATGATGCTTGCTGGAGGCAGTTGACTCTGTTTTTTTTTTTTTTTTTTTTTTTGCATTTAGAGCACCTGATTCTGAATGTCAGGAACGCCGGCAAGGTATCACATCTCGTCTTGATGTCCAAGCGGGTGGGCATTCTCTTAATTTTTATGCCGTCGAGGAGGCGAACATATGTATTCCTTCGCTTTGAATTGCATGAGGGCGTGGACAAGTCCATGAGGCCGCAGGGCATCGATGATGACCGTGTCTTCCACGTAAAAGGGTAGATTCCCGATGATTAGTTTCTCCGGCCTTCAAATCTCCCGTGAATGAGGCGTTCTTCAAGGGTCTTGGCCGTGTCCATCAGGAGGTGGTCGTTCATTCTGGTGAGCTGGATGATGTGTCTGTCTACTTCGACCACTTTAACTACCGCCTAAAGGTAGTGTTAAGGCGTGAATTAAGGGCAGTGCTCTATATAGATGCACTTTTCTTGGGTGGAGGACGCCTGCCGCGCCATGGCGTCCGCGATGTGTGCTCGCGTGGCCTTGACCTCCTGCATTTTCGGTATCCATCTCGCGGAGTTGCGTCGATGGCTCCGTTGCTCCTGGCGCCGTTAAGTTGCTAGGTGCCTCCGAATCACAGCTCTTCTTCCTATTCTTTACCCCGGCATAGCTATCCTCATTTTCCTCCACCTGCATTACATCTGCCCAGATATTCGGAGCCTTTTTAAGAACCTTTGATGGCGACTTTATTGCATAGCCGTCCGGCGCAGAAAATTTTACAAATCCCTCGCCTGCAGGCGAATTCACTTTTTTTTTAGAAATTTCCTGACACCCCCCTTGAGATTTCATTTTCAAAATGAATTTTTCTAATTTCTTTGCATTGGCTTGGAATATTGATCTGGTCCTTTCAGACACACATGCAGCTTTAAAAAGCTTTGGGCCAATACCATTTATGGCACACTAGCCATCACATTTACTTCGCCAAAGGCGGAAAATGGCGGAGCTCGAAAAAATGCGTGGCTGCTCGCTCTGGTGTGTGTGTCTGGTCAGGAAGTATATTACACATTGTCCACAAAGTTGATAGGAAACAGTAAATAACCTATTTACCGACACCCTAGAAGTGTGAAATTTTGATATCTTGCAATGACAATGACTTATGTATATTTAAAATTTAATATAAGATTTGAGGATAGACATATATTGAAACAAGTTAAATAAAAGCTTTTAGGAAATCGCATTTAAAGAGATGAGGGATAATAATAAATATGAAAAAAAAAATGAAGCCGAGCAAATGAGATATTTGTGAAAAAATTAGGTCATAAATGAAAATTATTATAAATATATTTGTACATATAAAACACACAGTAGCTAAATTAGACCTTTAGTTAAGATTTTGACAGTATATATATATTTTTTTTTTCTTGGGGTGAGAAATGAAGATCTAAAATTATTTTGAAGCATGAGCGGTACGTGCTGGCATCACTTGTAGGGGCTAGTGGAGGAGGGTTGAAAAACTACCGCTGACACTCAGATCATACTTGGTAGAGCGTCGTGAGCAACTTTTGAATATGGCATTTTGTATGCCAGGAACTACGGTCGTAAAATTGGCTAGCCTCTTTTATCATACAGCATGCTCCAAGATCATGTCTACTATTGCCACGGCTTGTGCAGAACTATATGAAAACGCTCTTGAAGAAGTGTTGTTCGAGAAAAAGAAAGGAGTGGGCAAGTGGTAAAGTCTTTTTACAGAACGTAATTTAATTATGTTGACGCTCAAAGGGTATAAACGGACATGGAATGTGAGCTGGGTCTTATGTAGATTTATTCGGAATTCCGAGAACCATTCTTTGTAGAACTTACTTAAAGTGAAAGTAAGGGAAACTCTTTAGATGACAAAAAGGCCTTTCCCAAGTATAACATGTATAAATCAGGGTTTTAATGATGTTTTACAAGTTTATATGTACAAAGGATAAAAATACAATGTATTTTTTGAAAATAAAATACATATTTGTTTTCCATTGTTAATTGAAATATAAAAGTATTTATGATATAATGCCTTAACGCTCCATCGGCTGGCGAAACTGCTGGTAGGGTTCACCACTGGCTCTTCCAAATATATATTATAGCATTAAGGGCAGTAAAAATGGTCTAATTCAATAAGAATCATACCAATCAAAAAATAGTTTCAAAATTTTTATGAGAAATATTTATATAAAATAATAATTATAAAAATGTGACATATTTATATGTTATATAAAAATATTATTTGAAATTAAATTTCATAAATTCAAATATTCTGTTTATATCTACCACCAGATGTCGGGACTTTCCCTATATAAAACCGATTGTTGTTGTTTCTCGATGGCCGGCTCAAAAAGTTTGTAAATCATGTAAATAAGTATTTTTTTATTCTTACGCCTTTAGCCAGGCAGATTTTTCTCAAGTTATGTTTTTTATAAATTTCTTTAGCTCAATTAAAACAATTACTGATCAAAACTATTTTTATTATTATATTTTCAAGATTTTTGCGACGACTGCATTACCATAGCATAATCCTCAAGATATCAAAATCAGTATATAATTCTTAATATAAAACAAATTTATGATTATTACATATGTATAATAAAATATGTTGATAATCAGTGTTCAGATAGAACTCTGCCAATACTGTATAGAGTAATCTAGAGAAGAAATCTCCCAATAGCTTGTTACCAACAGGAGTGTTTAATTATTTGGTTCCAGAGAGCAGATTAGACCGCGTGAATTAATGAACTTGGATTGGAGTTAATTGGGCAACCAGCCCTAAACCTCATAATTTTTCTTACTCTCCTTTGTCTTCCGAACTTTCATTACGCCACTCTAACAATCAATGGTGTTAGCAAATAATTTAATTAAATTGTTTTAATTGTTCACATTTCGAAAAAAAATCACTACAAATATGAATAATTATTGTTGTAAAAATATTTTTTCTTTTGTGTAATTATAAAAATTAATAATTAAATATTTTAGGTTAAGTAATATTTCGAAAGTTTTTAGAATTTATTTATACTTATTGTATGTTCTGATAAGAAACCTTCTCATAAAACAGTATTCTCGTGCTTTGGGAAACATACACTCATGAGCAAAACTTAAGAAAGTTGTACCTTTTAGCATGTATATAGGAATTCAGAAAATAACTATGAAAAATATTTGTGACACATGCGATAACCAAAAGTAAACAAAATTAGCTCATCTCCTTAAACAAACAAAAAAAAAACAGAAGACGTCGATATTGCTACTTTTTCCAGTTTCTAAGTTTTATTCATTGGTATATTTGAAAAAATATATATATTTGGTAATTATATACATCAAATTTTCTCGTAATGCTTTAATTAATTTTGGTGGAACGAAATATGACTACTTACTCTAAATGTATAAACGTTTCTATAAAAGAGGCGTTATATTCATGAAGTTAGATTGATCACAAGGTCTAGCGGTGTTAATTACCTTAGATAGGGGTCTGACTCATCACCACGCCAATTACAACGATCCCATTACAGACGGGGATGTAATCGATGACCAACTCGAGACTAATCACCTCTTGCTTCCTTAAGATTTATATGAATATAATGAGCGCCAGGCTATTGTCTCCTGAGGAATGGTGGCGGCCTTGATGATGAACTACTGCAGATACCAATCTTCATTTTCGCCTTTTTTTCTCTCTCTCCTTATATATATAAACTCTGTTGAATATTTTGTTTTAATGATGAACGATCAATTGTTTTTTATCCTCCATAACAATGCGTAGGTGGAGTTGAAACACTTTTAGCATCAATTTTTGTACTTTTTTTTAAATATCAAGGATATGATCAATTTGTGGTAATTTGGTTGATTTCTATCATGTTATTTATTGACTTACATGGATTATTTTTTATAATATCTAATTTAATGATGGTGGTATCAGGGAATTAATCGCATTTTTGTGTTATATCGAGGTTTAAAATCGTATCTATCTATCTCTTTGATAATCTAGATAAAACTAGGCGCCTGCGTTTCAAAGTTACTTTAAATTGCTGATTTTTGTTTTATGTCTATTTAATTACAATATTCTATCGTTTTATCAGTTGATTTTTTGTCGAAAAAAAATAAAACATTCAACATTTATTTGTGAAGATGTATTTATAGATTTAATTATATATATATTTTTTATTTTCCATTTATTTCTTCATTTTACTCAGAATAGGATACATATATTTAACCTATGATTTATTTAGCTTATATACTTTTAATTTTAGTGCTTTTGGATTTGAAATTTTATATTTCCCGATTGAAAAATTTAAAAAGTTTAAGTCAATTTGGAATATATATCTATAACTGTTGAATATAGAGCAATCCATTTATAATAATTAAAATAGGGGCATATTTTAAATATCTATAACTATATTTTGAATAAAAATATACAAATATTTGTATTATTTTCAGCGTTTCTTATGAATCATATATAATGGTTGCGATTTTATAATTATTATAATATATACTATATTCATATTATATTATAATTAATATAATATATTTGTTAAGAAAACACTCTCAATATCAGCATATCTTAGAAAAAAATATGTTACTGAAGCATTAGAATGCATAAATATATATCAAAACGAAATATATTTTCCATAGCTCGTAAAAAGAACATATTCTAATTTTATAAAGATCATGATGACTTGTGCAATTGATATGAATATATATAAATTAAAAAACTACTTTATTCCCAAATATCGTCAAAATCCCCTCTCAATATAAATTGTCAAGTACGTAGACGTTTTTTGCTGTTGACCATTGTCAGCCTGGTGCAGATTGTACCATAAAATTCAACAATTTATCAATATTTATTCCGGAAGATAAAGCAAGCCAGTTTTCACAAGTTTCACAATCAGAATATATCTATTTATTTATCACTTGTTATCATTTATTTTTCTCTCTATTTCATTTTTCCAAGTTTTGAGAGGATCAGGACATGCCTTTTACATTCAAAGTCAATATTTTGGATATAATAAATATATAATATTCAACTTCCGATAACCCTAGCTCACAGAGGCCATGGTTACAGAATAATTCAATAACGAATTTTACTATAGTAGAGTCTGACATGTACGACCACCTGAAAACATAGCCAAACTCGATCTCTTCCATCAGAGACTATTTCGTTTGAAAGATTACTCAACCTGATATGAGAGTTTCTAATGATATTCCACCTCCAGACATAGTAAAAGTTCTATATCATAAAATATACTTTATTATTATTAATATTGTTATAATATATACCCTTCCAGGAATAATAAAGCAAACCTACAGTTGACCCAGAGAGTCCATCATCATGGACAAGACCCCGCCATATCCCTGCCGCTACTGTGGCGGACAACACTGGCACGTACAGTATCAGCAGACAGAACCCTCCCTCAATGAACTCAATGAATCTACTTTCTCTCTAAACCAACATAGCCTGTAAGTAAAATTGTTTTACCCCTACCATTCATTCTTCAAAGAAGTCATTACTTGTAAACTCTGATGCCAATATTTCCATAATTAGCTCCATTTATTCTCTCCACGCCTATTAACAATGATTTTATTATCCATACTATTTATCTAGATATATGTAACCCATTAAATTAGTTACCTTACCAATCGAATCTAATAATTGACATTCTAATGAAATAATTCCTATTTTAAAGTCACCCCTTAAAAATTGAAATTAGAATCTACCTATTCAGGCTTTACGATTTTTAAGAATAATAATATATTTTCATAATCAAGTTATCTATAAAAATAGTTTTCCACTACCTAACCATTTGTACCACTTTGTATATGACCTCTCCTAATTGTAAGCACGGCTCACAAAAAATATTTTTTCCCTAACCGACTTATAATTCAGTCTGTTAGCTCAGGCGTCGAAGAATTCCAACCACCACGTGAGCCCTGCTTACAACCAACCCTTAGTAACATTATCAATCTTCCCCTGAATGCCCCTCTCATTCTTACAACTTGATTAACCTTCTAACAGCTTATGACCTTCTATAGAATTATTGAATAATCAATTATCGAACTATATATATATATATAGTGTAAAAACTATATAACAAAAATATAACAGTGATTCCACATTTAAAACTCAAGGAGCAAACTGATAAGAATGATAAATCATATCAAGTGGATTTGGTTAGATTAGCAAGCTAAATCTAAATTAATTATAACAATAAATAGTTGTATAGTTTTATAGTTAAGTTTTCTATTAAAATTATCTTCATTATTTTGATTATTTAAATTCAAATTATAAAATTTGTAAATTGTTATTATTTAGTATAGATAGAGAGAAAAGAAAAAAAGTCCTTTACTCCTAAAACATCATCTAGTTAATTATATATTTATAATTAATAACAATAAAATTTAATAACGTAACGTCTTTTGCATCGGCTTTTACACGTCATTTAGACATACTCTATCCTATATATAGAATAATAGAAGTGAGAATATATATAATATTATAAATTTTAGTAGTTAGAGAAAAGAGAGAAAGACAGAACCATGCACTTTTAATCAAACTAATAATAAGAAAACAAAAAGTTTTGTAAAGAAGGTAGATAAGATTGTTAGTATATATATATATATTTTTGTAATTTTATATTTTATCCTTTTTTTTTAAATGATTTTTAAAAAAAAATTTATTTTAAAATATGAATATAAATAGTTGTATTTAGTAATATATCTATACTATGAATTAACTTTTGTTATAAGTTTGGTTATTATGTTTTGAAACCCTAATGGTAGACCAGACATATACAAAAATATTTTAATTGGAGTAATTATTGGAAAAAGAGATCTGCTGAACCGGGACTTCTCAAATAGAAGTTCAGCGACATTTCATCCCTTCTCTATTATGTCATAGATCTCTTTTCAACCGGATTTTATGTGTTAATATAAAGTTACTTCAGTGAAACATTTATATGAATAGATATAACAAATATAAGTGTTAACAAATTCCAACTGTGAACCTACCTCGTCCGCGACGCCTCCAACTGTAAACATCTATTTCTGGATGACACATGTTGTGGGGGGGGACAAAATTAGACCGTTTATTTTGAAGTTTTAGAACAACAAGACATCCAAAGAAGAAAGAAAAGATAGTTAAGGGAAGAAATCCAAACTTTATAATCTTTACAGCCAGTTATATTAATATAACTGATTCAACACTTATTCATCTTTCAATATTCCTTTAAAAAGGCAAATTATTAGAGTTTAATAAAGCTATTAATTGTGAAAATTCACTTTTATTTAATTTCCATTTTCCTCCCCAGAAATTGGAGATTAAACAAAATGAACTCTATACAATATTACTTTAAAAATCTTGTGAAAAAATCTTCAAATCAGCTATTTAATTTAAGTTTAACTAATTGATAAAGATTATAAATTTGTATTAGTTATTATTGAGAGAAATTATAGAAAGTTGATTTAATAAATGGATACTTCCATTTATTTTTTTAAAAGTATTTTATAATTGATATACTGTTGAAATATTTTACTTGTCTGATACTAAATTTGTTTTCAATAAATTCCATGTTTAAATTTTTAACATCTTCTATGAAATTTTCTAATATATTATTCATTCTATAAAATCTTAGAAACTGACCAAAATATATACCTTCACAGCAATTTAATGATATATTAGAATTCATATTACAGTATTTTATAATATTGAAATTATAATTACTTTTTTTATTATAAATTTTAATAGCATTATTTGTAAGGTCTATATTTAGGTCTAAAAAGTTAACTTTTTTGTTTCTATAAATTTTTTCATTGTTCTTAAGTTTCAAGTATTTAGGATATATTTTAGGTATTAAGTTTTTGAACTGTGGATTATTAAATATTATAATGTCATCTACATAACGGAACATTTGCCAATTAACATTATTTTGTAGAAAGTATTCTCTTTCGTACCAGAATAATATTAGATTTGCTAATAAAGGACTTGAAGAAGTTCCCATGGGAACGCCTTCTGATTGAATATATATTTTATTTTTAAATTCTATATAGTTAAAATTTAAAAATGTTTCCAGTAGAGTTTTTGCTGTTTTAAGATCTAATTTAATTGTTTTATATCTGTTATGAATAATTTTAATGTGGAAAGTTTTATCATTAATGATTTCGTTAAATAAATATTGGTTATTTTATTATTTAGATCTCTTAAATTTATTTTAGAATATAGGTCCTCAAAGTCAAATGTGTGTACTGTTTCAATGTTTGTCCAATTGTTCATTAAATAGTTAATGATTTTTTTTATTTGAGTCGATAAATTTATAATTATATTTATTAGTTAATTTATTTATAATAAATTGTAGTGTTGAAGCTAATTGTATATCAATGTTTTTTATAACTGAATTTATACCAGATGTGATTGTTCTGAAAGAAATAGGTTTTTTGTGTAGTTTAGGAATTATATAGAACTTTGGTATGTTTGGATTTTTGTAGTGATTATAAATTTTTAGTGAATTTTCAACGTTTTTGATGTCTTTTTTGATTTTTGTGGCTGTAGTTCTAGCAAAAGTGTATTTATGATTATTATGAATTTCCTTTTTTAGTATATCGTGGTATAGATTTTTACAAATTATAGATAAGCTATTGGAACATTTATCTATAGGAGTGATAATAAAGTCCTTCTGTAAATTAATTATATTTTCTTTAAAAGAAGGAATATCTGAATTAGGTTTTGTGTATTTAAGTGCATTATTATAATAATTTATAATTTCCTTTTTAATATTATGTTTCCATTCCAGAAAAGTAAATTCTGGAATACTGTATTTTATACTAGTTTTATTTATGAAAATATCTATATCTTTTAATATAGATTTAATTGTATTATTATAATTGTGTTTAATTTGAGGTATATATTTATACCCTTTATTTAAAATATCCTGATATTCTGGATTTAAAAAAGAAAAATTGCTAGTTAATATATGACCTGAGATCTTATATCTATCAATATAGTTGTTGCAATTACATTTAATTTTTTTAAAATTTGCCAAATTATTAATAAATTGGTTATAATTGCAAACTAAACTACCTATATTTTTGTTGTATCTCCAGATTGTTTTGAAATTTAAATTTTTTATAGGGAAAAGATTATTGATGTTTTGGTTATTAAAAATATCATTAAATTTAATATGATTAAATAAATTGTTATTAAATTTAATGATAATATTAATGTTATTAGTAGATTGTTTAATTTTTCTGTATTTAAAGATGTCGTGTGTGATATCTATTAATCTGTTAGTCAGATTATGAATTTTAATATATTCTATAAGTTTGATAAATTTATTATTATTTAGTTTAAATAATGTTTTAATAAATTTATCGACGAAGTTGTTAGTATACATTTGTTTTGGGTTCAGTAGTTCTTCAAATTCAATGTAACCTAATTTATTGGTAGTTTTACCTCTAGTTTTATTATGTTTAGTTTTAAATTCATTTTTTTTTTTGTATTTGCAGCTGATTTCATAAGTTGAAATTTCTTCTGTTTGTGGTTTGTATGTGTAGTTTAATTCGTCATTAAGTCCATAAGGGAATAATGTGTTGTGTTTATAAATGTAGTTGTTTTCTAATAATAGTCGTTGTTTTTTGTTTTGACATATGTCTAGTATTTCTATCTTAAAGTTGTTAAAAGTATGTAATTGATTGTGTTCTTACATATATATATTACCAATTTATTTTTTAGCGTGGTTTCTATGTAGGTTTATTCGTATATTTAATGGATTACACGTTTGTCCTATATATGATAGTTGACAAATTTGGCATGTTAATTTATAAATAGTATTTACAAATTTAAAACTAGTCGTTTGAAATGTGTCATGGTTCTTAAGAGAGGGACAAGTTTGACAATTCTTTCTTAGGCAATTCTTAGCGAGTTTAAATTAACATAAAAGAGGTGCTAACCCTAGTATGTTTGTAGTTTTTTTTAGTTTTTTAGTTTGTTATTCTTATGAAAAAAATTTTTTTTTTAAATATATTTTTCTTAATTATATATATGTAGTAATCCCGTTGTGGAATGTGCTGAGCAGTCGTGGTAGTGGGTGCGTGATGGGATTCCCGCACTGGGACAGCAAGAGACAGAGGCAGGTCTAGATGGTAACTCCAAGAAGGTAGAGGTAGACCACGGACGAAGGCAGACAGACCACGGGCGCCGTGGATGCCTACATCGCGGATAGGGGTGAGAGACCCGACCGTATGACGGCGTCGCTCTGAAAACAACTGAAACAACTACTAACTTTGTCCCAATCTTGGGGGGCTTTTATATGAGACGCTCGCAGATGTTGACGAGTTCTGATTGGTTCCCGTAATCACGCCACCTGTCAAGCGCTGGGTTATTAATTATGTCTGGCCACGTGTTCGGCCACCTGCTGACGGGGGAATGAACTCATTAGCATAAACACCTGTTCGCCTGGGTTGTTTATCACGTCTGGCCCTTGTCGTCTGGTCCATGGTGTCGTCTTGGTCTACCTCTACTCCTTTTGTTTATTTGTCATTTCTATTGTTATACAAGGTCGATACATATTTTTATATACAGATATGGGGTTATAATAAATATTAGAAGAAGATTATGATCTAGCTATGTCAAAATATACTACAGAATGTGTGCCCGGTGATGAAGGTTTGGTTGGGGGAATGACATGTAAAGAATGATAACCTAACAAACCTATTATAAAAAATAAAAGAAATAATTTGTATACAAATTAGTTAGAATTATTATGAAGTTACAAGTTAAAAAGAGAAAGATGTTGTAAGGGTGGTGTATCAATAAAAACGTACAAAATGAATGATAAAAGATTAAGAGAAGGTATATAATACAAAAATGGTAACTATGGTAAAATGAATCGTACAAGGAAAATAATATCTTATTGTGTTAAAGATGAGAGAAAAAAATGAAGTTAGTTTATTGACTGAACTTATAATGTGACGCTAAGGTTGAAAAAGGGGAAGGGGGTATCTGAGCATGTTTCTGCAAAAGTAGTATCCCAAGCATCCTGCAATGCAATGCGAACTTGTTTAAGTGAGGCATTGTTTTCATTAACAGAAGGCCCAAGATATTCCGTCTGCATCATTAGCTCAGATAGTGAAAAGAGGTGGGAAGATTGATGGAGGTAAAAGGGGGAGGTAGAGGTAAGAGGGATCCCTGTTGTCCATAATGATTATGCCCGGTTGAATGATGAGAGAAAAAAAAAGTGAAAAGTTGAAAATATGATGAATTGATATGATGAGTCGGGCGATGAGAAAAAAAATAAAAATATCGCGCTGGATATCCTGAACTCATTATTGGGAATGGTATAGCGAGGAAGGATTGTTCCAGTCGGATTAATCAATGAAAAAAAAACAAAAATGTTCGGCGAACTGGAATCCCTTGGAAGGTTGGAGGTTTGAAGGATGCGGAAAAGGAGAGGTGGGTGTAAGAGATTTATTGCTGTCAATTTTGATTGTGTCCGGCTTGTGTGGTGAAAATAGAAAGTTGAAAAATGAAAAATGATGAGCCGGACGATGAGAGAAAAAAAAAATAAAAAAACTAACTGAGTCTCCTGAGCTCACTGTTGGGAAATGTACAGCGAGGAAGGGTCTTCTAGTTAGTTAATCAACAAAAAAAAAAAAGAAAATGGCTGACGAACAATAATCTCTTGATGGCTGAAAAAAATTGGGAGGAAAGGTTCATGGGATAGAGTTAGAGGTTGTAAGGGAAGCGTCAAAAATAACATTTTGAAATCTACAAAGAAAAATAAAATGATAAATGTTTTATCTGTTAAAGAAATATTATAAATATTGTTAGATGTAGGTTTTTTAAAACGGTGCCTAAAATAGTTGAAGTTGTAAAATGCTAAGTCTAAACATGATGAGAAAAAGAGAAAATAAAAATATTAAAGGTAATAATATATAAAGGGTTGATTGGTATTTGATGGCATTAATTTTGATGGTTAATAAACAAAATGATATTATCGATTAATAGTGAAATGTTTATCTACATCTGTAAGTTAAAAAACAAAGTCCAACTCCACAAAACTAGTAAAACTATAAGTCTATTTACAATAAATGAGAGAAAAGCTACCAAACTTATTAAATGGGAAATAATTTAGGGCACAAATTAGCTACTAGAATAAAAATAAAGATAAAGGGGAGTAGTGGTGACACACTGATATAATATTATAAAAAATATATAAGAGGAGTACATAGGAAGGATAAATTTAAAGTAAACACACACAATAGCGAAAGCAAATATTTGGGAAAGTTGGTATACTAGTTACAGTTTTTTGTTACTTAAGGTGCCTTAAGTATTTACAACATAGTTTCGGGAATGTAATACAGGAAGGAGGAGAAGTAGAGATAATAAAAGTAAAATAAAATATAAAAGAAAATTGACTTAAGCAAAAGGTTTGCGATAGGTAATGACGCAGTGAGGAATAAAGGAAGAAGGTCTGAATTGGTTTCTGCAAAGGACATCTCAGGAGTCCTGCCCTGCAATACGAGCTTAGAAGCGAAGTATTGTTTTCAAGGTTCAGCAATCTCAAGATGTTCTGTAAGTAGCATTAGATCAGATAGGCAAAAGGCGTGAAGATCGAAGGAGAGGTAGGTAATGGGGGAATATGGGAAATAATTTTTTTCTAAGAGAGGTTAAAAAGAGATGGTGTCTCAAGAGTTGCACTGCTGTCGGTGATTGATTGAACCCGGGTTTGAGGAAAAAAGAATGAAATAAAGAATGCTTGGACGGTGACCTGGGTGTAAATAAAAAAAAGGTCGGCACACAGGAACTCTGCGATGGACGAGGGGTGGTTAGAACGAAGGCATAGAAGGCCAATGGAAAATGATCAAGAGACGAGAGAAGTATGGAAGGCAGAGTTGGAAGGATCAAGATATAGGTTGGCTAATGGTTTTAACTGTTTAGGGATGGAAGGAAAAGAAATATCTTAATGTAAAAGAAATATCCTAAAATATATGGATTGATTCTAATATATAAAATGGCACACATCAAGGATCGTAAAAATATAAGTGAGTAAGATTTTAAAATAAAGTAATTATTTAAGTTGGTGTGTTCCCCGCGTGATGCAATGCTTATAAACGCAAATTAGACGATGTTTGGAAAAGTCAAAAGTGGTAAATAAATTGAAATGCCATTATGATTTGTTTTTTTTTATTTTTCTTCTTAATTATAATTTCAGAGACGTCTCACATGGTGAGAGAGAGAAAAAGGAAAACGAACTTATCAAAGTAGTAAAATGTTACAAATAAATTTATAATGGATATCTGAAGGTTTAGAGTGACGCAATGGTAAAAAGAGGGGAAGTCTGAGTTGAATTTTGTAATGGCGTTCGGCAATGCAATACGTGCCTGTGTAAGTGAGGTATTGTTTTCATTGACCGAACTGCTAAGAATTTTCATAATCAACATTAGATCAGACAGGGGAGGTAATGTGGCCCTATAATTGAATGATTGACAGGCTGCTAATGGTGGGTACAACGGTCATTCCACCCCTTTAGAAGTAGGGAGGGAAAGACGAAGTAGAAAAAAAACAATTAGGGGGAGATCAGTGCGTCCTTGATCTTTTGTTTGTCGTTGGGATGAAGATTGGAATATTGTCGTGGCGATGGACGCCATTTTGGGGATTTAATTGTCCTTTCTAGGAGGCCAAGATGGCGTCTCACATGGTGTCATGTACAGGATTGATTTTAGAGATGATGGGGACCTCTTCATTATAATATTGTAATTTATAGTTGTATTTGTAATTGTGGGGAAAAATGGGAGGCACAATTTGAGATGAGATAATTTAAAATTGATCTTTATAAAAATACAAATCTAGGACTATTTTAAAACTTTTAAATATTGAGAATTTATTTTAAATATTGAGAAATATCAATTGAAATAGTAATAGGTTAAGTAAAATAAAGAGTGTAATCAATTTAATTATTAATACTATGGCCATAAATAAGGTATTAGAAAAAACACACAAATAAGTTTAGAAAATATGATTCGAGTAATTAAAATATAATATGATTTTTTATGTAAAATTGAAAGTTGCATATTTGGATAATGCCATTTTAGGTGAATTTAAGAAAGGCATGTAAGATTAGTAAATTAGCAAAAATGCGTGATTGAATATTTTTAATAATAAAATTGAAAATGATAAATTAACATTTATAATTTGATTAAAATAAAGTGATAAATGAGAGTATGAAAGTTTTAAAAATTGAATAAAAATGATATAAAAAAGGTTATAATTGATTTTAAAATGCTTAAAGTGAAAATATAAAATTTATGGGGAAAATGTCAGAAACAAAGTTTAAAGTACCTTGAAATGGCTGATGCTGGCTGGAGTTGATCTCTGGAGATGGCTGTTTGGAAGAAGGCTGATTGTTGCGTGGGATCCGTCGAAAAAAGAGATGAGGGCTTCCTCCGCACGAGGCACGGCTAGTCCCCGAATGGCGTCTGCCAGGCGGCTTACTAGGTCTTCGTAGTAGGGCTGCATGTTGGTGAGGGCATCCGCGAAGTAGTCGTCCCTGACCTCCGTCATCCTCTGCATGCTGCTGTCCTCAGTAATCCTGTCGACTTTAACGGGTTCTGTAGTAATCCCGTTGTGGAATGTGCTGAGCAGTCGTGGTAGTGGGTGCGTGATGGGATTCCCGCACTGGGACAGCAAGAGACAGAGGCAGGTCTAGATGGTAACTCCAAGAAGGTAGAGGTAGACCACGGACGAAGGCAGACAGACCACGGGCGCCGCGGATGCCTACATCGCGGATAGGGGTGAGAGACCCGACCTTATGACGGCGTCGCTCTGAAAACAACTGAAACAACTACTAACTTTGTCCCAATCTTGGGGGGCTTTTATATGAGACGCTCGCAGATGTTGACGAGTTCTGATTGGTTCCCGTAATCACGCCACCTGTCAAGCGCTGGGTTATTAATTATGTCTGGCCACGTGTTCGGCCACCTGCTGACGGGGGAATGAACTCATTAGCATAAACACCTGTTCGCCTGGATTGTTTATCACGTCTGGCCCTTGTCGTCTGGTCCATGGTGTCGTCTTGGTCTACCTCTACTCCTTTTGTTTATTTGTCATTTCTATTGTTATACAAGGTCGATACATATTTTTATATACAGATATGGGGTTATAATAAATATTAGAAGAAGATTGTGATCTAGCTATGTCAAAATATACTACATATATATATATATTACCATTTCAAAATTCTAATCTTCGCCCTTGATTTATGATAATATATTTTGTAGTTTCTCTTTAGCATATCCACCGACCCACACCATCTAGCCACTGGTGTGTTCGTCACAGGATGCAGATTGACAAAATGCTAGATGTTTATCAACTCCTTTTTGTTCGCACTTGAACAAACTGCATCGAGCGGCACAGTTCGCTCCTTCTCCTCGCGCCACAAATTCGCCACACGGGCCCTGTCTTCAAATCTATGTTTGTCCTTTGTTCATACCAGCACGATATAACCTACGTCCGATATTTCCCAAGGAGGTACGTTAAGCATCGTCGCTGATTCTTTCCGGTCCGTCATCATTTCGCGCAGACATGGGTTTTACGTTCAACCCGTCGCGAAATCATCTCCTCGCACAAGCTCCCACAAGGTTCAAACACCTCGTGTTCGAGAAGCTTGTCAATTGTAAAGGACAACAACGTCCTCGTCTCAATTTTTGGCACTGTGCGCGCAGACTTTCCTCCAACTCATAGATCGATTCTTTATATAGTCTTGTTTTCTCACAATCCGTTGTACCTGTCGAAGGGCTTTACAGCCCGAAAGCTTGTATCGTATATTTTTATTAAAGAAAACTTTTTCTCTTCTTTTTTAGCATCTTTTATAAGCCATCAAGGAGAAATTTCTTGTATTTCGTTTCAAAGTCTTATAGTATCGAAATAATTAAGGTGGAAAGGCCCAAAGCAAGTTTCCCCTCGCTCTATTCGCCTATATTCTACCTTTGCATCTCGAACTATTTTATCTTCTCAAATTAAAAATAAGTCCATTCGATTTCCTCACCTACACACGGGACTTTTCCCCTCGTACTCGCTACACAAGTAACTGCATAGATAAGGTAGAATGGCTCAGGGCAAATTTCCCCATCGCTCTGTTCCCCAAAATTCTAACATTGTATGTAGTTCTATATTTACCTCAGTTCTGAGCTCACGCAATATCCAGCCTCAACCTCATTTCTCGTACTCTACACCTATATCATAGAAAGCCCATGCCAAGTCTTCCCCTTGCCATGTCCGCCTGAAAACATATCTCAAAATGTAGAGTTCCCCAGTCTCAATGGCTCAATATTTTCATCATATGTATGCGACTCTTCCTCTCCTTGTTGACACCTCTCAATAGCATTTATCTTATAATACATTAGTTGTTATTGTATATAGCCTTTTATAACTTTGACATTATCGAATATTCCCTTGAATATCAAACTCTCCGGTGTTGTAAAACTGCTTGTAAATAATATTTACTTGTGTACTATACAATATTTTATTTACATAAAACTATGTAATGTCTTTAAGTATACTCAAACCATGTTCAGCCTTCTTCAACGTGGGCCATATGTCATAATATATACTCTTCCCAGGAATAATAAAGCAAACCTACAGTTGACCCAGAGAGAGAGACGGGCGGGTAAAGTCCGGTCACTTTAGACATCAGCGACATTCCAAGGGGCGACCACAGGGGCCGTTACTTGGAACCTCGAGACTATTAAGACAGTTGGTGATTGTGTGCGAGACGAGCGGTCGCCCGGCTGTTGCCGGGCCCGTCTCTCCCCCTCTCTCTCTGGTTGCCTGGGTTTCTCTACCAACTTGTGGTGTGATTATTTCTCTTCCCACCTTATTATATTGCCACACATTTATATTCATTATTCTACTATATATAGAGAGAATACAATATCAACAGAAAGCTATTATTAATATATTTCGCCTTACACTTGTTTCAGAGTTCAAGAAGTAAACAAATGTAGAAGGTATAAATAAGTAAGTAGGGCATTAACTTTATACAGACTTGTTCAAGAGAGGTCAAAAACACTGCGTGCCTTCAAATTATTATTTTTTTAATTTTTACCGATATTCTCAAATATTCTGATTTTTCGAAATGATAATACAAGGAAACAAAGCTCTCCTTGGAACAACAATACAGAGAAATAGCTTGTATATCTTCAAATTTTGTCGATAGAAAAAAGACTTTATGAGAATCTTATTTTGTGCTTTTTTTGTTTTGCTTTATTAGCGCTATATATTCTTAATATTTTTATTTATATAGATTATATTATTGAAAAAAGAAAACGATTTAGAGTTTGCATTTAATCGAATTCAAAAGTGAAATGTTGAAAATGATAACAACTAGGTTAGAAAGTACACGTTAGAGATATAATTGTATTTAGCAAGAAGGAGGAAAAAGAAAGTTATAATAAATAATTGACGCCTCGCTGGGAAATCTCGGGGAATACGATAAAACCTTCCCTAGGTTATTACAATTTAATAATTTAGTCTTCCCTCGAATGTCTTGGGAGTTTACAAAACTTACTAATAAAATTACACTTCTTTTTATAGATTATCAGACCTCATTTCTCTCTTAGATACCTTTTGTTTGTTTGTTCTGGTTTTCAGAATTTATTTGAAATATATTTCTATATATATTGTGAAAATATAGAAATATATCGAAGGGGGAAAAATTATAACTCAATACCATTTTTAATATTATCAACACATACACAAAATGATATTTATATAAATTAATATATCATTTTCAATTTTTCTCTATTTCATTTTTCAACAAGTTTATGACGCCTTTAAAGCTGAATTTTTACTTTAATACAATTTATTTTTTTCAATAAAAATATGTATATTTCTATTTGAGAATTATATCTATACTAATATTTGTGTGAACATATAATTGCGTAGTATTTTATGAGATAATATTCGTTAATAATTTTTTTGAATATATATAATTTTTATTTTTTCGAATGAGATATATTTTGATTATAAATAAATATTGGAATAATATATTATAATTTTTTCATCTATATTTTGTGAATATTCTGATAAAAAAATATTTTCTGAAATATTATAATAATTTTAATTCAATATAAAACATCCAATGGAAGATGGCAGAAAACTTGTATCTTTTGGAGGATATTGTTTGTTTGAGGTTGGGTTAGATCAGATTAGATGAATAAGGCCGCTCCATAGATTGGTTGTTCATAAAAACAATTCCAAGGTTCTTTTATTGTTTATTCAGATTATTATTAGCTTGAAATGTTCGAGGTTTTCATTTGGAATTATTAATTATCTAGCGCGATCGTTTCTATTTTTCTAAAAAAAGTCCTAATGACCTTATGCAGCAAAAATATAAATATATTACAAAAGCACAATTCAAAAATGGTGCACCCCTCCAAGGATTTCAGTAGCGTTGAATATTTAAAAGAGCTCTAATATTGTACAGTGGTACCTCGACATACGAGCGCCCCAACATACGAGTTTTTCGAGATACGAGCCGACGAGCAAGTGATTTTTTGCTTTTAGTTACGAGCGAAATTCGAGATACGAGTTTGGTTCGGTAGTTTTGAAGATATTAATCTGTGATTTTAAATGTTTCTTTTTGACCAGTACTTTTGTTTTGTTTTTGCTTTTCCTAAAATGTTTCTTTCTTCTTCTTCATTATTATTTGTTCTATATGCAAAGCTTTGTTTTTTGAGACTTGAATAAACAAATTCAAGTTTATTATATTTTTGTGTGCTCTTTTAAAACTCATTTCCGGAACATTCTGAGAGGGAGGAAGAAACAAACCTCCTTGGACATGTTTTTTTCTAAACGGCCTACAGGTGAAAGCGAGAAAAATGTATCAAAAAAGGCAAAGACCAGTGAGGATATCTAATATATTTCTTTACATTCTCTTTTTTGTTTTTTTTTGCAATAAATATTTGATATTTATGAATACGTTTTTATTATTTAAAACCACGTAACAAAAATAACTGGGGTTACATTTTGGAGGTTGGAACGGATTAATGGTAGTTCAATTGTTTTGTATGAGGAAATTTGCTTCGAGATACGAGTAATTCGAGATACGAGCAAGGTTGCGGAACGAATTAAACTCGTATGTCGAGGTACCACTGTATTGGGTTTAGTTGCCAATATTTCCAATATATTTTATCCATTCTTGGTAAACGGTATTTAAGAGAACTGTGTGGTTCTAAATTAAATATATTTCTGAATATAGATAGCCTGCTACTTTTGAAGTATAATAATTTGATTTAAATATTTTTATAAAGGTATAAAAGTGGAAATTTATTTTATTAGGTGTTTATATTATAAACAGAACAGTTTCTATATAGATCCCTATATCATTAAAAAAAAAGTTATATTTCAAATGTTTAACTTAATAAAATCATTAATTTTCTATATATATTTCGAAAAATCAAAGTATGATTTTTGGAAATATTTTTCTACAAATTATATATATAGCAGGTTCACCAAGATATAAACTAGTATGTACAAACTGAAATGGCTTTGCGTTATGAAATATTAATATCATAATGATATGAATTAAATAACAATTCTCTATTTTTATTTATATAGATCATATGGCGCTTGGTCAAAAATATCTTTGAGAACTCTAACTTATTCCAATAATTTTCATGTAAAATAAAAACCCGAATTAGCTATTATCAGAATTCCATGTGTTCCATGTTTTAAAACACTGCAATCACATGGCTTGTTTGAATATTTTACATTGACCGATTTTCCTTATAGGGAGAAAAGGTTCAATAAATTAACAATATATTATATTCATTGTTGGAAAAGTGATTATTTTCGAAGTATTAATTAAACAGCGAACAATACTTCCGGAGTGCAGCCTAACCTAAACAATGAACTTAAACAATACTCCATTGTTCACTGGCATGCCTCAGAAAAGATGAAATTAACGAGAAACATTATATAACCTAACAATATTTATAACTAAATATTCAAATGTCTGCTATATTGAACGCGTCAACGATATATTTATTAGAAAAACTATGATATCAGCGGATAGTATATTATGATTATATACCTATGATTTTTTCTATCATTATATATATATACATGTATGAATATCCTTATGCATTTATACGAAATAAAATTCCATGATATATACACAACACAAATTCATCCAGATGACGGGCTATATTTTCTGTATGAAAAGGTTGCGTAATATAATATATTTGTTATATTTTCTCTTAAACTAAAGATTTGTGAAAATATATCGAAATACCATGCGAGGGCAATATTTATCGATACCATTTTGGGATTGTGTTCACACATATAAAATAAATATAAATATATAATGAAGTGAGGATATCTCCAAATCAGACTTAAAGCCTGAGTTTATATATTTAGTCAAGAGGCACAGACAACCACATTATAACCTTGATAATAAAATACCTGTTTATATTTTGCCTCTATAAACATTGTATATCATAAAATAAACACTTTCCAATTATTTTCAGGATTTCATATATTATCCATCTATTAAAATTCCATTATTCTATATTGAAATATATATACAAATTTATACATAAAAAGATGAAATAAGAATAGTTGTATATTTAAAAAATAGGCTTATTTTGGATTGTAATAAGATTATTTATTAATCCGATATTTCGATGGACCAATCTTCCATCTTTAACGTCATTCCCCAAGATTGGTCCATCGAAATATCGGGTTAATAAATAAACTTATTCCAATCCAAAATAAGCCTTATTTTTTAAATATACATATATTATGCATTGCTCTATATTCAGAAGAATAGTTGTGTAGGCTTTATCTTGGCTTTTGTTATTTAATATTCCGTTGCAAAAATATATATCTACATCGTGTAAAATTTACCTACATATAATATACCGATTATTATCTAATTTTCACTACATTTACAGAAGCATATTTCCATAGTTTCGTTAAACAATATCACCAATAATAAACCTTCAAGTACCGATACTGTATAGACAGAATCAACCTGAAATAGTTTTAGAGATATGTGTTTTGTGTGGCGTATTAAATATTATAGAAATCGCTGATAAGGCTTACCATTGATGAAAATCCCATCCTCAATATATATCAATACGTTTTATCCACACTTATGGCTTGTGCAATAAAAGGTGAGAACATCAACCACGCTATTGAAACAATCATTGACTCTATCATTGCAACTTCTAAAAGCTTCTTACACGTCAAGGTTATTTTCATAAGAATTAATAATGTTGTATCCTTCTAAATTAGAAAACGTTAATATTTATTTTAAAAGTATATTTTTCGTCAAGTTAGAGATTGCCTGGCCTGAATTCATAGTTCTTCAAATTAAATACACTTCGGCCAGTAAATATTTTTATTGCCTCGACGTTTCGACAAAATTATTTTGTCCTCGTCAGGAGCGAACAAAAATTAAAACATTTGGCAAACCGTTAAAAATTAGCCTTGGAATGAATTTTAACGCTTTGCCAAATGTTTTAAATTTTGTTCGCTCCTGACGAGGACAAAATAATTTTGTCGAAATGTCGAGGCAATAAAATTTTTATTGGCCGAAGTATCTTTAATTTTAAAAAGTATATTTTTATTACTTGTATATTTCTTTAGGTTTAATTCATATTACATTTTTATATACATTTTATACTTAATATAAATTTTTATATGTATTATATTTATGAAGAGAGTTTATATAAATATTGAATATATTTTTTTTTAATTGATAAATAAAATATATTTTTAAATAATATATATTTTTAGTTTATATATATAACTATATTGAGTAAAACGCCAGTTATAATAGAATATAGATTATTTTGAAGAGCAATTACGGAAAATCTAGTTAGAGAAATTTAATATAAATTGTTTTACCTTGAAAGTTAATATTATTACTATTTTGAGTTACTCAATTACTTATTTGAATACATTTAAACATTTCTGTTATTTTTTAATTTTATTACAAACGATACAAATCCCAACAGACGAAACTTTTTTTCAGAACTTTTTAGAGCCGTCTGGAGAAAACGTTTTCAAATTATTGAAATCATCACCAATTATGATTATATACTCCTCCCTCTTAATACATTTATGATTCAGATATAGAGCTTGTTTTAGATATTTACAATTACTTGTTTTGTGCTGAAAATTGCCAAAAATATGAATATATAAAATCTATTTTACTAAATTAAAATGTCTTTGTAAAATTAAATATACTCATCTTGCTATAGAAATGTTAGTGTTATCTGGACACGTGTAGGAGAGGACAAACATAAGCTTTGCTGTCACCAGAAGAAAGATAATCCTTTAGAGACACATCAGCTGTCACCGTGGATTAGCTCGTGATATTATCCACATAGAGATCCCATATAGCTTCGTAGCTCGGGATATTTTTGTAGAATATCTTTTGAATATAATATTCTGTTTATATTTGAAATTCTCATAAATCCATTTTATATTTTTCTTATTCGTGGTGAATATGTTACAGGCTCTGATAATCAATGTAAATAGTTAGCAACAGATATTCAATTCCTATATTTACTACAGGCCTGAACACATATATAGAAGATAGTGTTACTGTTATATTCTCGATGGAATGTAGGATTTAGGAGAGGCAAGCAGGTGGTGACACAAGATGATAGTTCTTATTGATAGATAGATATTTGGTCTCGCTTATATAAACGTATGATGATGATGATAAATAAATAAACAATAAGTCAATGACAACAGTACTCTGCTCTCAATACACAATAGGTATTTTATATATATATATATGTCATAATATATGCTCTTCCAGGATTAATAAAACAAATCTACAGTCGACCAGAGAGAGAGAGAGAACGCAGCTAAGGCCGGTCCCTTGATATAGCAGTCACATTCCAAGGGGGCGACCGCAGGGCTTTTTCCTGGAACCTCAGTTCTATGTTTACTCAGTCGGGGGGGTGGTGGCCAGACAAGACGTGCATTTCCGCGGTGGCAGCCCGCTAGCGCTCCCTCTCTCCCTCGGTTTGCTGGGTTCCATCTTCCAAACTTGTTGTTTCCTTATTTCTCACTCACCACATTATTATCACTATAGTGCCACATCGAAAGTCGATAGGATCATATCTCAGAAGAGTCGACAGGATCATATCACATATATATAAGGTATTTCACTCTGTCTGTTACTTGTATGGTTGGCTTTCACACAAGAAAGATATACCTGGAAACACACAATTGTGCATTTAAAATATAAACTGTTTAATGCGGAATTCGTACTCGGTAAACAATAGTCGGATATTAACAGCGTTGATCACACCTCATAAGGCCTTTTAGTGATGAAATGTCTTATTTACTACTTATATATATATAAGAAGGGAATAGTCACGTCAAAGCTGAGTTCTCATTGCTAGGAATACAGTGGTAATGGTTGAGATTGAAATTCAATTTTTGTGACTAAGGTAGTCTTTTTTGTGGATGAAATTGTATTTTTCGTGAAGTCGGCCATTGTTCGGGAAAAATGACATTGTTTAGAATAAATCAGTCAATGTTGTGAAGGTTTCATTGTTGCGAATAAAGTAGTCATTGCTGTAGTTATAATTTCAAATTGTTCCCAAATAAGCCAAATATTGTGGCTGAAGTCATATTTAATGTGGATAAAATTATGAAGTTTTGAATACATTTTTACTTTAGTGACTAAGGTATTCACGGTTGAGGTTCTAGAATTGTAATTTTGGGGAAAGGTAACCATTGTTGTGGTTAAAGATCTATTGTTCCAATTTTAGTATATGTGGCGCTGAACAAGCGTGTACATTGTTGCCGACTAAATTTCATTGTTGTGAATGAATTAACTATTGTTGTGGATGATTAAATAAATGTTGTGTATGAATGTAATTTCTATTTTCGGATAAATAAATCATGGTAGCAGTTGAAATTATCATTATTGCGGATAAATTGCCATTGAAAAGGATAAAGTAGTTATTGCTATGGTTAAAGTTTCTTTGTTATCTGTCAAGATTCATCGTTGTGATTAAGGTAGTCATCATGGTTTATATTTCATTGTTGTGACTGAAATAATCATCGTTTGGGATAAAGTAGTCTTTTTAGTGGATAAAGTTTCATTGCTATCCAATATATTATATTTGTTTTACTAAGTTGAGGATAAAGTTGTCATTATATAGAGTGTTGTTTATAAATATTTGTGTTGTATGTATACACTTTCATTATTGATATTAAAATATTAATGTTTTGGCTAATGTCATTGTTGTAGAAAATATTTCTATTGTTTGCGATTAGGTTTTAGAATTGCGAATAAATTACTCATTGTTGTGTTTTATATTCGCTGTTGTAGAAAGTAAAATTTTACCAAATACCAAACCGTTGGTTTTCGACCGCTACGACCCGGGTTCGATTCCCGCAATGGGCACTTTTTTCTGATAAAAATATGCTCCAATGACCCCCGATTCTTGCAAAAGTCCAACCCCACCAGCGAGTAAATAAACCAAACGAGGCTCTGGCACACTTGTAAGTGCAAAGTCGAACTGCTTTTCACATGTGTAGACATGTGGTACACTTGCAGTAAAGGCAGTCACCTTCATCTACCCTCCATGATTTGCATGGCCTGTACCACGTTTACTAGGGATAAGCAAAAAAAAATATGTTTTGTGAAAAATATTTTATTGCGAAAAAAGATCATCGTTGTGAATAAATCGTCATTGTTGCCGATTAAATTTCATTTTTGTAACTGAAGTCGTCATTATAGTTAGCAAAATTTCATTGTTCTAGATTAAGTTCCATTGTCGCTAATGATAAAGTAATTGTGGTAGTGATATTCCATTGTTACATGAAATTAATCAATGTTACGGATAAAATGTTGCCTATTGATATGGTGAAAATTCCATTGTTGCCGATTAAAGTTCATTGTTGTGACTAAATTAGTTATTTTTGTAGATAAAATTCAATTTGTGTGGATAAATTTGCCACTATAGAGGATAAATAAGTTATTGTTATAGTCAAAATTTCATTTTTACCTATTTGGATTTATTTTGAGGAAAAATAATAGCATCGTGCATATATTATCATTGTTTCGCATGAATATCCGTTGAGAAGCTAAAGTTAATGTTTAAAATGAAGCAATACTTATTTAGGCTAATTTATTCACGCCATTGTAGCGAAATAATCCTTGTTGCAGATAAAATTTCATTGGTATGTTAATAAATATTTTTTGTAAAGAAAGTATATTTGTGGATAAATTATTCATTTTATAAATTAGGTTTTATAGTTGTCCCTAAAATGAAAAATTTCAATGGATAAAATAACATTGTTGGAAAAATATTGGTCGATATTTTGTGTAAAGTCATCATTGTTGCGAATGAAGTAATCATGGTTGTGGGGAACATTGTTATTGTTTTAGGTAAAGTGTCATTGTTGTAAATAATGTAACCATTGTTGCGGAAAGGTAGCTATTGTTGTGATCTTATTGCCGTGGTTAAAGTTTTATTCTTATAACTAAGGTAGCCATTGTTCTAGTTTAATATCATTTTTGCCATTATAAGTTGTTGTATATATATTAATTAATTGTTACCACAGAGTGTGTGTAATCTCACAGGTTAATAAGCGCTAACCGAAAGAAATAAATGTTCCTTTGTTCAATATTAGTTTCCCTATTTATATTTTGTTCTTTCTCTTGTAAGTCAATAAATATAATGTTTAATTAATAATAGTTTTGTAATCAGTTTCATTAATAATTCTAAGCAAAGTCAACAATTGGTAGCAGAGCGTGGTTGTTTGATATAAAGCTCAAACTGAAAATATTTAATCTGCAAATTAAGCAAGAAGTTTATTCTGATCGGTAAACTGAAGCACTTCTGAGAAGATTAAAGGATTTAAATATAGATTGAGTTATATTATATCTATATATTGCATGTTTAAAAGCTACCCGATATTTAAATGAATTTAAAATATATTGGTTTGTTTATATAAGTTCAAAAGGTGAAAATGGCTGAACATAATTTTTTATCCCGAACAAAATTTGAAGCATTAACAGGAACTAATTATCAAATCTGGGCGTTGAAAATCGGCGCAGTTCTGAGAGGAAGAAAATTATTTAAATGTGTAATTTCCGATCCAGAACCTGATATGGAAGACAAAAGTTATTGGGAGATTTGGAGTGAGAAATATGATGAAGGATTTGGGATAATTATCACTACGTTGACAAATGAACAAACTGGAATGTTCATAGGAGAAACAAATGCGAAGAAAGTATGGATCTCACTGAGAAAAGCATACGCAGGCAATTTGGAAGATAAAATTATTGATATAGGCTTAGAATTAAAGAACATTAGAATGAAAGATAAAAAATGAAATTGTAGATGAATATATAACAAGGGCCAAAAATATTGCTGCGAGAAGTTCATCATTAGGGCATCAATTTCCCTCAAGAGAACTTTCATTTCATATTGTCAGAGGCATACATCCAAGGTATAAAATATTGCTATTGTCTTACGATCTAAGAGAGAGGCAAAAATTGAAGAGATTCAACAAACTCTGAGAGAAGAGGAGTCAAGAAGAAATATGAGATTGAATCAATCGGTTGAGAATGGGCATGAACAAGCATGCAGAATTAAAGATAGAAAAGTTAAACAATTTCAACCAAAAAGATGTTTGTAATAAAAAGGAACATCTAGCTAATGATTGCTGGTTCGAGATAAACAGAAACAAGGATATCAAAGGAAATGGACTCCTGATTTTAGAAATCAGAAACACAGTAGGGAACATTCAAATAACCTAGTGGATACTGTGAAAAAGGGCTTTAATTGGCAAGCATATGAAACATATGTAAAAGAATTCGTAGATTCGCCAGATGAGAGATATGATAGGCAAATCTGGTGTATAGATTCAAGATGCACCGCACATTTAACCCCAAACCTAACTTTGATGGAAAATGTGACAGATTATTAAAGTGAAATCAATCTAGCTGAGAAGGGCAAAACTACCCAAGCCATAGCCAAAAGAGATATGAGACTTACTACGTGCACAAGTGAAGGTCAAAAAAATATTTGCATCAAAGATATCTTACATGTACCAAATTTAATAAATAATAACATATTTTCTTGAATAACAAGAAACGGTATTTGGCCAATTCTGGGATAATTAAAAATCAACGGTTAGTTGATATTTATTCAGATAGATGGCGCAAGCCATCAGCAACTTTCAAGTGCGCGATAAGGAGACGCTGTTTTCTCAATTCATCTCTAAGATCCAAGTACAATTACTATTTTTTACATGTTATTTTCAATTAAAAGTAGATCCATTCAATACTGTTAGATAAAGAGGGCTTACTTGGATCTGTAAAAGAGAAACCATTTATATCTCAAAATAATTTTCTCCCTCTTTATAAGGATAATGCAAAATAAACTTAAAAGTGATTTAGAAATTCTTATATAGATAACAAGAATGCAATTCATGAGAAGGTTGATAGATATGTGATTCACACAGGCAATAGGTATTTTATATAAAAATGAAAAAATAATTATATCGAAAAGAAAATTATTTAAAATAGCGTTGTGAGATATTGTAAGCATTGCCTTTTCTAATATAATTAAAACATATTGGTATATAAAGTCTTACTGCAGCAATAAAAATGATAGATGAAGCATAATATCAATAATATATAGGTATACTCTTATTTCCTTGAATAAAGCCACAGTGACTCGCCGAACCGTTTAAATAAGCGGAAAAGTGCTGAAGCAAGCTGTTGAATTCCATTTTCTCCAATATAATATATTTAAATTGTACAGTAGAATAAATAAATTTCTTTATATAATAGTATATCTCTGGAATATATTTTTAGATAAAAAATATATATTTATATATAGGAATACAAATTATTGTCAAAGGTTTTGATATATTTCTCAACCCCAGGTTGAATTTATTTCTCTGTAAACGGTATTGTAACATATTTATTGGCGATCCAATGATACTAGGCATATTTACCATGGGCTGAAATTGTTTCGATTTTTTATTAAACTTGAAGGGAATTTCATATTTTTATTTCAGTGTTGCGAAGAAATATTCAAATCTGTTTTTCCTTTGCATTTTCTCTTTTATTGTTAGTAAAATATTCCTCTTAACCTTCTAACTATAAAAAACAATATTTTATTATATTACAATAATCAAAGTGCTAACGCTGTTCAAATAAAACGCCATACCACTATTTTCTAACGATTGAGTATGAATGTTAATTTTTATTTTATTGAATTAATTTGAAAAATGCAAATATATTTAGTAATAATTACATACAAGTCGAAATGTAAACGACGCGACTCACCTTTTAAGTTACTTCATCCCATAAGAGAGGAGAATTTTGAAAAATATAATAATAAAATAGGAGATAATAGGAGAATCCTCTTTATATCTCTGTCCCTCCCCGTGTTAATTCTATTTGCATTCAACATGTGAAAGTATAGAACATTGTACAAGCTTTTGTATTTTCTCTCTTGTATCCCTTCTCTCAACCTCTCTCTCTTTTCTATATTTCTAATACTCATTGTATTTGTCCTGCTGATATGTTGGATTTCAGAGGGTTCTCTTTAAAGATAATTGAGAGGATTATACAATACTACAAAAGTTTCTAATAGAAAAAAAAAAACAATCAATTTTATATAATCAAGTGAAAATAATCAACTCCTATTCACTATAGCCACTATAATATTTAACTCACCAACTCATGACAAGATACCTCTTACCCACTTATCTTCCATTTGAAATTAAAAGAATCTCATTATATGGGAAAGGATATTCATGATATTTCCCTTATAAGCAGTTATGATCATTGAAAGAAATTCTATTTCTCAAAATTTGAGTTATGCAGATATTAAATTTTAAAAATATAAAATTTTATTGCATTCTTTATCTTACCCGCCTTAAGGGGAAATACAAAATTAGCAGCTTCATAAAATGATCACTTTGACAAAACAACATTCATAAACCTCTTTATAACTTTTACTTCATGTTCTACCAGTCCTACAATTTATCAGAAGAGATAAGAATGTCATTAAACAATAAAGAAGAAGACAATTAGGAGACGCACTGTGTTTGTTATACCCCTCTATCAAGACTGTATAGAGCTGATTACCTATTGGCTTATTGATTATTTCTATCATTGTTTGCTTTTTTCATTTCGAGTCGAGACGAGTTTATGTATAATACGTAATATCTTAGTAGAATTATTTTATTTTTCTGTACTTTATTATACTATTTTATTCATTACTTTTGGATATTTATTTTCTACTCAATTCCTATTCTCATATCATACATATGGAGGGATAATATGAAAATAGGAATTGAGTAGACAATAAATATCCAAAAGTAATGATTAAAATAGTATAGGAATTTACAACAAAAATAAAATACTTCTACTAAGATATTGCGTCTTACATAAACTCGTCTCGACTCGAAAAAAAAAAGCAAACAATGATAGAAATAATTAGGAGAAGAGTTTACTACATTGATTCTTGATTTCTTTGAGCTTTCCTAAATGTTTGTAGAGATACCTTTATTATAGCGTTATATATCTTAGGTGATTAACGTGAGGATAGAATGCATGATTTTATATAGATCGGAAGATAAAAGGTTAAATAATGGCTGGTATGTTTGTTGATGATTGAAGAGATGCTGTCCCGTAGCAAATATGTGTGCATATTTTCGTGATACGAATTTTGTGATATATTTTTCTTACAGAACGATTTTATCGGTAAGTTATTAAGCAAGCATGTACTAATGCCAAAAATCACATTCCAAAAAATATATATCTATAAAGTATTTTTCTCTCAAAATCTTTCAATAATCGCTAAATGATATATCGCAAAACAAATATTAAGAACACAAACAATAATTTATTTTGATCAAAACCATTTGAACATTTATTATGAATAAAAGATAGGCTATAAGATAAATTTTCTAAATAACAAAATACCAAACTCAATAATTTGTAGAAAAAATATTGAATATTTTCTTATAACATAAATATCAATTAAACGATTAAAATAAGTTATGACAGCGATGTATTTCTTTTTTTTTTCAATTTGGTTTAGTGAAACTTAATATAGGCTTCTTGCTGATCTTTAGTTTGAAAACTATGAACCAAATATAAAAAAGATAATCCGGTTTTATAACCTATCGATGTTTGTGAGTACGATTATAATATTGTGGAAATATTACCTATATATATACGAATAAAAATTCTTGTTTGTCAAATGAAATTAATTATTTCTTAAAGAAACAAAAAATAGCTAATTTCAAATAAACATATCATGTTTAGGCAAAAATTGAAATGTATCAAATTTCCTTTGAATTATCCATTTACAAATTTCTCACAATGAAATTGATAGTCTTTATTTACTTCCCATTTCTTGAGAATTAATTTAATTTCAAAATAGAATTGTTTTTATTGCAAAATTCCATTTTCCACCGTAACTGGCGTCAGATGAAACCAATGATGGGCAGCTTTTATTACCTATACTACAAGCACACATGCTATAGGATCTTATAATCATTCTGTGGAGTTGGCGCGAATACCTATATCTTTACGTGCATCACATCTCTACGTTATTAGATGAATATCATAATTTTTAAAGCCAGAAACTCAAAAACAATTAATACTTGAACATGATGGTACGGTATGACTTATACCAATGCTGATGTAGATCTGCGTGGAATTTTGTTTATTTTTATTGCCACCACCCATATATCAATCTTAATTGTATAAGTATATATAGTGTTTCGTTCAAATCCTCAGGAAATGTTTTCATAATTTCAGCCAAAAGGCAATCAATCATGAAGCAAAACACACAAATTAATTTTTAAATAATGTAGATGATGTCATTAAGATACTCTTCTAGGATCTTTAAATGTGTAATCGGGAATATATGAGCTATAAATAAAAGGTAAAAATGAATTTCTCTCTTCAAAAATGACTATTTTATATTTAAAAATGGCTATTCAATCTGCAACAATGAAATTTTAACCACAGTAATGACTACATTAGTTCCAACAATGAAGTATTATCCTTAACAAAGATTATTTTTCTACAAAATTAAAACATCAACCTCAACAATTAGTGCTTCAGACAAAACTATAGAATATAATCTGCATTAACAATACATTATTCGCAACAATGAAACTTTATCCGCACCAATAGCTATAAAAATGTTTATATTGACAACTATGAAACTTAATCTTCAAAAGAAACTCACTAATAATAAAAGAATAATTTTTTAACAAACGATGACATTTTCTAATAATAGGAAACAACGAAACTTTATCCAGAACAAAAACAACTTCATTCATATATAAATTAACCATCAACCACAATAATGTGTATTTTAGTTAAATTAAAAAATCATTATTATCAATAATGAATTTTCTATTTGAACAATGAATCTTCAACATGAAAAAGAACTACTTTAGTCAGAAATGAAACTTAATAGGAAAAAATTACATTTCATCTGGGTATTTCGTAAAAAAAAATGACTTTAGTCACAATAATGAAACTCTATGGGCAATAATGGAATTTTATTCACAATAAATCCTAATTTTCCGCAAAAAAAAATGTTTCATTAACAATGATTTTTTCATTCGCAACAATGAAACATTCTCCAAAAAATAAGTAGTTTATTTGAGCCAATGAAACATTTCACCCAAATAATAGTAGTTATCCATAACGATGGAATTCTGTCCGCAAGAGTGAAAAATTTCCCACAACGAAGATTTTATTTACAAAATTACGTCTTTATTCGCAATACTGAGACTCAATAGGAAACAATTAAACCTAATCCTCAATAATTACTACACGATTCACAATAATGAAAAATAAAAGGCAATAATGAAGTTTTATCGGCAAAAAAACAACCACTTTATCCTTAAATATATTTTTTTCTATTTTATTCTTAATATTGACAATTTTAAACATAATAATGACTTATTTATAAAGTTGAATGAAATTTTGCAAAATAAATTAAGACTAAGAAGAACCAGTGAATCTTTATATATATATATATGTTATTTAAAAATGTTATTTTATTTTAAATTATTTCATAGATTCAAATACTCTGCTAAATCGACCGCCAGAGGTCACGCTTCCCCTATAAAAACTCGTTGTTGTTTTATCCCAATGGCCGGCTGAAATCTTTGTACATTATGTAAATAATCTTTTGTTTTCCTTGTTTACTCGCCTTAAGCCAGGCAGCACTTTTATCAAACCATGTTTTTCATATATTCCATAAGTTCAATTAAATATATTTTGATAACTGATTTTATTTAATCATTGCCACGACTGCTCAACAAATATCTCTATTCTCAAAATAATCAGCATCAAGAATTAATTCTATATAAATAATTATCAAAAATCAAACATAAAAATATATTTTTTTTATAATAACATATATATACAACAAAGATTACTTTTTCTGAAACAAGCTAACTCAATCAGCAATAACGATCATTTATCCGCAACAATTTCTTTAATTCTCACCAATGACTATTTGCTTTCAGAAAATAACCTATTATATACTAAAAATGACAACTTTATCTGCAACAATCACTAATTCAATCAACTTTATTAGGGCGTCCTGCCCTGTACAGATCCGCCGTAGAATTGTTAACAATATTCAACACAAGAGAAAAGGGAGAGATGGAGTGTTTACAATTAAGGTATGGCAAATATATATATATATATATATTTTTATATTGCCCCAGTTCTTCTCTCTTCCACGAGTGCAATTTTATTTACAACCGCTTTTTGGTAGTTGAACAGTTCTATTGCCCAACTTTTCTTATCTGTAACAGTTTTTATTATCTTTATTGAGTTCAAATGCGGTCTAGGAAGACTTTTCAGGATCTTTTTTCTCTCTCCTTCCAGATCCCCGCACTCAGCAGTAAAATGGTATATTTCATCGGTTATCTGACTTCCGCATAACCTACAGTACAAATCTTCTTTCTTAATTACGTAGATATGATTTTCTTTGATCAATGTTGATATTATCCTGATCTGTGCAATAAAACTCACTAGAGCTGAGGACAGATTGCATGAAAAATAATGTTCTGGAATGAATGAATCATAAAGTAGCCTATAGTTTGAGTATGTTTTCGTAAGAGATAATTTTGCCAGATCTTGCTGCAATAGCTGTTCAATTTTTATTTTTAGTATATTCGGAAGTTCGGTCTGTATGTCATCATAATTTAACCTAAAGTTTAGCCGTGTGAGTCCGCAATGATTGATGATATCCATGATATTTTTACAGAATCCTATAGGTTTTTTTTGTCATTAAGGAAATTTCCTTCAATCTATTCCAGCATAGCTTAGGTAGTCTATTGTCTTCCATTTCCTGTAATCTAATGAAATATTTCATAATTAGTTTGATCGTTGTAAAAGTCAGAGATAATCTGCCTGTTTCCAACCTTACAATATACCCTGGTATATATCTTGGCAGATTCAGAAAGTTTTTGATAAACGTATTCTGTATTTGGTCTATAATATCGGTATTGTCCCAAGCCCACACAGGGGCCGCATAGAGTAGTATTGATTTAATAACTGAGTCAAATAAATTCAGTGCAACTTTTAATGAATTAATTTTTTCCCTTTTTATCAGTCTAATAGTTGCATTTATTGCCGTATTTGCTTTGGCTTTATAAAAAAGGGCTACCTTTTTGCTATTGTTAGTGGTAGTGAATGGATACCCCAAATACATAATATTGGACGCAACAGTCAGTGGGACAATCACTAATTTATACACAATAAAAATATTTTTAGTGACAAAATATAACTAATGTTGACTTTGCTTAGAATTTTTATGAAACTGATTACAAGAATATTATTAATCAAACATTATATTTATTGACTTACAAGAGAAAGAACAAAATATAAAAGGGAAACTAATATTGAACAGAGGAACCTTTTTTTTATTTCGGTTAGCGCCTATTTACCTGTGAGCTTACACACACTCTGTGGTAACAATTAATTAATATATGTACAACACACGCTCCCCTGTGTGTAAGCCCTAATCAGCAAGTCCAAGGCTATCTGAACATTTACGTAGTTTGTCCTTATAGTCCACACCATATCTTTAATTGCATCCAACAGCAACCGGTTGTGCCTTTCTTTTATATATGCCATCATTTGATGTTTTCTTCGTAATGTAGACCCATTTACTATTGATGACTTCGATACCATTTCCCCTTGGTACTAGTGTCTATACTTTATGTTTCTCTATCTCACTGTGCTCTTCTTCCATTGCTTTGTGCCATTCATTTCTTTCTCCACTATCCATTGCTTCTTTAAAATTCTCCGGAATATAATGATCTATTTCCATAATTAAGTTTGCATCATTCCTATCCTTTATTCTTTGTGAGCGTCGAACTCCTTCTTTGATCAATTTACTTTCTTGTTCTTTAAGTCTTGCTTTGTGCCGTTCTTCTAAGATCCTCTTTGTTTCTCCTTTCTTTCTTCCACCTTTTACGCATATTTCCTCTATCGTTTCAGTTTGTGATGAGTCATTTTCAGTGTCACTACCTGGTTTTATTGAAGTATCCTCCTGAGACTTCATTTTACTCTCTGTGACAGGATTGTCTTCTTTCAAGATAGGAAAGTTTTCAGCGACTATTTATTCATAATTATCACAATTAGTATCTTCCTTAATATCATTTGCATAATCAATTACTCTCTTATCTTTACTAATTTTACTGAACTGAATTCATGAATTCTCTTTGTCATTATATCATATATTTGGTAGACTTTTATTTTAATGGAATAACCAATAAATATTCCTTTTCTACCCTTTGGTGAAAACTTGTTTCTTCCTGGTTTGCTCTCAAGCCAATATGTCAAACACCCAAATATTCGAATGTGTTAGACCGATGGTTTCCTCCCATTCCATCTCTGCATAGGTGCATGGTGCTTGATAGACCTGTGGAGGGTACAATTCCTAATATATACAGCTGTAGCAATTGCCTCTGCCCAAAACTTTATGGGTAATTTTGAATCAATTACTAAGGTTCTCGCTGTATCTATAAGAGTCCTATTCACTCTCTCTGAAACTCCATTAATTTTCGGTGAGTATGTGGTGGTAAGTTGGTGATGGATCCCACTTCTCTTGAAAAGTCATTCAAATCTAGAGTTACAAAATGCAGCTATATTGTCGGTTATTACATCTTTTATTCTAAGACTTAATTCGTTTTCGGCTCTTGCTTTAAATACTTCAAATCTTTCAAACGTCTCATCTTTTGATCTCAAGAAATATACAAAGATTCTTCTACTGTAGTCATCTACTATAACAAGAAAATACTCAGATCCTCCTAAAGATTGACATGGCCTTGTTCCACATAAATCCATTTGAATCCACTGCAGGGGTTTAATTGTATAGTTTTCCGTAATATTATATGGCTTCTGAACCAGTTTTCCTATTATGCATGCTTCGCACTCTGGTAACCTTTCGAATTTTAGATCCAAACCGCTTACAATATGTCCTTGAATCATTTTTTCGTGTATTCTTAATTTATATGGTTTAATCTTTTATGCCATAAACTTATATTGATATTTTATTTGATAAATGTGTATTTATAACCATGACAGTTTCATTCTTTGCTATTGGTACATTTCATAGTTTTGTTTCCATCATAAACATTCTATCTTTAATATATGCCTCAGCAACTAAATCATTCCCCCTTCATTATATGTAAATATTTGCTCCATCCTTATTAAAAATAACTGAATTTCCTTTGTTGACTAATTCGTATACTGACAAGAAATTATTTCTTAAATTCGATAGCATTTTTTAATAAAATAATAATAGAAGTTCGATACAATGCTCCTATCCTGTGTGTTGTGATTCGTTATTATATTTTTATTTGGAGTTAGATTTCAGGCCAAGAGGTTTTACAACGGGCCTTAAAACAATTTCTCAAATTATTCATCTAAATCGCTTTATTAGGGAGCATTATCTCGGAGATTTAGCAATTTTCTATCGCTCAATGAATGTTTTAAGTACGAATTTTTTATTACACATACTCAAAATTAGAACACTTGTAATACTGGTCTGTTATTAAGGGATGCATATATATGCAGGGAATTTCCCTAAACAGAGTGAATGCTTTCTGTTTTATCACATCGGTGCCTATGATGACCTTATATATTTAAATGCCAAGTGGGTAGTTCTAAAACATGTCTGATATTGCATTAAATGTGAGTCTTCTAGAGCCTTCTTTTCAATTATTTATTTTTGAATTCACGTTATATTTAATATTTATTACTGTTTAGATTGTTTTATGAATTTCTGCCAATCTTCGTACAGCCGGTATCAGGTGAAATCATGAAATTGGTCTTAAGGTATGTTTTAACATAAGCCTTTGGAACAATAGAAATATATACAAATATTTTCTAAATTTATATGTATAATGAAATGGTTATAAATTTATATGAAAATAGAAGGGTGGTTAAATATTCATATTTCTCAATTGTATATGGCCCGTTAAAATTTTAAATTTTCAAAAAAAGTTCAGTTATTTACAGTTTGAATAACAATATTTGCCTCTATTTAGTTTGATAGAAGGCGTTATCAAACCTTTTCACCTCCAGATTTGAACCACCTTGAGCCAATCAGGATCTGATACACCAAAGCAATCGCTGGCTATCAAGGACGTGGCTAATAGGTCACAATAACAGATCACTCCAACGATATCTTAAAAACACAACTCACTAAATCGATTAGGTGATCAAACAAATGACCAATTAACCAGTCAATCAATCAAGATTTCAATTAAGAATGTTTACCGTCAAGACATCGTGCCAGCACAAGTTCACCCAGCTAGAGCGTGTCTTGAAGAAGCTCAACTAACAATGGAGGCGTGGCATATCTCCCAACAATACCTCTTGACGGATTGTGACAGCTCGCACATTGTATTTTCATTACGCCTTTTCAATTGTGGATGGAATCAGAGATGTTGAGAGTTTTTTTTTTCTTTCTTTTCTATCCATAATTACATCTCAGAACGAAATGCCGGCTGTAATAACTGGAAATTGCCAAATTTAACTGTCAGGGGTTGTTCCCCTTTATTCTCATTTTTTTACCTCAACTTTTTGTAGCCTTCATGATTCATGATTTTAATCTTTTTGTGCTATTTGTATGTTTTTTTCAGAATTGGTAGACGTCCATGATGTTATCGTTAACGTATTTTCTCATTAAATGTGGAATAAAAGCATTGTATAAAACCATTGTTTGAAATACTTGTTTATGAACGCTAGATGAATATGAAATGGTTCAATACCAAAGGTGAGTATAGACCCAATTATAATGTAAATGATAATTTCAAAATCCATATAATCATGTATATCAAATTTTCTTTATTATAGCAATATATTTTAAAGGCTAATAATATTTTTGCATTATTTTCAAAAATCAGGTTTCTAATATCATCACTATAGCATTTAAAGATAAAATTGCTAGGAAGCGTTAATATTTTTTCTAGGCATCGATTGTAGGCGTTAAAAGGTTTATGAGCAAAGGTTTGCGTGTTTTGGAAATTCTTAAAAATGTTCATCAGCTCGCGATGTAACTTGTAGTAAATTTAAACCAGTGCATGCTTATTAATAAACTTACATTTCTATATCAATATGTGTTCTTTTCCTCATGAAATTCACATTAAAGATAATTTTACTTGTACTTTAGCTACTGTACATATAAGCCTTCTGTACATAGAATTCCTTATATTAATTATAAGTTTATTTTCTTTATATTTTCATTGATATTCCTCCCCTCGATATGCAGAAATATTCTGAGACATAAGGACGTCTTTGTCCAGATCGTCCCGGGCCACGGGCGTGCCGAAATAAATTATTTTCTGTAGTAAAAAATATGTATATATATTTGTAGCATCATCTAACGAATAATATGAAATATTGCCTCAATTTAATGGATTATTTTTAAGAGACTTGGAATTTGATTTTGAAACATCATGCGAGGCATTCTCGCACAGATATTTATTAGCCTCCAAAGTGAAAAAGAGAATAGATATAAAATATTATTTTTATATTTAATTATTCAAATATTTCAAAATTAATATAGGATTATATATACAGATAATATATAATAAATTTATATATATTTATATAAATTAAAATTACATCAGGAATCATATTAAAAGTTTGGACTAAACTATTTCTTATTTACTGAGAAATGGAACAGTATGATCATTATCTGATTTCGTGGCGTATCCAGATCAAAAAAATGCATTCAATATTAATTCAAGTTACTCTAATGACCAAATTTCGAGAAGAATATTTCAAATAATTCATTACAGAGTTATATACCTTTATTATAATTATGTTTTTAATGTATATATATGATAATTTAAACCAACAACCCTATATATTATAATCTTTATAACAAGATTGTCATGTTGTATATAGAACTAATTATACGCATAATTGACGTGTGTCCTTGTATCCCCATATGTAATGTACTGAGGATGAATAAATAAAAATATATAATAGATTAAAAACTGAGTTAAGAGCCAGAGAGAGATTTACAATGTAACTTCTAAAGTTAGATGGAAGCCCAGACAGGCGCCAGTGTGGACACGTGCAGAAAGGCAATACTTCCTGGTCCACTTCCTAGTCCAAAAAAGTTGTTTAAATAGGACCCCACGTAGCAACAGCCATTTTCAGTTCTAGTCAGTCCCGGTCAGCGTCACCCCTTGTCGCCGGTTGTCACCAACTCATCGACGATGTAAAACAGTAAGAAACCTTCTCAATCTCCATCTTTGCTCTTGGCTCGCTTTTTATCTATTCAAGAAACTTTCTTTCAACGTGTCGCTTCGTTTTTGTGTGTCCTTACCACCCATCGCTCAACAACCACGACTGCACGACTGCTTCTAGCCAACATGCCACACTGCATTCATCCAACAGCATAAACTACTAATAAACCTCAACATTATTACAGAGAGTCGACAGGATTACCACAACGAAGGAGACCACAACGAAGAAGGTAAAAAGACTGTCCAGATAGATAGAAGAGCCAAGAAGCAAGATGGAGGAACAAGCACGCCATTCCAACAAAACGACCAAGCAATCTTCCCCCCAACGACACAACCGAACATCCCGCAAAATAAGCCGGTGAGAAGTTACCCACCTTCGACCTTAATACGCAACCATCCAGACGACATGCCACCATCGCCAAACAGAAGTCACAAACTTCTACAAGCTCTACATGGGACGCCTTCCACGTCATCAGGACAACAACCAAAGACCAAGTCTCCTGACTGAACAATCATAAAAACTGTGAGTTTTTAAAAAAATCTACTTAACTCTCTCTTCATGCTAACAACTTGATTTTCCATAAATTTAATGTTTATTTTCACTGTAATCCTTTTAAATCAAATTTTACCATTTTTATAGCATTTCAATTCAAATTTTAAATATTGTACACCCTCATTTATCATTTTTTACTTTATTTTAAGCAACTTTTAAATTTTAATTCATTACTTTCAATGTTACCTAAAAAATCATATTATATTTAAATTACTCGAATCATAATTCTAAACTTATTTGTGTGTTTCTCTTAATACCTTATTTTTATACCAAAAAACACCAATGTCTTAATTAAATACACAAAACTTTGCAAAAAATCATTATTATGTTCACTATTTTATGTACACGCCCCATTCAAATTATAAGTCACTATCATGCCATTGCCCTTTTACAATTATAATTTTCGCACTAACATAAGCAACGATTTAAAAAAATATATTCAAATTTTAATAAACATAGATGAAACGTATTTTTTAAAAATACAAAAATCGAAAGATACAATATCTTCAAAAGCACAACTAGAAATGTAACTGTCCTTCCCCAAAACAAGTTAAAAATTTCAGCATAGCTACACTCCCTCGTCCTTTTCTTTTGACATGCATAATTATTAATAATTCACACATCTCTCGGAACGAACTTCAACACATTCCCACATCACTTTTTCCAATTGGCAGCAAATTTTAACGCGCGATTTAACAACACGTCCAATTTCGAGCCACACGAGCTCCATATCGTCGCGAACACAAAGACTTCACGATAAACATACCACCTCTATAACAATCTGAAAATTCTCGATGTGTTTTGTACAACCACCACCCATGACTAATAAATTTGTTATTCCTTCGGAAACTGGTTAGATGCTGTACCAAAAACGAAGATTTCACGTGACACCTTTCCATACAATTCACCGACTAGTGTTACACAGCGCACCACAACAATTTTCTCACTTAACAGGCCCAAGACGCCTTCATGCCTGTGACACCTCACCAAAAGCGTGTCTACGTTGAAGTCGCACTTTTACGCACATCTAACCTGACATCATTGAATAACATTTTTTTTAATAAGTCCGCAACAACGTCGAAACACAACACTTGCGAACACCGAGAAGACTATATTTTCAAACAGACAAGAGGAGATAACTCAACTCGGGACGTAGGCCAGACATGGGATCATGTGACAGTCGGTAACAAAGGGTCGGCAACAAAGGACCGCCTACGTAAATAAACAACCCAGCTATGTCGGTAGGCATCAAAGGACATGACACATGTTGATATGGACACCAATTGCAGCCGCGATGTTAACATGACACCTCCAGTTCGCTAGGGTATGCTAGACTTTCGTGTTCACCCAATAACCTGTCAATTATCAACTGATTGGCTTACCAATCATTACCCAATTTACTTATTAATTTGAATTTTAATATTGAAATATCATAAAACTTTATATCTTCAATTATCATCGTGTGTTTTACAACTTTTACATTATTTTCACGCCCAGTATGGAATATTTTTTCTAAACTAGAACGCCATCTTTTATAATGTTAACCCTTTATTGTTATATATTACAATCATCTTCGTCAATACCATCCAATTTTAGGGATCAAGATCGCTCCCCGTCTGGTCTCACATAATCTAATCGGGAAGATCTGGCAAAGACCAACTTCTCAGACCGGACCAAAGCGACATAGGGCCACATTGCCTCCCCATAGGTCAAACTAAAGACACCAATAATCTTGGACCTACACCTAGACATTGTGTGAATATGTTCCTTTCTTTTTTTTCAGGAACGAATATTTTTTGTTTTCTTTTAACTTTTCTTCAAAAGAGACATTTTTTGCTCCATTTGTTTATCTAATCATTAATAACCTTTAATTATATTATATTTTTTTGTATAAATTCTTGAATAATTATTTTTATTTTTATTTTTTTTTTACTTTTCAATTATAATCAAATTTTTATTCCAACATTATTTTAACAACTTTATTTTAACAATGGCAAAACAGTTAATTCTTTCAATAATCATTTTTAATTCATTATTATATCTTTTATATATTACTAATTCATTATTATATCTTTTATATTTTACTAATTCATTATTATATCTTTCATATAGTACATGTTTGATCTTATCCACTTATACTTTTTATCCACAATCACATTTTTATCTTTTTATTCACTATATTTTTGTCTAATTACTTTATTATATGACAATGTTTGTTTATCATCAACTATCGGGCATATACAACAATCGTTTACAACAATCTATTTCTCTAACCACTTCAGTGTACTTTACACTACTATCTTTCTCTCCGCCATTGCTTCGAACGATAGTAGAAACGACAGCACTGCATGACAATTTTTCTTTTGATTTCGTAATTCAACAAACTCTTTGAAAACACCGTTCCCCAGAAGTACAAGTCTCGACTTTTTGGTCTGAACACGTTTCAAAAGTTTATTTCAATCATCCGCAGAGCACATCACCAACGCATGCACAAAGCGTTCACTTTTTTCAATTTTCAATTTTTTTTTCAACTCTAGCGGACCACAATCAACCTTTGATTTCAAGTCAAGTCAGACCCTACTGTCGCTACAACAATTCTACTTATCGCATGGCTCTACCACCCCTTTCAAGCATATTAATTATTTTCTTCAACAACTTTTCAACCAATAACCTTACAATTGTGACAAAGCACTGTAACCTTATACAGGATCGCAGGTGAAACATTGCCTAGGAAGACGCACAAGTCTATATCCTCGCTTTGCACCTGGATCTCAGTGTTTGATTGTCTGTGCAACACTTACAATTGCATATTCTTCAACCCCTAACCCTTTCCAACGCCCGCCAACAATCTCTTAGAACATCATCATTATTTTTTAGCAAACAAAGGTTTTATCTACAGTTCTCTTTTATAATGAATATCATAACTTTTAAATTAAACATAAGTTTTATTTTTATAATTTTCAAATATAGCCAAATAAACATCTTGTTATAGCCCTTTACCCTCACAGTTTTAATTAATAAAAGAAATTTTAATTACTTACCTGTGTTAGAGAGGCTTTACCCGCTTAAACCCGGATAAACCCTTTCACTCACGGGGCCCATCTATGATAATTTAAACCAACAACCCTATATATTATAATCTTTATAACAAGATTGTCATGTTGTATATAGAACTAATTATACGCATAATTGACGTGTGTCCTTGTATCCCCATATGTAATGTACTGAGGATGAATAAATAAAAATATATAATAGATTAAAAACTGAGTTAAGAGCCAGAGAGAGATTTACAATGTAACTTCTAAAGTTAGATGGAAGCCCAGACAGGCGCCAGTGTGGACACGTGCAGAAAGGCAATACTTCCTGGTCCACTTCCTAGTCCAAAAAAGTTGTTTAAATAGGACCCCACGTAGCAACAGCCATTTTCAGTTCTAATCAGTCCCGGTCAGCGTCACCCCTTGTCGCCGGTTGTCACCAACTCATCGACGATGTAAAACAGTAAGAAATCTCCTATCTCCATCTTTGCTCTTGGCTCGCTTTTTATCTATTCAAGGAACTTTCTTTCAACGTGTCGCTTCGTTTTTTGTGTGTGTGGACATTCCCAGTTTTCCACTCTGCCTCGACCACGACTGCCTGTACCCTGTGAGAACTGTTAAAGATCCTACAAGGTGCAGAGAGGTACGGGAAAACTCTCCACCCCTGACTGTCCCTCGCGGTTACTACAGGTTTGACCCTCGGTTGCCACAACTTATAGCGAGAGTCGACGAGGTTCTACAACAGGCCAACCAGAACCTCAACGCATTATTATAGATAGTCGACAGGATCCCTAATCACAGACAGGATCCAACCCAATATTACAGTTAGTCGACAGGATCCCTAATCACAGATAAGGATCCCAACATATTATCTCAGAGAGTCGACAGGATCCCTAATCACAGATAAGGATCCCAACCTATTATTACAGAGAGTCGACAGGATCTCAACAACACATTATTATATATATATATGATATGATCCTGTCGACTCTTCTGTGATGAGATCCTGTCGACTCTTCTGTGATATGATCCTGTCGACTCTTCTGTGATATGATCCTGTCGACTTTCAATGTGGCAATATAGTGATAATAATGTGGGGAGAGAGAAATAAGGAAACCACAAGTTTGGAAAAGGAATTCCAGGCAACCAACGAGAGAGGGAGGATCGACGGGCGGCTGCCACCGCTGAACGACCGTTTGTGTCGCACACCACCCCCCAACTGTCCAAAAATAGACCTGAGGGTTCCAAGAAAAGGCCCTGCGGTCGCCCCCTGGAATGTGGTCGTTGGTGTCCCAAATGACCGTACTTTAGCTGCGTTCTCTCTCTACGTCTCTCTCTCTCTGGTCGACTGTAGATTTACTTTATTATTCCTGGAAGAGCATATATTATGACATATATAATAGGCTACCTTCCTGCAAATATATACATATTTCGCCCAATTTTACAATTAAACATTCATGTATATATGCTACTTATTGTATACTAAAAGTATTAAAGAAATGTAGAGAATGTCTTACTATAAGAACCTGTTTCATGGGAAGGAAAATCCCTGCCTCGCGTCTACATGCGGTGAAGGGTGGCCAACCTTAGAGTGACTAAGTCAGAAGGGGCCAAACAGACATCAGGATAAATTTTAAACATCGTCTTGATGTGAAATAGAAAGCTAAATCATCCTTATTAGTTAGAAACGGCTTATAAAAGTGGATAAAATCCTTATGCGAATGGTATATGAATATGTTTTAGGAAAGGAAAAATTGCTAAATATTTTAGAATTAAAATTCTCAACGAATGGGTCAATATGATCGATGAAAAATATTAGACTCCGGGTATCGGATATTTACCGTGAACAAGCCAGTTTGAGTGGGCATGACGTTCTAGGACGGATTCACCTGAAATAAAACCTCTTATATAAAGTAGATATACAAAGAAAATACATATTTTCTGGAATAATTCCCCATTTTTATTTCTTTTTTCACTATTCTTTCTAGAAACGAAAAACTCTATTTTTGTTCATCCCTTCATTTCTCTAATGTATTTCAAAGAATAAACTTTACGGGATCATAGTTCTAGCAATATTTATAAGATTTATATCGTTTATATTTATTTAAAATTATAACGCTTATTTTGGATCAAAATAATTCACTAAAACATCCAATATTTTGATCCAAATAAGCGTTATTAATTCTAAGTATTTAAAATGGATTGCTCGATTTCCAACAATTAATATTTATATGATAAAACAATAGAAAAAAGATAAGTGGGTCAGGTGTTGATATTAAAAATAAAAAAGGCATGGATGGCTTTTCTTGATTTATCAAGAAATTGGGTTGGCCAAATATCACGGAGCAAGTTAAATAAACGTTTAGTTTATTTTTTCTCCACTAGATGGCGCTCTGCCATCTAAAAAGCACATGTGCTCGTGGTCAGGAAATGCCTTCTTCATTTTAAATATATTTATATGTTATGTGTTCCAGGTTTTATTTATATACCGATGTATAGCAACAAATATCTCGATGATAAGAATGCATTTTTTTAAAAACATATTTCTGAGGGTAAATATTTGAGACCCCCCCCCCCCCCCCCCCCGACATTGAAAAGAAACAATTAGCACTTCTATTATTAATATATTTATAACGAATGAAGTAATTAAGACGCGAATGTTTATTCTCACAAATATTTCACAAATATTAGTCATTTTAATGTTTCTGAAACACTCAAAAGTTCGAAAATAGATTCATACAAATAAGATATATTCGTTGTTAAACAAAAGAAATGTTTAACTAAAATGAAATTTTAAATTAAGAACACAAGCAATCAAAAATATAATAAGAAATATTAAATTAGGCTTAACTATATTTTCGAAAATATATCATTTTTCGGGTAGTTTAAAATGATTGCTTTATTAAAAAATAAGTGATGTCAATTTATTTGTTTAATATTTTATAAATTGACTTGTGTGTTTTCAATGTAGATGAAAATCTCTCTAGTGAATATGCTAAAGAAGCCCCATATATATATTTTGAAATCTTGTTATATATATGTGATGATTTAAGACCATGGGATTGTTGTAAATAGTCCAGATATCTACTACCACATGTTCCACCACGTGACTGTACAGGGTGTACCAGGTAAATTGGGACTAACTTTGACAGTCCATAAAACAAAAACTACTTGAGATTAAAAACTTGTTTTTTTTTTTCATTACGTAGCCATATTCATGTAAAATGCAACAGTACATGTGTGCGCAGTGTAGTGATGAACAGTAACCGAGAATTTGAAAATCGAGCTGCCATCATCGTTGCTCTGCGCGCCGGAAGGAGCCCCAAAGAGATAGTGGATTTTCTTAAGTTGCCCAAAACCACTCTTTATCGTGTCAAGAAGCAGTTTGATGAGGCCGACAGTAACAAAGAGGGGATAGCTACAAGGAAAAAGCACTCGCGTCGATCGAACAGGGTAAGAGGCGAAGAATTTGTCAAAAATGTCAAGGAGAAGATTGATGGAAACCCTGGGAAGAGCATGAGGGCCATAGCCAAGGAAATGGACGTTGGCTCTATGACAATTGTCAGAACTATCCATGAGGACCTTGGTCTCAAGTCTTATGCCCTTCGGAAAGGTCAGTTGCTGACTGAGAATATGAAGAATAACAGAAAAGGAAAGGCTGCTGCCCTCCTCAACAACCTGAAACACGACTCTTTTGGCATGCTAAGGTTCTTCTCTGACGAAAAGAACTTTGACGTGGACCAAAAGGTAAATCCCAGGAATGATCGCTGGATCTGTAAAGACCCCTCAGAGATTCCTGTCGTGATGCACACGAAATTTCCTGCCTCCGTAATGGTCCTTGGCGTTATCAGCAGTGAAGGTGATGTCATGCCTCCCCATTTCTTTGAGAAGGGCCTTAGGATGAACGCTGACACCTACATCAATGTTCTGGAGACCGTTGTGAAGCCTTGGATGGACATGGTGGCCGCAGGAAGGAAGTATGTCTTCCAACAGGACTCAGCTCCAGCCCATAAGGCAAAAAAGACACAATCGTGGCTGACACTTAACGTCCCTAGTCACTGGGGTCCTGATATTTGGCCCCCTAATTCTCCAGATTGCAATCCCCTCGACTACTATGTATGGGGCGTTGTTGAGAGAGATGTCAACAAAGCTCCTCATACCACCATCCAGTCTGTCAAGAAAGCAGTTCACACGGTGATGACCCAAATGGAAAAGGTCATCGTCGCCAAGGCCTGTGCTTCATTCCGCACTCGCCTCGAGACTGTTGTAGCTAATAATGGAAACTACATTGAATAAATAAAAACTATATCCTTTTATCTACTACTGTGTCAAATTTCATTCGGATATTTTAATTTTTACTTGCAAAAAATTTCAGTTAAAATACCATTGTTGAAATTCCCAATTTACCTGGTACACCCTGTATATAACTTCTTATTTACTGCAAATAGAAAGCCTCAAGTAACATCAATCTGTACCGCGTAAGAATCTAATAAAGTATAGCAACTGTACAGATAGAAGGAATGGAGAATAACAGGAGAAAATTAAGGTTAAAACTAATCAGGCTTAGGTTTGAATAGGAAAGCAGGCCTAGCAAACCCAGTCCAACTTTTACGAGGTCGTGGCCCTCCTGGATAATAAAACTTCCCCCCCCCCTGTTTACGTCAGAAAAGAGCAGTGACCTGCATGGACCCATCTCAGCTATAAAAGGAGGCCCCGATCCTCAGTTAGTCAGTCCTTAGTTAGTCGTCGTTCCAGTCCCAGTGCACCGGACGCTCCGATAAAAGGTAAACCCTTTCCTGCCAGAATTCTCCTCATCCCAGTCCTTCTTGACGTCAGCCGCTTCTTAGTGGAATCTCTATTTGTTTATTTCACCTTTGGCCCAGCTGTGTCGCCTTCCACCACGACTTCACGGTAGAGTTGACATCGAGGTTCGTCTAGCATCAGGTAACACTGGTCCCAGAGGTCCCAATAATCACATATATACCCATTCAATTATAACGAAACCAAAATAAATATTCATGAATACGTGTCTATAATAAAATATTCTTAATAAAATAAAGTGTTATTTTCGAGAGGAGGATATAAGATTGAATATTTTTTAAACTATCAATATATTTTTCTTTGCAGGTCTATTGCGAAATGTGCCCAATGAATTACCAGACTAGAGTCAGAAAAATATTTTTCCTTATTAATTTAACTGAAGTATACATTTATGGACAACACTTAAGGAAATTTCTTATTTTAAGCATGAACCAATATTTATTTGCTTATATAACGGTAGAATTCCCTTAAATGTAAATTATAACGTTCTCCTTTTAAAAATAATTAAGTATAATAATAAAAATATATACATATCAAAAGGTACATCTTCCTTAAGTTTTATCCATAGGCATATAGAATAGAGAATGGTTTATTTTCAAACCCTGCACAAGAATGCAAACCAGCAATATTTTAAAAATATTCTGCTAATGTTGACGCAAATATTCAATGGATTTGATATTAAAAAACGGGTTCTAGAGTTTCAAAACTTTTAATATAATTAATCATGCATTCCTAAACAACGCCCTTAGAATACCAATTATTTCAGAATGATTTATATGATTTAAACTAGTATAATATGAATTAAAGGTAATATTTGTCAAAATAATTTCATACTATGCAAAAGACTGGCCATAATGTGTAACACAAAATAAGCGAATTGATCAAGGCAAAATTTCCCACAACTTAACGAGGACTGTAGAAGAGACTCGTTTAAAAAAACAATGATTCGATTTTTGTTGTAATAAAATGTTCAACCATAGAAGAATTTCAGCAAAATTCATTTTAAGAGAACTCTCCAAAAAAGCAGGTCTGGCTCGGAACCTGTAAGAATATTTTGTAATTGGAAAATTCGTAAGAAAACATGGGAATAGAGCTACGTACCTGAAACCAAGCGTCGATCTAATCAATGGTAAAGTCTGTACCAGGAACCTACACCAAAAATTCCAAAGATGTTCAAACTTTGAACCAGATAAACCTGGTCAATTCTATAGCTATAGGTGCATTATTCACAACGAATATCTTTCATAAGGGAAAATAAATATTTGAGTAGTTCCTTTAGACATTATGGGATTTTCAAGGAAAGAAATTCAGAAAAAGGTTCCCAAAATGGGCAAATGGTATTTGATTCTTATAATAGGTTCATGTCCGCTCATATGTGGTACATATGATTTTGGCTTTTTCTTTTGTCATATATTTTAATAGACATCTTTAGATAACTATATTTCTCCTTATATAACACCTAAGGACTTCTTCTCAAACTCAATTCAGATCTAAAAAGGCGCTTTGACGCATTATTCAAAAACGCCGAAACACTAGTATTAACTTGAAAAAATATTTTTTTCTGGCGCGCGTGTGTAAATGGTATTGAGACTAGTACCAGCATGTATAGCCAATTCTTTCTTCATTATAATACAGTCATGAGAAATTCACACATTACATATATTTATATTAGATAATAAAAGGCATATTTTGGATTTTATAAAATATTTATTTTGCCAATAGACATCTTTAATAGACATCTTTTCAGAAGTGATGGATAAGACTTTATGAACATAGTCCTCCAGCCATTTTTCATCACTTGTGTTAGAAAGAGGTTGTCTTGAAAATATATTTGCAATATTTTGCTTTCCTTGAATGAATTCAATTTCAAAGTCATATGGTTGTAATCTCCAACTCAATCTTTGAATTCTTGGAGGCAAAACAGCTCCATTTTTAGGATTCAGCATATAGATTAGAGGTTTGTGATCTGTTTTTAACACAAATTTTTTATGAAAAATAAAAGGCATCTTCTTATTTTAAAATTAGCCAAATACCCATTCTGGAATAATTAAAAATCAACGAGAATAGTTGATATTTATTCCGATAGATGGCGCAAGCCATCAGCAACTTTCAGTTGCACGATAAGAAGATGCCCTTTTCTTAATATATTAAATATTTATATTATTATTATTAAAAAATCTCTCAACCTTACTGATATGATGGATAATATTATTAGATGAGAATTTTTTTTTTGGCTCATCAGTAGTGCGAACTTTCTTACGCATTCTCCATACAACCATGTTTTTTAATACCCTGAATTGAAGGGTATTTACCTAAATTAAGAAACTTTGGAATATTTTGAGAACCTATAGACATAAAATAATAGGCATATATAGTGCATTCATATAATAACAAAAATGCCTTCTTCATAGTATATGCACGGTATGTAAAAAGACAATTAAATACAAATATAATTATCGTTATATATAATAAGCCAAGTAACATTTTTGGTATTTTAAGGTTGTATTATTCTATGTATTTCGGTATTAGGATTATTCCTTAGTCTCATAAACACTATTTATAATCATCAATATCAAATAAAATGTATCATTAGATACCTCTCTAATAACACACAAACAGGTTGAAATAGATAAGATTTTGGCTTGAGAATGATGGTAATAGGTGGCTGAAAAGTTGGTTAACCACAAAAAGATGACAAGTCTACCCTGCATCAATTGATCAAAATAAGCATTTCTCTGAGTATCAAAGTTAGATGCTGATCTAATAGATCGCTCAGTGAGGGTCTTACTGTATACAGGGTTAGTTCAAAAAAGGTGATAGATTTCAAAATTCGCAAAACTCATTTATAATATATTTTTTAATTGTGTTCTTGTTTTCTACAGAATCACATATAGAAATTTAGGAAAATTCAAAACTAAATTTTACAATCTAAAAGAAAAATCAGTTGAAAATATTTCTTTTATCATTATACTAGCGGATGTGCCCGGCTTCGCCCGGGTTTTACCCGAGTAAAGGTTTGTATAACGAACATTTGTTAAAACAATTCTCTATAAACATATAAAAAAAGAAAGATATATTTTGATGATTTGAAACTCGTAAATTTGAATCTCTCGATAAAGTGATCATTTTTTCCCGGTCCCTTGTGCCGTGTCATCCTGAATCTATATTACAAAATAATCGTTTTATCTAGTGAACATATTTTCCCGGTCCCTTGAAAAATACTCGATAAGTTGAATAAAATCATGGTCGTGAATCTCTCGATAAGGTGATCATTTTTTTCCCGGTCCCTGTGTGCCGTGTCATCCCGAATTTTGTATTTCCTCGATAAAGTGAACATTTTTTACCGTTCCCTGTGAGCCGTGTCATCCTGAATTTTGTCTTTCCTAATTCTATACATTACAAAATCATCGACACGGGATATCATTTAATGTTGTCTAAAGGGGGTTAAGAGAGCAGTCTCTTTCAAATGAAAAATGCTTTAATTAAGCAGATGTTTAAAGTATAATATATGAGAGAGGCAATCTTACAGGTTGTCGACGCTGTAAAATCCCCAGAGAGAGTGTTTTTGTAGCATCATGCTGTGACTCACACGATGACCGAAGGTCATCAGGAGCAGCAAACTAAGCCTATCTCTGTCTCAATGGTAGCGATGCTTGCGAGTTAAATATACAAATCTGCAAATAACTCTAAGGATATTCAAGATATTCAAGAAATTTTTTTTCGTAAACCTTTCCGGGGATACGCCTCATAATATCCCAGAATTTCACGGCGATTGGATGTATGGTTTTTGAATCCATAGAGGACACACACACACACAGACAGACAGACAGACATTCATTTTTATATATATAGATTATGATGCATTAGGGCGCCATCTGTTATCAAAATTCGAAACTATTATAGACGCGTATGATTCTTTTATATCTATATTTAATTAAGGTATTATACTCTATTACATTGTCAATTTGATATAAAGGCTCAAAACATTCAAAATAATAGAATTATTTAAATATCATTTTAAAACGTATGATTAGTCTCTGAATAAAAAATATTTAACATTTAATTTTTTGAAGGTATGAAGATTAGGAATGTTTCAATACATTTTTGAAATGGTTAAAGAAATGTATAGCGGTTTTTATAAAGTTTAGTTTCATAAATATTTTTTTTGTATTTGATAAAAAGGTGTGCATAATAGGTGGGCCATTAATCTTCTGTCTCATTATGTCGGCCATCCATCATTGGACTTTACGTCTCTTCAGTTTTCTCTCTCTCTCCACCTTTATATATTTCTTGGATTCTTTTTCTCATCTGGAATCGAACATTTTTGTCCTTTTGTACATTGAGGAAGGAAAATATGCGGGTATATATTGTCGCGATTAAAATAATTAAATTGGCTTCTGAATTACTTTAAATATTTTAGTTATTTATATGGAAGAATTTTAATATGAAATAAAGTTTATACTATGTACATGAGCCAAATCGACCCAGCAGTTAGAGCAAGAGGGGAGAACTGAGTTTTTTCCTTTTCCACGTGGCGCCACTGTTTTCCCTGTCAAGTTAAGCGGGAATACCAGGAAACTATCCTCCTGACAATATTCTTATTTGAAAATATATATTTGCTAATTCTGTAGATATATGAGAATGTCCAAATAAACAACGATATATTTTCCAAAATAATAATATCATTTTGATAGCTAATTGAGTGGATAAAACAGAGGGGATTATATTAGTTCATAAGCAAATATCAATAAGTGACTTTTGTTTTTATAGAATATTGTCGCTAAAGAAAGAATATGTAGAAAAACTGATTCCAGAAAGATCATTTTACTATTCCATGAAAGGAATGACCAATCAGCGTTGACCGCACATTAGACTGTTCACTCAGCCTTTCGTTCGTCCACTTTTACCATTTAAAAATTATTTTAGCTCAACCTTTTTATAAATGTAAATTCTTTCTTGTGCTTTTTCTGCAATAAAAATGATAAAATTTTATGGACTAGATCATCAGTGTTTAACCTTCCCAGTTTATTATTCAAACTGTCGCCAGTTTATTATTTCAAAGAGCTCTGATAATCCATATACCAGATTATGAGAATTCTGTAACTATTGCTATCCATAATCTTTTATTTGAACATCTTGATTTTGTGATTTATTATTTTGGGCTGATTTTGGATGAAATGGGCTGATGAAGAATAATATGTTGTTTTACATTTTATTTTATGTTGCAACAGATAAAGTCGTTGTGTAAAGATGAAATTGAAATAAAATTGTTTAAAAAAGACTTTGAAAATACATGAAAATGTGTGATTGATAATAGACAAGTTAAACTTTTAACTTCTTCGGAAATTTTATTGACTTCAACACTCAATATTCGATATTTATTAGAGAAAATTAGAAATTTATTTTTGCCTATGTTCTAAAAGGGTTTCTATGGGTACTATTTTAAAGTATCTCTTATCAAATAATTAAAAACATAGATGCTTTTGTTCCTGTGTGTGCCGCGAGATATTGGTTTCAAAAACCAATAGTCGCTGCAAATGATTTTGGGCTGCCTTGATTCAAATTTACAAGAATATTTTTGTATAGGCTTCACCATAGATATATTTTACTCTACTCTAAATTGTAAAAGAGCTTCATCTATCAATAACGGCAGATAAACCGATTTTGGAAAGATTTGATAAGATTATTTGTGCTTTTTTATAATCCCTGAAAATTGAGAACTTGATCAAATATTTACCTTATTGCTTATATATCCGGAAAAATTGGAAATACTTGGTGAAATAATTAAAGGAACTATGGATAACATTTTTGAGGAAATTAGAAATTTGAACAAATATATACAATTGAATAAATGTCCCGCGCACAATTCACAAATTTTCACTCCTCCCCCTAGTTAAGCATCAATCAGATAAAACGACATTTGAAATTTGAAAACAAGAAATTTAAAACTATTTGCGTGAATTTTTCTTTTATATAAATTAAGCAATTTTCTGCCCCCCCCCCCCCCCCCCTCCCTCCTAACATTTTTCTTCGCAAAAGAGGCAATAGAAATTTGATTTATTTAGAATAAAAATATTGTTTGCTAAAATAGATTTAATTTATATGTATAGATGGCGTCCCACTCTGTGATTACAATTATTGAGTTGTTTATTTATCTTAATAAATATAGAGATAAACTATAAAGAATATATATTTGGTGAGTGTGTTTGATAATTATAGTATTGTGTGGGTCTATAATGTCAAAACAACCTTCATATCAAGAATCACTAAATAACTTCGAGATTCTAAAATAAATTAAAATATTTCTTGATCAATTCCTTTTAATTATCAAGCTGAACACAACTACTGTGTAATATTAATAATTCTTAGACATATATTTTATATGAAGTTGAATTGAAGTTATATTTATTTAAATTTTTGTATGATAAATACTCAAAAACACATTGCATTCTCTAAACTATGCATCGAAATTTGGTAATATTGTAGGTATGTACAATAGATGAAGGACTACAGGATTAAGACAACTATAGAGCTGTGAAAGTTGGTAAGGAAAGTGATGAGGTAAACTAACTGGCCGGCATTCATAGTTCTTCAAATAAAAGACACTTCGGCCAGTAAATCTTTTTTTTGTCTCGACGTTGCGACAAAATCTTTTGTCCTCGTCAGGAGAGAACAAAAATTTTAAAAAATTGGCAAAGCGTTAGAAATTATTCTTATAGATTTATTTCAATAATTTTTAACGCATTGCCAAATGTTTTAATTTTTGTTCGCTCCTGATGAGGACAAACTAATTTTGTCGAAACGTCGAGACAATAAAAAGATTTACTGGCCGAAGTGTCTTTTATTTGAAGAAAGTGATGACGTAGACAAACACAAAGTATTTATTTCATATTTCATCTATAGGTGTCTGGTCGAAATAACATTTCAAAGTCAATTTCATAATGGTAATTAACTCTCTCCCACAACTTCTCGACAAATTGCGTATCCAGTAATAACACTGGTCAACAAGATTTTTGCACAAGAGAACCTGATTATGTTTCTAGTGTAACCTTTCATTCCGAACTCAAAAATCTAATCAGAAATTTCCCATCACCTATGGTTTTTGCGTGACGCTCTTTTTTTAGTATTGGGAAAAATACACTAAAAATTGCAAACATTGTCACGTAACTGGTTTATCAAAAAATATTTTTCTTTGTCCACAAAGAAATAGCATCATATCTACATGTCCTGAATCTAAATATACCATTAGTTTTTTCTATTACACAATATTTCTGAGATACACCTACTTGAATTTGGAAATATTGTTAATATATAGGCATATATGAACGAAACATATTTATTATTGAAAAGCAGTGACAGTGGATTTTCTTCTATACTTTGCTTGTGCTAGATCCCTCTTGAGTGCCCAGCAGTCGTCGGCAAGCATAGCGGGACTCCATTTACCTTGGTACCGCTTCTCCATGCTTGATATAGCTTGATGAAACCTCTCACCATGCTCATCGCTAACTGCGCCAAGATTGTCTGGAAAGAAATCTAGATGTGAATGCAGGAAATGGATCTTGAGGGACATGTTACATCCCAGTGCCTTGTAGGAAAGCAACAGATCATTAACTATGTCTCGGTAATTTTCAACCTTGACACTTCCTAAGAAGTTTTTGCAAACGTTTCAAAAGGAATTCCATTCTGCTGATTCAAATTCATTCAAACTATTTTGAAAATTTCCATCCTGCTGCAATTCTCGAATCTGAGGTCCAACGAAAATGCCTTCTTTAATCTTCGCTTCACTTATACTAGAAAATTTTTGTTTTAGGTAGGCAAATCCACTGGTATTTCGATCCATTGCCTTGACAAAGTTCTTCATTAATCCCAGTTTAATATGTAATGGTGGTAAGTAAATATTTTCTGAATCGATCAGAGGTGGATTTGCAATATTTTTATATCCTGGAGTAAAGATTTTACGGTTTGGCCAGATTTTTTTAATGTAATGCCTTTCCCTATCTCTGCTATCCCACTCACACAGAAAACAACAAAATTTTGTATATCCAAGCTGTAATCCACGCAAGAGAGCAACGACTTTCAAATCGCTGCATATTTTCCAACCGTATCTTTCATATTCTATCTTTTTCAAAAGCAGTTTCATGTTTTCGTAACTCTCTTTCATGTTGGATGCATGTATTTATCCCAATACTAAAAAAAGATCGTCAGGCAAAAACCATGGGTGATGGGAAATTTCTGATTAGATTTTTGAGTTCAGCATGAAAAGTTCCACTAGAAACACCATCAGGTTCTCTTGTGCAAAAAAAAATGTTTTTTTTGTATACCTGTGTAATTGTCGATGAAGGTGTTGAATTGATCCTTTAACGACCTAATGATGGGATAGATTCGGAAAGAGGGAAAGAGAATTAATATTTTAAAATATCTTTAGAATAGAATGAGTTCGCCATAAAAGGTCTGCTGGTGTTGGAAATGATCCTTCGAAAATGTGATGAGGGTTGATACTCATATGCATCATAGGCACCTATCCCTAACATCAAATGACATTTATTGAATGCTTTTAAACAATTATCTTTTAAATTCTAAGATACTGTAGGCTTATATTAATATCTGTGAAGAAGCCACAGATGCATATTTGGCAACGTCCAATATAGTTTATTTCATTCCAATGTTCCAAAGATGTGTTTTGCTTTATTCAGCGCTCAGTAAAGATGTTCAATTAAATGTCGTTGATAATTAAAGGTAAGATGCTCTATATGCACGTCTTATCTATTTTACAATAAAAATAAATATTCGAACTGTGATGAAGATAAAATCAAGAATAACATTGAACTTTCATTGGAACACAAATATCTGTATATACACCAGGAGGATTATTTATTTAAAAGAATAAATGGAAGGATATAAAAACAGAGTTAAAATGTGTAACATGCAAACGTGAAGTCCTGTTCTGACTCTATATATTTTGATCAAATAATAAAAATTGAGAAATAGCTATTCAAATAATACATTTTTTGAAGAGGTCAATGACTTGAAGGCCGCAGGGAAGATTAGGCGGTGTTCTTGGCGGTAGATGGTACCGGTGGTGTAGCGGGGCAGCCATCGATTCGTTGTCTAGGCCTTTATGGCGCTATGCGGATCTCGTGTAGGTCTTGCGTCATTTATAATATGCAAATACATATAACAGTCATAGTGATCATATGTTGTGTATTTTAATCTATAAAATCTATTTCTCAGTAAATGTAATTCGTTGTCGAATGTTGGTAATTTAGAGAACAAAAATAAACTCCAAAATGTATATAGTTACCGAAATTATTTCATGAAGGAATGAAATAATTTCTCTCTCTCAACACAATGATCTTTATTAGACGCGATATAATTAAGTGTGAACCAAATTGCCTTTGTCTTCTTGAAAAAAAGACGACCGTTCACATTAAGTTTTGTCCATGAGTATATATATATATGTGTGTGCCCCAACCTTTTGTATTTAGAATAAATTCATTTTTGTCTCAAATACCGAGATTAAAAACACTAATATAAACTCTGATATGAACTTTATTGAATTTACAAATTCAGTTTTAAAAGTTGGAGATAAAATATGTTTGCATCCACTGACAAAAGTTCGTAATTAGAACCTAATTTCGAATAGATAATATTATAATCCGATTCTCTGTCTAACCATTGAGCTAAAAAAAATTTAAACTGTTATTGGATGTTTCAAGTCACTTTACAGGAAAAAAACTATCAGCGAGCGAATGGAAGGCATTTTTTCATACATTGATAAACCGATTAAAATATTTTAGTGGAATAAAATGATGTCTTTCAAAATATTATTTATAAATTGCTGAAACCCCTTCAAATATATCAATATCTTTTGAAAATGTTATCAAATTTAGAAATATATATATATATATATAGATGGAAATTTTTCCGGGAGGATATTGATCTAAAGAGACAAAGGTCGCCTCTCCCGTCAAAATAGACGTCAAAACTAGACGCCATCTATTGACCATCGCCGCAAACTAGCGGCCTCGAGTCGGTGACAATGCCACAATACCAGTTTGGGAAACTGAAAAGCGTCCACCTAGAAACCCTGACCATATCAGAACTACTTAACGCGATGATAGAAAATAAAGTAGATTAGAGAGCTTGGCACATCCGAATCTTTTTTTTTTTATTCCTCATACACGTGGTACAGACCAATAATAATAATCATGGTGAGGGTATTAAATGAATGTTTTTACTGTAAGTGCACCGCATTTTTGTATAGGTGAAAAGCAGTTAATCCTTTGCCCGTACAAGTGCCCATTAGCCCCATCAGTGGCGAGTCCTCTCATTTGTGTCAAGACAAACTTTCGAAGAGCAAAACCCTCCTGTTGAAAACCAGTGTAAATATTTGTATGTTTTTTGCCTCTTTTGATTTGTTTATGTTCTTTTTAAAAATATTTGATTTTTTTATATATGCCAATTATATATTTGATTTATATTTTTTGGGAAATGAAAATTTAGAAGAATTTTGAAGATTTGCTCTTGTTTAGAAATATTCATTTTTTATTTAATCTGTGTTGATAGTTTCAGTATAGAAAGTCTTTTGGTTCACTCGCTGTGTCGTTGCATTGGATCTACGAGGTCGCAACACCTCCCATTCAATATTTTATATAATTACAGTAAGGTCCGCCGAGATAATATTTAATATTATAAAAATTTTTTAGAGGCGTAATATTCTTTTTAAAATAAAACAATTTCCACTGTCCTTACTGCGATGGAAATTTTAAAAAGAATATTACGCCTCTAAAAAAGTTTTATAATTTGATAACAGATGGCGCTCTAGTATATCGTAATATTTAATATGTTTTGAGAATATAAAAAAAACATATTAGTATCAAAAATGTTTAAATTACAGGTTTTAATTGCAATAATCATTTTCCGGTGTTGGGAGAGAGAGTTTGTTCAAAAAGAAATATAGGTATTTCAACAGTTTTTAATTCATTTTTCCACTAAAATCCTTGCCTTTCTAAACGTTGAGAAAAATACTTAAGAAGGATTATTACAGGTTTGTTCATATAACCGAATGGAGATTTAGTTTTTGTAACATCTCTTGTTTATGCGAGGATTTAGGTTCTCTGTTCTCTAAAGGAAACTTTGAGATGAATATATGCGACAAATGATCGATTGCAGACAAATGAAAGATTGTTATCTTGATTTATTCAACGCTCATTAAGCACGACATTTCACGTTTAAAATGGGAGTTGATAAAACTCTGATTCTGCAATCACCTTCAGGCGATTCATTGGCGTTTCTAATTAGCCAATATTTGATATGAATCTTTATAAAGTAATTTAGTCTCATTAAGTTCTTTATCAATATCATCAATTTTCTTTCTTTAATATCAGGTTCGTTTTGGTTTGTTACATGAAACTTTAAACAAAACTGGAAATTATTTCATTCTGGTCAACATTAGGGTTTATGTAATGCACTTATTTCTTATATATATATATATATACTTTTAGATGCAAGAAAATATGATATTTTAGGGAGATCAGTTATTTGAATGTATTCTTTAATTACCCAAGAAAAAAATCATATATTGGTTTCTTCATTTGAATAATAATTATCTTCTCTCTTATAATAATTAGTATTTCATTTTCACAAATATCGTTGAAGTTTATTGAAGAATTTGAAAAACTCTATATTGAATTTAACAACACCCTTTTCAAAAAAAACAATTCTAACAATTCACCCTAAGGTCAAACATTTTGCCTCACTATTGTTAACCAACAAATTTAAAGAACTTATCTTCACAAATTCCAATAGAAAGTATTACGGTAAAAAAACAGTGTGATTTTGTCGTGCTAACCTCTTCAGTAAATAGAGTTTAAAGGAGATCCCTCCAAGACACGATTTCTTAATTTTGACAAAAAGGAGATAAGACCTTCCAGGTGTTGTGTTCAATGGAACCATTTCCGCCATGTGGAGTTCCGCCTTGGGGCCATTACCTGGCAATTAGGATTGGAGAGTTCTTCTTCTAACTTGTGTCTGGCCTTTCCTGGTCTCTTCAGCTGCACTTACTTCACCTCTCAATACAAATTATCTAAAATGGGAGAATTAGCCGCTCTAATTATTACTTTTTTAACGTTTATTGTTATAAAAATAATCTTTGAAATACATTTTCACACACACAAAAGAAAAGATGGAAAAATATTGGGAAGAGTCATTAGTTACCATATTTCTTTATGCTTTCGACAATTTTAATTATTTTAATATAAATAAAATAATGAAAAAGGTCAAGTGTTGGTATCAAATTTAAAAAAGGCATATTATGGTGTTCTGTCATATAAAAATCCCATGTGAGCGTTAAATGCCCATTTCCTTATTTCTCAAGAAGCCTCGTAGATCAAATTATTTGATCGTAGACAAAAGCCAACAGCCAGAAACGCGATCATTGTTGAATTTTCATGATTTATCAAGAAAGTGGATTGGCCAAATATCAGGTAACAGGCTATAATCAACGTTCAGTTAATTTCTGTTCGACTAGATGGCGCTCTTCCATCTAAATATTTTATGTGAGCGTGGTCAGGACATGCCGTTTTTGGTGTTTATTAATATATATATCTTTGAATTCAATATAAACTTGCTTTCTTTAGTCCTGGAAGAGATCGTGCATTCTATTAATAGGTGACTGAAATTTTGTTTTTATCTATCCAAAATATTCTCTTTTACTAAACTAAGAGCCTCCAAGGTTTCTGTAGTTTATAATAAATCGAACATTGAAAAAGTTATGTCGGAGATATTCATGGATGCCTGAAGCGAAAACCGACGAATATTAGTATATCGTTAGTTCTTGCCTTTATGAAATAAAGGAATGTGGTCTGAACGTTTGTTTGCCTTCATCAGATAATTGATCCAGGTTAAATTTGATTAATCTTGTTTCGATGTAATCAGATAAGGGAGGAAACTCTGCCAGACAATGGAAGCAATTTGATGAAGTTGTTTTGAACTCTCTAATAGCCCATTAATGGTTACAACTATTATTGATGCGGTTGAACCAAATTTCACCTAGTAAAAACCTTAATATAGTTTCATATAGAAATATTCTTTTCCGAGAGTTAAATGCCCACATTGTGTAACTGAAAAATAATTGTAATTTTCATTCGTTAAGTTCCATGTAAAACTTATTTTATGTGCGGTGTAATTTTATTTTGAGGATCTATTTGGTTTATATGTTATTCATTTTAAATAACAATTTAATTTACTTTTTTAATTAGATAATAAGAAATTAATATAAAAAGTGGGAAAAAGATAAGCTAAGAAAAAAAAATGAGAATATATATTCGAAAATTCATAAATATATTTTTATTTTTGAATAATTAAGGACTATAAAATATTCAAGCAAAGGTTTCGGTAGTTACGCGTCATATAGGCGGAACATAGTGCCCAAGAAGGGACAAAGAGAAGAGAGTTACAGAGGAGAGAATAACAAACGAGCTGAAGGCAGAATCATAATATATATATATATATATTAAAAATGGCATATCCTGACCAGGAGCACATGTGCTTTACAGAAGGCAGAGCGCCATCTGGTGGAACAGAAATCAACTAAACATTGGGTTGGCCAAATATCAGGGAACTGGCTAAATCAATGTTTAGTTGATTTCTGTTCCACCAGATGGCGCTCTGCCTTCTGTAAAGCACATGTGCTCCTGGTCAGGATAGGCCATTTTTAATATTGATTTCAACACCTGATCTTTTTATCTTTTATTTTTTTATTCCGTTTTTTTAATGTGCTGAGGGTATTTACGCAAGTTTGGCCTTAAATACCCATTTCTTGGTTTTTCAGGCAGCCATTGGGATTAAAAAATATTTTTTGGTTGTTATGGTTCAGCCTACTCCACGCTGACGAGCGCCAAAAGCGCGAAACGCGTTCGTGGATGGCTTTTCTTGATTTATCAAGAAATTGGGTTGGCCAAATATCAGGGAACAGGCTAAATCAATGCTTAGTTGATTTCTGTTCCACCAGATGGCGCTCTGCCTTCTGTAAAGCACATGTGCTTCTGGTCAGGATATGCCATTTTTAATATTGATTTCAACACCTGATCTTTTTATCTTTTATTTTTTTTTATTTCTTTTTTAAATATATATATATAAATATATATATATATATATATATATATATTTAAAAATGCCTATTTTGGATCATAAAGTTTTTATTTCCAGAAACAGCTCTAAAATAGAAACAGGCATTTACCGTAAGAAAACTCACACAGGTGGTTACTTAAATTTCAGCTCATTCGGTCCTATTAACCATAAAATATCTGTTATAAAAACCCTCTCAAAAAGAATATCTACTCATTGCTCCAATAATCTAGAAAAGTCACAACAAGAAAGAACAATACTAATGAATGAATTACAAAGCAATAGTTATCCCACAGAATTTATCAAAAGACAATTCCACAGATCAACATTCATCCCTCCTTCCAATAGCCAATCTCATAAATTATACTGCACACTTCCGTACAGCTACGGCATTGAAAGAATCAGCAGAACCCTCAAGAAACATAACATCAAGACCATATACCAGACACCATCCAACTTGAAAACACTTCTCCGCCATCCCGATACCAAACATAACACAAACAACAGTCAAAAATCCAACCTCATCTACAGAATCCCGTGCCGATCTTGCCCAGCTACATACATAGGAGAGACAGGAAAAACTCTGGAAGAAAGAACCAATCAACACCGGACAGCCCTTAAAAACTATAGCCCTCTTTCCCTTTTAGTAGACCACGCACTGAAACAGGACCACATACCAAATTTCGACTCAACAGAAATAATATATCAAAATATCAAGGATAAACATTCAAGACTTTTTCTAGAAAGCTGGAGCTCAATAGAAGATAAAAACAGTATCAACCGAAAAATAGACATTCCTCAACTATACTTACAATTTAAAACCACATAGCCCACTACTATACACGTATATATGTATATATATGGCAAATTGCTGATTTTCAATTCGTTTATTTTAAATGTATATATTTACTTAATTCTCTATATATTAATGTTTTACATATTATATTATTATTAATTATTATATTCATAGAGGCATGCATATTGTAGATTCTAGATATTTAAATTTTATAGCGGTTGTATATACTCGCGAAATGATACGCGAGCTTCTCTAAAGCCATTTTGTTCCCAGAGGAAGTTTGGCGAGTTGCCTCACGAAATATCGGAAATAAAAACTTTATGATCCAAAATAGGCATTTTTAAATATTGTAATATATGGATTGCTCTATTTTCAAGCATATATATATATATAATGTGTATATTGAAACTCTAAAAATACGAGAGAGAGAGAGAGAGAGAGAGAAATAAAATATACATTTGAATGTATAGTTTTATGGTTTCATTTTTTGAGAAATTTGAGTTATATATATATTTTTAAATGTCCTAGTGAAAAGTAAAGATAACATTTTAATTTTCATTTTTATTTTTATATTTAATGACGGATATCCTAATAGTTCAACAAGGGTAAAAAGCGATTGAATCAGGTAGGGTCTTATCAAAATTTATCCTGGCAGCCCTTTCGGCCTGAACTTGATGCCACTAACAATTTCTTGATCTTGTTTTGTAGCTAATAAGAGCAAAAAAAGTGATTTTTGAAAATAAAAATAAAAGTTATGCCATTTTTAATATATAGATATTCTCAATGATGTTAAACCAAAGTGAAATGCGTGTTAACTGTGTGTTATTGATTGAGGTCTTCGGTTATATGTCTAATATGTTATTATGTCATACAATGTTGTATTTAAATAAATGAATTGCTTTTGAATATCAATAGCAATGTATAAATCAGTTAAAACATATTTAAATTATATAAAATTTTATCAATTCAAAATATTAATATTTTTTCATTTTGAAACCAGAAAAATTAAAGGCAAGATGTGTGAGATAATTCCAATGCATGATGCAATTAAAGGGGGGGCAGGGGTGATGATAAATGTTGTATTAATTATATAAATGCTCATTTGTGAGCTCGGTCAGCATATACATTTTCTTATATATATAAATGTTTAAATAAAACGGCATATATTGGATCAAATATCATTTATTTTACCAATATTTCAGTTGGCTGAACGCCAACCTTTATCAAGGTATTATAACATTTTAATGTGTTATAACACCTTGATAAAGGTCGGCGTTCAGCCAACTGAGATATTTGTAAAATAAATTATATTTTGATCCAATATATGCCTTTTTATTTAAAGATTTATTTATGGATTGCTCTATTTTCAAAATATATAAATTTGTGTAAAAGTAAGAAAAAATGGGTGAAAGGTGAGGTGTTTATAATTTTAAATAAGGTATGTCGTGACCGCTCACATTAGCTTTTTATTTGATATTGACACCTAAAAATATTTTCTATTTTTTATTACATTTACATTTTTCAGCGAAATTAGGCAAATTTGGCCTTAAATATATAATTCTCTCATTTTTCAGTTAGCCTCTCTGACCTTTATTTTGGTCGGTATGGTACAGTTTGCACCAAATTGACGAGGGCCAACAGACCGATACGCGTACGTGGCTGGATCTTTTTTATTTATCAAGAGAATAAATTTTCTAAATATTATGAATTAAAAATATCTGAATACACACATATATATATGGTGTGAGATCCAGTCGACTTATCCTATGGTGTGAGATCCTGTCGACTCTCGCTATACCGTGTTAACCGAGAGGAACAGTCAGGATGTGGAGAGTTGTCCAGTACCTCTCTTCACCTTGGAAGACCTTTAACAGTTCTAGGGTACAGGGTACAGGCAGTCGTGGTCGAGGCAGAGTAGAAAGCTTGGGAATGTCCACACAAAAAAAAAACGAAGAGACACAGTTGTACTAGGAAAGTTCCATGAACAGATAAAAGACGAGCTAGGAGCAAGATGGAGATTTGAAAAAAGTTCTTACTGGTCAACATGATCGATTAGATTTTAAAAGAAGAGAACTCTGCTGCGAACCTCAGTGACAAGAAGTGTAAAGGAGATTGAAGCGGAACTGGAGAAGGAATGTCCATCGTCGGAAGCAATAAGGGCGAGTTATAGAATCTTAGAAAATAAGGGCAAAAGATTGGGTGAGGTTGATGCCCAAATGGAGGACATAATGATAGCCGACGAGTCGGTTACATCCCAAGACTGGGACAAAGAACAACATATGGTGGATGAGTACAAGAAAAGCCTAGTCGTGACAGAAATAAAGGTCAATGATTACCTTAAAGCCAAAAAGATTGGACACGGTATTACGGGCGAGTGGGACTCTGCTAAAACGGGTCAGGAAGGTTTGGCAGCGTGCAAACTACCAAAGATATCCCTCGCAATATATGACGGTACATTCCTTGATTGGCTGGGATGGTGGTCTCAATTTGAGACGATTCATGAAAACCCGGGAATATCGGAGGTAGACAAGTTCCGATATCTGGTGCAATCAATGAAAAGGGGGACTCGAGCGGAAAGATTGGTGAGGAGTTATCCTCTGACCAAAGAAAACTACCCGAAAGTAATAAAAGCCTTGAAAGACCGCTTCGGCGACAGTACCATCCTCACCGAGGTTTATGTACGACAACTGTTGAAGTTGGTTGTTAATAATGTAAGAAGGAAGGGCTTATCCTTGGAAAGTATGTACGACCAATTGGAGTCCCATTTGAAATCCTTGGAATCACTAGGTGTGAATGTCCAGCAGAAAATGCCTACTTCTTGTATCCAATGGTGGAGTCGAGCTTGCCCGAGGACCTGTTGGCAACCTGGCAAAGAAGTGCGCTGGCGGGATATGATGTAGAAGATGGGGAACTACCGCCAACAGTTGACAAAAGATTAACTTCACTCCTGGAGTTTTTATGAGGAGGGAGGTCAAGGGCGAACTAAGGTTGGAGTGTGTCTGTCTCATAGTGTTGGTGGGTTGGATTGATGGGAACACACCGGGTAGGCAGCAGCAGAGTGAAGCCTTATTAAGGGAACAAAAATACAGTCCTCAAGAAATATAAGGAGCTATCATTGTCAAAAAGGTCGTGAATCGGAAGAGATACTGTGCACTCTGGAAACGCCCTGACATCTTCTAGGCCTCGTTGGACTTCTATCTCAATCTCTTGCTTTAGCTCAACTCTTAATATTTTACAAAGTTTCATTTATTCACCCTCAGCTTGTACAAAGTACAATACATATGATGATGTAATGACACATATCAATCACGTTTATAATTATTTACAAATGTGTTTCTATTTTACAACAATTATAACAATAATAAACAAAATCTTGTTAAATTTAACACAATATGAGGTTGTTGGTTTGAATTACCATAAATATATAAATGTATGAAATAATTAACAGTGCTGATAGAAATGTTAGCATTTATTATATAAAGGTCGCAAAGGTCGATGCCAAAACAATGAATTTTATCGGAAACTTTCAAGTATATACGGCCTTAGAAATATACAAAATTGCAAACAAAAAAAAAAACCTTTTAATTTAAAAAAATGGCACCATTTGATTTCAATGTGTTTTAATTTCAATATATTCTCACATATACTTTTATTTCCTCTTTTATCTAGAGATTGCACACATTTCTTCATTTTCAAAAAAAATACCAAGTTAATTATATTTACCAAAGCGAATATAAAATTCGAAATGCATTTAAACATAATGAAAGAATATTTTTACCAAGGATTTGAATTCAAATATTATAGCCTATTAATGATGAAAAGATAGATTTAATTACTAATTTAAACATTAAAATACCAAGTTATATATATATACGTATATATTAGCTAAAACTTATTATATTTTTATATTATACAGATATCATAAAAATATTTTATTAAAACGAGCATAATAAAGTCATATAGAGAATATTCAAGACTAGAGTAATCTAATGGGAATATCCAGAGAGAAGTTTAGAAGGAAAGATGACCTCTTTAAATGAGATGGTAATGGAGAAAGTGATTATATGGGGCAGAATCCCCGTTCTATTTGATCACCAATTAGAAAACTTTCAAATTAAACTTAGTTTCTATTAACTCTTAATTAACTATAATCCTTTATAAATTCATTTAAATAGAGTGAGACCTCTCATAAGCGAACCAATAAATTAGCGATAACCTCTTTAAGCGACCACTTGTAATCCAAAATTCCATCATTCCTTCCAATATAGTATCCGAAGAACCACAGTCCTGGAGTGTAATAGAGTGTCCATGTTATTTTGTTCTGTGTATCATCTAGAGTAATTTTGCCTATGTGGGTTCATAGAAATATAAATTATGAAAGGTATATCATGATTTTACTCAAACAAAGCGTTTTTAAGACCCCATTGGCTTTACACCGATTCTCTAGAGTGTAGAAAGCGGATCTGATAAATCTTTCCATTATTATAATGATAAGTAAACTTCAAATTTTCTACTTTTGTTAGACAATTCTTTTTACTGCATTTCATGTAATAATGTACATAAAAAACTCCACTCATCCTGATAATTGTTGTCTACACTCTGTATATATATCATAATTTTATAAATAAGTGAAAAAATCCAGAAATGAAACTATTCATCGAAAAATTTATATTTTTAAATAAAGCTTCATACTGATTTACTGCATTGGAAAAACATAGAAAGTTGCTGCCTTTTCAATGGTGAACTCTCCCAGTCTGTTTTCATGTTCTACTTATATATACTGCACTTTAAAGGAATACGTTGTTAAAGTACTTATTGTTAAGGATTCATTTATTTTTGTTTCAGAATCTTATTTTATTTATAAATTATAATTAATATATGTATAAAATGTTTATGATTACAATGTGGAGTATCTTTTTTATGTTGATATAAAATTTTAATAAAATATATAATAATATTTCTTTTTATATTATATATAATCACTGAGTATAAATATCAGGCCTCCAGTAAAAAGTATATTTTCAAAATCTTTAAATCTCTATCTTTCGGGTACGAACGCCCTTCTACAAATAAAATCGTACCATGTTTTCTCCTGTAGGAGGGCGTTTGTTCCCGAAGACTAGAAATTTAAAAGTTTTTGAAAATATACCTTTCCCTGGAGGCCTGTTATTTTTACCCAATATTGATAGAATGAATTATTTTAGTGAATATATATATAAATATTATCAGCAAATTGTGTTGCAATAGTTTACGCAATATTCGAAAAATATCGATGAGCCATTGGCATTATGTAAAAGTATAAATTAAAGGAGCCATTACCATCCATAGTGTTAACTTTAGATGGAGATTTGATCTAAAGAGACAAGGGTCGCCTCTCCCGTCAAAATAGACGTCCAGAAACCAGACGCTGTCTCTAGGTGGACACTTTTCAGTTTTCCAAAGCTGGTGTTGTGGCTTTGTCACCGCCCCGAGGCCGCTAGTTGCGGCGACGGTTAAAAGATGGCGTCTGGTTTTAGACGTCTATTTTGACGGGAGAGGCGACCCTTGCCTCTTTAGTGTTAACTCTATAAAAGGTAATTTAATTGTTAATTACCAAATTCGTATATACTGAAATCGGAAAATAATTATGATAATATAATATTATCATCAAACTATTACTACTATTACTGCTAGTGAATATGCGACGATAACAATAAAATGATGATAATTTAACAAAATACAAAATGTACAGACCTTTACCTGAGTAGTACTGGGTCCTTTTTATCTGGTAAAATATAATATAGTTAGAAAATACTCCCATTTTGTGTGTAATAATCAATTGGTTATATAACTACAGCTCTGTAAATATATTTACTAGATGCGATATTTAAAATCAGATATAATTCTTTCTTTGGTCTTCTAGATCTAGAGTAGTGAACGCGTGCTCATGTGTTTTAGTGCAAAATACAAACATCCTGGATAAAGAAAGACGGACTCGAGAAATATTAAAATAATAAAAATATTTCTAAATAAATTATTTTATGAATATATATAATATATTTAAACGATACCTCCAGAAGAATGAAGAATCTGTTAAATATATTAAATCATAAAATTATATAAATGACTAAATCTCGCATAAAAAGAGCGTTTTTACCAATTTTACGGTGAAGAAGTTTTGAAGTAATATTCATAAAACAATCACAAAATGGTGAGAGAGGAAAACAATACTTCTAAATTGTGTGTGAGAAAAATTGATATATTCATAATTTTAAGAAATTGTGGCAAATATAATTTATTTTCAATTTCATGAGAATATTAATGATAACCATTGTTTGATTATGTATCTAGAGAATATTTTAAAAAAATACAATTCCATGATATAAATTTGTGAAGATTTGATTCTCGAAATGTATAAGTTCAAAATTGAAAATTTAATATTGGATGAAAAATATTTACCCTTAAACTGGCTCAGTATTCGATGTTTCGGTATGGAATAATATCAAATAATTATAATAATGTTTGAATCAAAATACAGTATTTAAATATAGTCCATTATAAAAATTTTGTTTCTATTATAAAATATAATTTTACCTATGTAGATATACATATGAGATACCATATGTTTCCACGGTGATTATCCGCTACAATAGAGAAGGGGAGAAGGCGAATGTCAAACTTAGACAGCCGATTTGTCAAAGTTGTCTGATATTTCCATAATTGTACCGGTGTAAGCTGTCCCTCTCTCGTCTCTTTTTTTAAAGAACTTACTTCATAATATAGGTGACTTTCAAGCATATCTGATAATTCGGACATAACAAATATGTTTTTATATTTCCCTTCTCTCTCTCTATCATATACATTATATTACATATAACAGCGCGAAACGTGTTCGTAGATGGCTTTTCTTGATTTATCAAGAAATCGGGTTGGCCAAATATCAGGGAACAGGCTAAATCAATGAATAGTTGATTTCTGTTCCACCAGATGGCGCTCTGCCTTCTGAAAAGCACATATCCTCCTAGTCAGGATATGCCTTTTTATTTTTAATACATTTTATTATAAATATATCATCTTATTAATAACTATTTTTATTTTTGAATTTTATTTCAATAAATGGGCATACATATTGGAATAAACTTATTTGTTTCGTGATTTTGCTATTTTAACAAATTGTGTTGTAACTGCATCAAACAATAATTTATTTAAATCACGAGGTTTCAGTGACTGGCTGTCAATATGTAAGGAAATAGTGATAGCGAGGTACTAAAACATCGATACTTAAATAAATTATTATTTTTGTACGTATATTTTTTCCAAACCAACTTCCAACCAACAATTTTATTTTTTGCTTATCCCAAGTACACGTGGTACAGGTATGATAATCATGGTGGTTAGAAGTAGGCATCTGCTTTTACTGTAAGTGCACCACATGTCTACACATGTGAAAAGCAGTTCAACTTTGCAATTACAAATGTGCCAGTGCCCCGTTTGGTAACTTGCACTTGCTGGTGGGGTTGCAAGAATCGATGGCCATTGGAGCATTTTTTCTAATCAGAAAAAAGTGCCCAATGCGGGAATAGAACCCGGGTCATAGCGGTCGAAAACAATCGTTTAGACCATCCTTCCACCGACCCCCAACCAACCAACAAATCATTTTCAAAAATTAATGATTTTTATCTTTAATCAAAATTCTCTTCTAAAATATCATATCCATAGAATCAATCGATAGATAGAATTATATTGTTTCAATGGATAGATTTGATTTACAGTAAAACATCATCGTCTATTTTATAAGCTGATTTACTAATTTATTTATTAAATATTATTTCATTTTCAACATGATATAAATAAATATCACAGATATTTTTCATATTCAAGATGCGAATATGAAACTAGAAGATTTCTACACATTAATGTGAATGATATAGATCTTTAAAATAAAGAAGGTATAAATTTGATAAACGTCAATGTAATATTATTCTTCTAGTAAAAAGGATATATGTTGAATAAATAGATATTTTTAAAATATACATACATATGACAGCACATTTTTACAAATATCTGGAATAAACAATTGTTTTTCTATAAAGGTAACATAATATATTACCATGGCTCAACAGGATATAGATATATGCGCTGGTTTGAATCAGAATAAATGTAACCTTTGTGAATGATTGATAATATATTCACATATTTCTGCCCATATATTCTATATTTACCATAAAATCTGTAACTATTCCACGGTGATATATATAGCCTTTGTATCGACTGTTTTATAAATGATATTTCTGTATATTTTGGTGAGAGAAATGTCCCGAAATTTTGGAATTCTGTAAAATATATTTATTCATTTTTTTTTAGAATCGTTGATCTCTTTTATACTTTGATGGATCGTTATTGTTCTAGTTTATATTATGATATATATTTGTCGCTCTGTGTATATATTATACATTCTTTTACGGCTTATTGAGCTCTGTTTATAAAATACTAGCCGAATGGCCCGGGCAACGCCCGGGTTTTACCCGAATGGACCCGGCTTCGCCTGGGTAGTGTTCGAGCGAGGTTTACTCATGAATGAATAGAGGCCCCAACTGTTTGTAATATAATTAATTTGTAATATAATTATTTGAATCTAACCTCATATACACTTTTACACTACCTATTTAATTTCAAAATAAATTAAAATACGTTTATATTAAATAATAACATTTTTTAAAAATCGACTTTCTCGTTTACACTTTTGTATCTATTCAATTATGTATTTTTTTTTATGTATCTCTATAAAAAATATCTGTATAGTTTAGATTAAAATATTTTAAGTGGCATATTTTCAAGTCGTATATTTATACACAAGTTTTATATTTATTTTACAAATATTGTATAAGATGTGATTAATAAACTTTGTAAAAAAATAATCTTAATACATTTTTAATAACATGACGTTATATTATATTCTAATAGGTAAAATAGGTTAGTTTCAGACGGCTTATAAATTAGGTTATTTTAAGGTGTGTTATAAAAAGGTTAGTTTCATTAATTAAAATCGGTGAGATTCAGATAGGTTATATTAGGTTAGTTTAATCGCTAAATAAGGTTAGTTTTAGATAAGTTGAATTAGGTTAGTTCTAGATAATAAAAAAATAATGTTCGTATTTAGAAAAATTAGTTTAATATTTTATATAATTTTTTTTTTTAATTGTTAAATCTTTTTTAAAATTATATTTTAAATTAATATATTTAAATTGGTAAAATTCAAAGTATTTCACCGAAATTGTATTTTTAACTCGTGTAAAACGCCTCGAAGGTACGGCGGTGGCAACGTACAGCGCCGCCTACCAAATATACCCTTAACTGGGAACACTCCACAAATATATATGGTAAAATATATGTAGCAAGCTATACAGCAAAAACATAAATTTTTTCAATAAATATGAAAAAGAAAAAAATATAGAATATGAGCAGCTATATAATATGAAGCAGATAAATATAAATCCTACCTATACAAATGACAGCAAAACAAAAAATTGAGCCTACCCCTAAAAAAGCAGTTATTAAAAATGCATAGAAGCTGCTTATAATATAAATGTTAATAAGTATAAAACGATTGCATGGAACAAACATATATAGTAAAATATATGTAGCAAGCTATACAGAAAAACATAATTTTTTGCAATAAATATGAAAAAGAAAAAAATATAGAATACACTGCTCTAAATCGTAAATGATTACATGAATATATAATATAATATGAATATTCCCCTTATGAGAATAAAACAGTATACCTTATTTAAAAAAAATGTAGTATCAATTAATTTAGAAATAAATAAATAAATAATAAATAATAGAAATAATTAAATAAATATATATAATCTTACTATTTTCAAAACGATTTTAACCAGTTTTGGTACCGACGCGCTTCGCCTAGCCAGAACAATGGAAAGGCTTAGACTTTCTATCAACAGTTGGAAATTACACTTACATTTTAATCACCAGTGTCTCGCCGCAAACATAATTCCACCTTCTTTAATTTTAAAAGATCCTGTCCGCACAAATTATTTTAGAAAAATATTATTTGAAACGATTAAGAAACTTTTAAATGCTAGAAAATTAAGGAATATAATCTTACCTTTTGAAAAACGCAGCGTGAAACTAACAAAATAAGTTTAACCAATCAAATTCATGTATCGTCGCGACCAGTGCGGCGCCAAGCGGCAAAAGGCGGGAACTAATCCATTTCAGTTAAATAATTTTTTAAAAAAGTACATTAACCTTTGTAGTTTTTTGAATAGCCTATATGTTAAACGAAATCTTCAGCTACCTACATGCGAAATTCCATAATGATTGAGTCAGTAGATTTTGCGTGATGCGATAACAAACATCGATTTCGCATTTTATTTTTATAGATATAAGGATATAACTATCTCTCTCTTATATATATAGTATACTGAATATTTATTCATATTTATATATATTATGTATTTAACCTTATATAATATTATAAGGACATTGTAATAAATCAGTTTCAATCTGAATCTCTCTTTCTATATTTATATATTTAATTTATAAAATTGTTGAATTCTCTCTCTACTAAGGAAAAGAGCGATATTGCTTCTTCAATGAAAATATTCTTTCTAAAATACTGTAATATAATTTTGAAGATCAATTATTGTGTGTGTGTGTGATTGTAAGATGTTTTGGAAAAACAATAGCTCTATCAACCAATGATTTATTTAATTCTAGACCTTTAAGTGACGCGCTGTTACTCTACTCAAACGTATATTATTGGTTGATGTTCCTATATTTATTCTTCAAGCTGTAATATGAAGTATTTTATAATTATATTTAATTGATTATCAAATATATTATATATATTTCTATATAGCTGTGTGTGTTTCAGTTGAATTTTTGAATTTATAGATTAAAATTGAATAGGTACTTCGCGATTTAATCTTATACTTGTCTTTATATTCCTTTTCAATATAATAATCATTTTAATACACCTATTTTTAATATCATCCCCATTTGAAGTATACTAAATGGGGATGGTATTTAAAATAAGTATAAGAACCAAAATAGATTCAAACCTTAAAAACACACATATCAAATTTTAATGATAATTAATGATATTCAAAAAATAAATAAAATCTAATATTAATTAAATAAAAAACGATCTTACTAAAATTAATATATTTTCTTCTTCAATACGATGATATATTTGTTCACATCTGTTTACAGAGTTAAAGATAAAATGATGTCGTCAGAGCCAAAGGTGAAGTTAAGGCAAAAATGTATAAATATCCTGAAGCGTTATTTGAACAGAATTGACAATGATCACGTGTTATTTTTTATAAGTTCGGTACAATTTAATGGGAAAAAATGTTTGTTTTTCTGCGCTGGTGGCGTTAGTGGCTAATCCAACAAGGACATTTTTTATATTCCCCCACTATAATTTTCTTTGGAGAATTGCACCCTCTAATTATAGTTTTTTTACTCATCTAAAATACCAGATCGCCATCGTGGCAAGGTTATATTTCAAATAAATGATTTTGTATATTCATCATAAATTCATTTGAAGATTTTAATGAGCTTTAAATATACATTGTATCTCGTGGGAAGTGTTAATTTGGTCTAGGCAGATTTTAACCCAGATATAATTTTACAAATATTTCTAATATAGAAGACACTGCGGCAAGTTTGATTTATATACCCGAGTAAAGGTTTGTCTAACGAACATTTGTTAAAACAATTCTCTATAAACTTATTAAAAATATATATATATTTTGATAATTTGAAACTCGTAAATTTGAATCTCTCGATAAAGTGAACATTTTTCCCCGGTCCCTTGAAAAATACTTGATAAGTTGAATAAAATCAATATTAATTGGTTCCCTCGGTAATTGGAAGTTAAAGGAATAGTATCTTGCCTTGAAATTGTATCATTATTCTTGTCTCAAATAAATTGCCGTGTCATCCTGAATTTTGTCTTTCCTAATTTTCTACATTACAAAATCATCATTTTATCTATTCTCCCAATATATATGTTGTAGATCAATGATAAAACTAACTTTGACTTGTGCGCAATTAATAGGTAGTAAATCTTACTTTTGATAAATAATCTTTAAGATAATAAACTTAGTGATAATAAAACTTATAGATAAAAAACTTGTTATCTCCGTCGCAATGGGGGCGCTGCTTGCGAGTTAAATCTACAAATCTGCAAATAACTCTAAGGATATTCTAGATATTAAAGAAATTATTTTTCAAAAACCTTCCCGGGGATATACCTAATAACATCCCAAAATTTCACGGCGATTGGATGTATGGTTTTTGAATCTATGGAGTACAGACAGACAGACAGACATTCAATTATATATATATATATAGATATAGAAGACACTTCGGCAAGTTTGATTTATATATATATTTTAGCAAAGTATTTATTATTTTATTAACAGAGTATCAATATTAATATTTATTTTTTGCTACTCGGTAAACTTCCTCATTGCTATCTTTTTTTAATCATTTATAGTTTTTTTCTTGCCTTAAATAAATTGATATCTCATCCTGAAGTTTGTCTTTCCTAATTTTCCACGTGGCAATATTATTAATAATTCTCTGCCAAATTTCTCTTTCTTTATATCAGGTTTTGTAATGGTCCGCTGTTAGCTTTTATTGTATTAGATTTCCTTTAAAAAAGGTGGCAGCGGATCAACGATGTGTCATAAATAAATAGTTGTAGAAATTTATCGATCATTTAACATTCAAATTATGAAATTAGAGGATATAAATCGCAACAGCTTCTAAAATACCTCCATAAAAGCATTTTGTTGTTATTGTTGTTGTGTCCAATGAAGAGCCTCAGATGTCTCCATGTATCTCTATCACAGTAGCAGCAATATCCACTATCTTGGGTGTGTAAATCTGCTGCTCTGGGTCTATGTCAATTTTCTGCAAGGCTGCGGCCATTGCTGGACATGAGAATATGTGAGTAGGTGTTAGTTCCACACCAGCACAGTTGTTGCATGTCCTATAGGTTATTGGGCCATCTGAATGTATTGTCATTCCTTTATAGTGTTTTGTTTTAAGTCTTATTATAGTTTTGTCAGTTTTCTCTCAGAGTTTATTTCACATATTTGATCTATAAAATCATATTCTTGTTAGTCTATTAGAGTAGAAATCACAATATAGAATATTGTGATAATATTCGATATAGATAAAAACTATAGGAATTCTCTCTCTATTTATCCATTTATATTTATTCACTTATTTTCTTTTGTATCGATCCCTATTTAATCTTATATGAATGATGTAATAAGGAAGTTTCAATATCAATCTCTCTCTCTCTCTCTCAGAACAATAAATATGTCACAACAACAGCTATGGAAATTTCTAAAAGAGTCAACTTTTATACTGTGGTTTCAGGATCCACATCAGTCCAGTGCTATGCTGTGATAACATCCCAAGGTAAGTGTTAGAAAACTGGCTCAATATCTTCTCTAGTAATTAATGAATGTATTTTAATATCTAAATAGATTCAAATCATAAATATGAAGCCATAAAAATTTTTAAAACATCTAAAAATATTTTATAATAACAACGGGATTTAATATTTTTCGATTGTGTATTTCTGTTTGTATAAATATTCAATTTTTCACAGTTTTAACACGTTTATATTCAATGTCTCTTTAGACTTGCTATTGATTCTGTATACACCTCAGTATTATATGACGCTTTACTTAAATGTTTACAATGAATTCAATCACAATAAACATATTTGAGTTAAAAACCTTTTTGGATATTTATATATATTGCTATCATCTCTGAAGAATAATATAAATATTTAAAATGTTTTTTGTCGGAGAGCGAGAACTCCATAAGGAATCGAAATTTAAAAAACAAAGGTGTATATGATAGAACGACCAGAGGTAGCTAATTTTACTCAGTTATAAGTCAAAAATGTACTTTAAAAAAGTAGATTCGTTAATTAAAGTGGACAACTGCTCGGTAAATTTCTATATATCGAAATTTAATCTCTAAAGATTACTCAAAATTTATTCGTATATATGTGTTAAATGTGAAATTTACAATCAATTTGTATGTGAATGTAAAAGGCGCAATAACATCAATAAATAATTGTTATAATCGTCTTGATTTTTGGTTCACATATACCTGTGAATTTCAATGTTTCAATTTCTCTTGTTGATGTATATTAATATGATAACATATCTCCATTCTTATCGGTTCAATTCACCAAATTCTTGATTAACCTGTTTGTTTATATAAATTGCTTTTATTGCGAAACCTCAAAAGATATCAATTAGAGCTAAGTCGGTCTGCCACTGAGTAGTGCTCCCAGTCTTAATGACAACGGCAGACGCATTCTACTTCACCCAGTCATGATTGTTGCCAAACAGACAACCTCAAGGGTCACAACTTGATACCCTAATATGATTGAGTGAAGATAAGAAAGAAGAAGAAGAAAAAAAGATATTTATGCTCCATAAATTTATACAGAAACAATTCAAATGGCAAACTTAACCTAAAATATTTTACATTTAGTCCAATTTTGAAAACATCTCTCATCCATATATGTTTCTATCGACAGAGTCATCTCTCATGAAAAATAAAATAATTTCTGAAGATTATGAATTATTTTTAAAATTTCTTTTCTATTCATGACCATATATAAAATCTGAAAATTCTTATCAAATAGAAGTTTTATTTTTCAATATTTGAATATTAATTGCCTTCATTAAATAAATATCTTTCAAAATGATATATTGTGCGATATATTTTCATACATATTTCCAGTACAAATGGTATGTTGACATGATAATCATGGTGTGTGTGAAGAAGTTTGCGAGAGACTGTTCATACTGTAAGTTTCACATTAAATGTAAACACATATAGAAGCCAGTTCTACTGTTCAGTAACAAGATGCCAAGTTTTGTTTGGATACTTACACTTACTGGAGATTTCTTCAAGGTTCAGGTCCATTAAAGAAAGTTTTAGGGCGAAAGGCACTCTAGATGTCAAAGGTAGACAGTTTATTTTATATTACTACCAACTTTTACTCTTATCTCTGAAATATATGTACTTGATATGTATCCAACGTAAATGTATGTGGTGTATTCAATATATCAAGTATTTAACAACAAATGAATGTTATAACATTTTGATTGTCATTTATTTAGTATTCAATGAAAATAAATAATATAAAAATATATAAATCCATTAAAATCTCAATTTGTATTCTAATATTTTCACTTAAGATCCTATCGCAGTAGCTATGGAGAATAACTTAGTGGATTAAATAATATTATCGCGATAACAAATAAGAGTTTTATTGATCAAATGATAATCTTTGTGTGTGATGCTTTCCTCACAACAAAACTAGAAACAAGAAAATGAAAAATCAGTTACAGAATTTACATACCTTCCTTATATAACATTAAACATCTTTACATATTCACTAATAAAGACATTTGATTTACATTTGATTTACCTAAACCAATTTCGTGACAATATTTATAAATAGTTTTTGATGCATTTTCAATGATAATTAATCATATATTTTAATCAAGTAATTTATCATTTATACAAGATTGTCCAAAATATTCGTAAACACTTTCAAAAAATTGAATTTGGATTTATATATTATTTAGATATATATTGGAATTCGTTGCAGGTGTTTACGAACCTTTAGGACGACTTTATAGTTTGAAATTCTAAATATAGAAGCTTGTGGTTGATGGCGTAATGAGCTACACTATCGAATTTAAACAACCACTGGCTGGGAGGTAAAATCTCGCAGAACAACATTTTTGAGAAATAGCTTCAGAGGTCCACGACCTTTTTACAAGTTTAACCAGTTAGTGAAAGTAACCAAACATGGCCTTAACCCTTATTCATCACGTCTACCTGTGTAAACATGATGCACTTACAGTAATTGAAGTCGCTGAATACATACCATGTTTATAATGACCTTGAACCATGTGTAATTTGTATGAGGAAATTTTGAAATAATCTATTATACCATTGAACCTGATGGAAAACGTTGAAAAGATAACTAGAAATACTCCAGCCTCTAATAAGATACCCCATTAAAAATAAATCAGAAGTATGCAAATTTGTTTTAGAATTTGTTTTTCCATTGAGGGGGTTTCTATTAATAATAATTACACATGGGAGAATATATATTAATATATAATTTATGAATAAAAGTACACATGTGTACACATTATGAATGTACAGTTGGATATTTCTTTAAAGAAAGAAAAGTACAATAAATTATAGATCTTACACCTTGCATTTTTATCATCACCACCATCATCATTGTATTAAATGCCTTTGTCTAATTAAATCCGTAAACAATATTCATGATATTCTAACAAGCTTTGCCATTTAGTTTCATAGTGTTTCATATCCAACATTGTATTTATTGAATATATTCAATTCATTAATTTATTTTTTAATATATTTTTTTCTCCCTATTGAATATGAGTAAAAGTATTTTTAAACATAATTCTGTTGACGTTATATGTGGTGCTGATTTTGTTGTTGACACACTTTAAAATGTTATAATACCTTGATAAAGTTTGGTGTTCAGCCAAATGAAATATTGGTAAAATAAATTTTATTTTTATCAAAAATATGCCTTTTTATTTGAAGATTTATTTATGGGTTGCTCTATTTTCAAATATATATATATATTTTTGAAAATAGAGCATTCCATAGATAAATCTTTAATTAAAAAGGCATATATTGGATCAAAATATCATTTATTTTACCAATATTTCAGTTGACTGAACGCCAACCTTTATCAAGGTGTTATAATTATATTTATAATTATATATATATATATATATATATATATATATTAAAAACTGTATTATATTATATATTATTATTTATATATTATATAAAACTATATATATACTATATTGAAAAAAAAAACATTTTGGTATTGAAAATATTGATTTAAAATATAAAAATAATTTGGGAAATATTTGTTTTGAATCTCTTATTTGGTCTCGATTTAAACATATTTTATTCGCAATTAGCTTTAATGATAGAAATATATAAGGAATATTCAAAGTAGTCTAGTCTTGAATGAAACTCAATCTCAAATTCGATTAATGTTTATTTGAAGAAAAAACGATTAATTTATATATAGGCACGCATAATTCTTATGTTATATTTTGAAACTTTATTATACATATAAATTATGTTCGACATTAACTATTTTCTTCCAAGAAAAGAGGGTAGAAACACTTCAAACGGCTAAACTCAAAGCCCAGCTTTATTGAAAACTAAAATTCATCCAAGCTAGCAAATATTTATGTACAGACTTTAACTGAAAGGATTTCACACTACGTCTTTTATATAAGATACCTTTCAAAATATTTACAAACAATTTTATACAGAGATGAGTTCAAACCATTTAAATTATTTTTTACAAGATTGAAATAATATTTCAAAAGAAAATTTGTGTTTAAAAATATTTTATTAGCAAGTCAATGATTTGGGTGATTATCTAGTGTATTTCAGGCAGAAAAATAATTTAAATTAAAGAACCTTAATTTCCCAAGCGAATCAAAAATGAAAAACAATTTTAAAATGTTGTTTTTTTATTTCTGTTATTTTTTTCTATCATTTTAATTTGAGTTTTTTGATCTGCTTGAAAAACTTCACCGCATCAACGATTAAATTTAACTTTCTTTTTTCTCCATAATAATTAACTCGCTACTTAGTTCAAATGGCTTTTAGCTTTAATCCTTCTGCTATATGGGTAAGAACAAAAGACTAAACGACGCTGATATCGCAATTCTAAATGCTATAGCAGAATAATCTCTAATGAGAGATAATCTAAAACATGCCTATCAGAAGATTGCTTCTGGAAATGGTATCTCATTAGAGGTTAGATTTTAATACAAGAAAATTGCGATATGATAAATAAATCAAAACCTTGTGATAAGTTTGTTTTACACTGCTGGCCACCCAAATAGCAACACCAAGAAAGACAAGAGATATCACAAAAAAATATATTTTGTATATAACATGTTAATCAAGTATCAAAGGATTAAATTTATAGATTTCAGGTGTGGTTCCTGCCAGAATCAGTAGCCAGAGTAGCCCCCATTGTTGGAGATCATCGCTGCCACACGTCTCGGCATTTATTCAAAGAAACTTCGGATGTGTTATTGGAGTACAGCAGACCAGGTAGCTTCCACGCGTTTCCAAAGTTGATCTGGTGTGGCAGCTGGGGATGTAATTTGGGTCAATCAATTGAGCTACCATCGACCACATGTTTTCTATCGGCGAAAGTTCCGGAGAGCAAGCCGGCCAGGGAAGCAATTCAATCTGACGATTGACGAAAAACCTTTGGACAATGCGTGCCACGTGTGGTCGCGCATTATCCTGTTGAAATATGGCTGTGGGCAAGCCCTGAAGGTAAGGAAGGGCAACTGGCTCCAACACCTCGGAGATATAGCGTTGACTGTTTAAAATACCGGCAATGCGTACTAGAGGAGTGCGAGAGTGATATCCAATATCTCCCCATACCATAATACCTGGTGCAGGACCAGTGTGGCGGTGCATAACTCAGCTGTTCAGAATTCACTTTCCACGTTGTCTCCAGGTTTGAATCCGACCATCTTAAGGTTCCGGACAGAAGCGTGACTCGTCAGTAAAGACAATTTAATTCCATTCTGCTGTCCGCATCCTTCTCTCATCGTACCATTCTCGGCAGAGACGTCTGTAGTTTTGAGTCAAGGGTAGACGAGGTAATAGATGTCTTTCGGACAGACCACTTTGCTGTAAACGGGGTCGAATGGTAAGCACAGACACTGGATGATGCGTTACAGACTGAATGTGCTGTGCTACGGTTCGTGATGTGACTGAGTGATCTGTCACTGCCATGCGCACTATTTGTCAGTAGGTGAAGTGGTGCACTGAGGTGGGTGCGATCGAACACGTCGGTCCTTCGTACCTTCCTGCATTCAATGATCACATATACGCATTACAGTTGTTTGGTTTCGTCCAACACGATTACCGATTTCCCTGAAATATAACCCGCAATATCGGTAGGCCACTATCCTTCCTCTGTCGAACTCGGATACTTGATCAAAAGGTGATCGCTTTTTCTACGAGGAAATCTCCAAGCCTTAAATATTGATTCGAAGTGGAGCCACAGGCGCTCGTGATGTGCGTTCTGCGCTGGAATTTAATTCATTTGCCTATCTCACCACCGCTAATGCATGTTGTAATTCATGTTATATGCATGGTGTTGCATATAGGATAGCCAGAAGTTAATTTTATTGCGAAAAGCTTTTATCTCTTTATAGCAGAGTTTACATTATCTGATGTGAAGTATTGTTTTTGATTGCACTTTGAAGACTTTATAAGGAAGTAGTTGGCATTAGTTAAGACCCTCAAGAGAGGTCCGGTATTATACTCTTTATTTATATCATAATATTGATTACACATAAAACACACAGAGCCAAACATAAAAGGTCCATCTAAAAGAAAAACAAATTTTCCGAGCGACCCCATTTTTTAATTATAAATGACATATTACATTATAGCCCCTATTGTCCAGTAAAATAAACCTATTTCAGAGGATATTTCATAGGAAGTTGTTTGTGTTACTTTTAAATTTTATTAATGAAATTGAGAGGACTGAAAACATTTTCAATGAAGATTTTATCGTTAAACAGGGTAGAAAACTCTAGTTATTTCATTGAAGAGTCAAAATATTCGCTTACTATGATATATTTGTGAAAATATATATAGATAATATGAAGTTAATTTGAGAAACCTCTCTTGCATTACTTGATCCAGTTCTGAAAGGTGTTTATTTTAGTGTGTATAAAACAGAATGACCAAATACAGTATTAGAGCTCTAAAAATAAGCGGTCTGATTGATTAAATTGGCGAAACAGCTGTAAGGGTTCACCACTGATGAGCGAAGCCATCCCAATATTTTTCCAACGCAGTAAGAACAGTAGGAGTTTGATTTATTTGTGAAAGTAACACTAGCATCTTAAGTTTTCAATCCTTAGTTAATAGGCTACAGAAAGTTATGATTGCTTAAAACCTAGCATTAGACATACGTCTTATAGGATGATTGTCTTTTTGGCACAATTATTAATATATACAGTTATCAGCGTCATATAATCAAGCAACAATCTTAAACAATTCTGTCACCGTTTGCTTTGTGAATGGAATAAATACCCAAATATGGCCATTTCTTATAACAATGCTCGCCTGCCACGCGGGCGGCCCGAGTTCGATTCCCGGCCGATGCATTTTTTTTTTTACAATTTTTAAAACTCATTTATATATTATACAAGAATTACATCCACGGCGCCAATTTATAATTGTAACGAATAGTATTTGAATTAAAGCATTTAATCAGGTAAAACCCGGGCGTTGCCCGGGTCATTCGGCTAGTACCTTTATATAAGCATCTATAATATGGTAATCACTATTACGAGCCTTATTGCGTATCAATAATTGTAATCTAATTATTTATTTTGGGCGTCGAATCATTTATAACACTATCATGTTATATAGTAAACAATTTTTTAAATTGTATAGATATCATTTTTTTAAGAATCTCATTAATTTATTTCAAAGAGAAAACTTGGTTATATTATTAATTTATATATATAATGCTTTATGTATTTAACTATAAACTCTGTAGTTTTCACAGAAAAACAAAAGATTAATATTTTGAAGGCAAAAAACTATACTTTCTGAAAATAAAAGTATATATTTTCACTTACATTAAAAGAGAATTAAGTAAAGAACATTTTAAATAGAAATTCTTTTTCCTTTTCTTTTTCAAGAATGTTACCTTGACAATTTTGGCGGGAATGCGTTTAAAATATTATTTCAAGGCAGACGTAAAATTAAATTCCTTATAAGTTGAGTTTCCTGTTGAAAAATTAAATTAAGTATAGCTTTTGTGTGAGAACCTATATTGGAGAATTCGAAATAAATTTTTATTTCGAATTTGAAAGAACTTAAAATTTATCCTTCAAATGTAAATTTACTTTTTCGAAAATATTTTATTTTATTTTCCACTTTATTTTTAATAAACCTATTTCATTTATTTCTGAATAATTTTACTTAATATTAATATGTAAACATATGAAATACTTATATAATCAAAATAAATGAGAGAGAAGGAATTTTAAACAAACATTCACCTTTAAAATATTTTTAACAAAATATACACACATATACATATATATACATTTCGCGCTCTGAATTGGTTCAAATTGAAAAATAAATGACATGTAATGCCCTTGTAATTTATCTGTATACACTATAGATTGTAAGTTATCAGTATGTTGTTAAAATGCTTTGCTAATTCTCTAATGATTTCGAAATTTGGTTCAAAATGTGAATTTTTAAATGCTTTCTTCTATATTTGGTGTGTGATAGAATGTTAGAAAAGATTAATTTAAAAAAATACTTTTATTGTATAATTTGGTGTAGACAAATCATTTTTGATAGAATGCTAAATGAAAGGTAGAAGTGGGATTGCATCGGAACCGGAGGCTGTTGTTGGGCTCTGTGCTTCCGAAAGTATAGGAGCTCCATCTATGCTTCCTTTAGGTGATGAATCTGTATAAGACCTGTAGTCTTAATAAAGCTGTATGTGTGTATGTGGTAGAATATTATACCTCCATAAGAGCCGGTAAAATATTTGTCAAAGAAGGATAGCAGCCCGAAAATAGAATGTTAATATATCTTTAACTGTTTAATGAAATGTAAAAGCATGATCCTTCAATTGTTGGAGTCAAAAATAAAGTCAACTCTAGTCACTTGATGAAAAGGATGATGATTTGAAGCCCCTTTGTCAAGTTTTGTTCTACCATAGACCATTATGAACTATTGACTCCTAAACAATTTATCAAGTGTGCATTAGTCAGCCACCGATGAATAGAAAATTAGAACTATACTTTATCTAATTGTAAATGAATTTTGGTATATTTAGGGAATTTTAGGAAAATGTAAGCTATCAATTAAGATATCGCAGCTCTCCCTGTTACTGAAGACGACCAAACCTCATATGTGTGCTATACAGTTAGTTTCTTGTTTGAATTTGTCAGTGATAGTTTTATATAGCCAATTTATATAAATAAGAATATAAAATTGCCTTCTTTAGAAAGAATCTATTCGAATATACTAATTTTTATATTGATTTTTATTACATGAATATTTCTGATTTTATCAATAAAAATGAAACTAAAAAATAACCTTTGAATCTCTCTTCTAAAAATTGAATTTTATAAAACTTGTAAACTCTATCAATAATGACATTTATACATCATAATACATTGTTATTATATTTTCATAAATAGAATATTCAACGTATTATAAGAGAAAGTTTAAAATTAAATATAAAATTTCGAATCTCATAATTTTATGAATATATTATTTCTAATATGATTAAAATAATTTATCTTGTCGGATTTCCTGATATTTAGTTAATTTTAATTTGTTAATATGTATGGATGAATAATGGATCGATGTATATATGTTGTTTTTTGTATTGAATTGGTACTTGTTATTGTTTTCACTTATACCATCAGGCAAACTTCGATGCATCTTGAGGGAACATTATCGGAGTTAGGTCATGAAGAAACTGCTATAGAGTTTGTTGAAATAATATTATAACCTAATTGTATAAGGGATGGGAAGGTTGGACTTTGATTAATTCAATTTGAAAACTTCATTAACATTTTTATAAATTTGAATATCCTTTTGACATTTCGGGAACGCACTTTGCCTTTTCCAATACTTCACTGATAAGCTTTCTACCTTATTTTGAAAAGGGCGACAGTGGGTCACCAAAACGCCAAAATAGACAAAAAAAATATATAAAAAGGTTGATGATGTTTTCAACTCGAATTAATGTAATAGTTTATAAACCGGAGAACATATTATAATAAAATATTCTATGATTAAAAATAATGAATTTCATCACACACATCGCTTATTATGTTAAAACTTTGTTCAAAATAATATAGGTTAGTCAACGTTCAATTGGATAGAACTCAGAGTTTTACTAGATAATTGCAATAGTATAAAGATACTTTGTTCCAAAATGCTCTAAAATATTATTAAAATGATGTACATGTGATGATTTAAGACCATGGAATTGTTGTAAATAGTCTAAATATCCACTACCACATGTTCCACCCCATGACTGTATATAACTTCTTATGTACTGCACATAGAAAACCTCAACTAACATCAATCTGTACCGCGTAAGGATCTAATAAAGTATTGCAACTGCACAGATAGAAGGAATGGAGAGAGACAGGAGAAAGTTAAGGTTAAAACAAATCAGGCTTAGAGGATCGTAGAAGTCAAACCTAAGAGGTAGGCCTAGAAGAGAACATAATTATTAATAACGCCACAGTTAACCTTCTGACCCCGGACACCCTGCGAGCTAAGTTTAAACCAATATTTCCGGACAAGACAGGACGTATCTTGTGACCAGAAGTTATAAAAGTTTGAGAGACGCCCAATTTCCGGAACAAGACCGGACGTATTTCTTCCGTCAAAGAGATAAGCCAGGCCCAATCAGAAGACAACACCTAAGTAGGTCAACCAATAGCCCACTACCACGTGAAAAAGTCCCACCAATTAGGAAAGAATCACCTAAATAGGTCAGCCAATTAAAAAGCAGCAAGGTCGTGGTGTTAAATCGAGGCCCTAGAATTGTCAGTCTTCGCTTGGATTCCAACGGTAACACTTGCTCTTAAGATCTCTCTCTCTCTCCTCATCCCATTCCTTCTTGACGTCAGACGCTTTTAGTGGAATCTCTGTTTGTTTATTTCACCTTTGGCCCAGCTGTGTCGCCTTCCACCACGACTGCACGGTAGAGTTGACATCGAGGGTCGTCTAGCATCAGGTAACACTGGTCCCAGAGGTCCCAAGATATCACAGACTCCCCCGTACCGAAGAGTCGACAGGATAGTGGACGCCAAGGTACAAGTAAGCAAATAGACCACTGTCTGTACAGAAAGATGGAACAGGGAAGAGAGGAGAATCCAAAGGAACCAATGGAGTCCGATCCCGACTCCGAAAGTGGCGGAAGCCCCACTTTTCCGAAGAAAGAAAACACTCTCGGTAGGACGCAGGAAGTTCCCCCCGGCCAGGAAGACGTCACACCCCCGCCGCCGGTGTCAGATGTCCTGGGGAGTTTAGCCAGGACGATATATCAGCTCTCCTCGGCGACAGGACTATCGCGGGATGTGGAGCTATCGCGTTACGATGGTTCGTACGAGGCGCAGAGCTTCTTCGACAACTACGACGCCCAAGCTGATCTGGCCCAACTACACTACACCGACAGACTGAGAAGGCTTCCCAACCTCCTACAAGGTAAGGCCCTGCACTACTTCCGCAGCCTAAAATTAGACAAATTATATTACGTTGACGCAAGGCAGGCCCTGATAGACCTCTTTCCTGAAACCACAAACGCGTCATTTGCCCAATTCTTGGCCATTAAGTTGACAGATCGCTCCTCGTTAGAGGAATATTATCAAAAAAAGACGGTGTGTGGCCTACAGCTGAACCTTCCCCACAAAATCCTTTTAGAATCCCTGACTGATGGGTTACCCGTCGCTGATCAGCGCATTGTCGCTGCCGTGCAACCGAACACCCTCCAAGCGTGGTATAGTGTAGTATCGCGCGTAAGAGGAACCCACAGTGCGTCGCAAGTGTGCCAACAGACGACCAGAACAACGCCCAACCCTTCCTTCGCACCGTCACCGAGGTACAGTGCTCCGCGACCATGGTCAGCGCGACCCAACTACTCTGCCAACCCACCCCCTTCATCCTGCAGGTATTGTGGCGCCATGCACTGGCACGCCCAGTGCCCCAAACGGCCTGCACAGAACCGTCCAAGACCTGTGTACCGAGCCACAACTTATCCGCAGCACGACAGAACTGTGTTGTCCTCTCCCGCACCCTTCCAAGTTAACAACACGCGAGCGCATGTTACCCGCTCCCCTGATCCTCTCTACACCACGAGCCCAGCGCAAGCAGTGAACCCTAGCTGTCCCATGGGTACCTCGACCACGGCACCAAAACAGGCCTGTTCCGACGCCAAAGACAACACTTTACCTACAAAAATCACACACACCCACATAAGTTTAAAAAAACGACAACATTAGGACTCAGTGAGTTTCACAGTTAGAAACAATGTGATCCACGAGTCGCACCAAACTTAAAACAAATTCGATAAGTTAGAAAAACTTAGGCCAACAAGACCAAAGATATCAATCGAGGACAATTTAAAGCTCTTTCTACCCATCCTAAAAAAACAGGAACATTCATTTGGCCTACAACTTTACATTCTTTCCCAATATATAATTTCTATTTATAATCTTACTTGCTCTTCTTTCTCGATGAACATTTTTAAAAAAAATTTTCATTTTAATATCCTTTATATAATCATTATATAGCTCTTATAATTGTTTTTTTTTACGTCAACCAATTAGTTTAGATTATTGTCCTTTTTTTATGTTTCTTTACCAAAACTTATTTACTTTTGCTTTATGACTCTATTTTATAATCAACTTTATATTTTATCTTTCATATCATATCTAATAATCTCAAGTTTATATTTCATGTTTATATCACTAATTTGCATTTATCATTTTATATTTTCTCTCACTTTATAAATTAGATGTTATTTACATTGTTTCATCTTCCGCTACCATGTCAATGCTCTCGAGTATATTACTGCTCATTTTTAATTTTCATTTAATATTTTCACTTTCTATTACCTCTTATATACTGCTGTAGTGTGTTAATCTTTGTATCATATCATCACTATTTTTACTTTTTTTTAAAGATTACTTTGCATTTAACTTCGCAATTCTATTTTCGATTTTTCAAATCCTTTAACGCTATATGCAAAGCCTTAATTTCGCAATTTCATATCTCAATGATATATTCTTTTATAATCAAACTAACAATCATGATCTAAAAACAGGGCAATCTTCAATAACCTCTTAAACAACCACTTTAAAGGTTACTTCTTAAGAATTACTAACATTCCTTTTCCGCAGGAACTTTTAACTCCTTCGCAGGCTAGACTTGACCTACTTTGATTTCGTAATTAACAATCTTGTCACACCGTCCCCCGGATTTACCTATCCCTACTTCTGGCTTGGATACGTGCAAATTGTATTTTTTTTTTTTATTCCAGGGCACTCTCATGCCACACGCTGGCACATTTTTTTTTTATTTTACTCTTTTTCTCGCTAAGCCCCTGACGACTTTAATTAAAACTTTGATTTCTGGTCACTGATCTACGCCCTCATTTATCCTGCATGCGTACGTCTTAACGACTAATTACTAAAACCCATAACAATCCCCTTATCTTACTTTTCGATTGTGGTACTGTAACTTTATTCGGTCCTTAAATTTACATGTGAAACATGGCCTAGGTCTTCCGCGCTGTGCACATTAAATGGTTTGGGACTTGAGTCAAAGTGACATTGCCTCAACCAAGTAATAACTAACCCCTCAACCCTTTCTAACGCCCATCACGAAGAGATCATGATTTTCCCATCAAATCATTTTTATTTTTTCCTATCATCATTATATGCTCTCTATTAATTCTTTTATTCCTATTTTTACTTTACTTGTATGTTTAATATTAGTTGTTTATGCTTTATTACCTCTTATGGATATACAGAAATCAACCCCATGTTATATACCAACTCACTTTAATTAATTTTTAAAAAAATTACTTCCTTAATAACAGTCTTCCTATTCCGCTCTCTTAAATCCCTCCATATGAACCCTCTCACATCCGGGGCCATCTGTGATGATTTAAGACCATGGAATTGTTGTAAATAGTCTAAATATCCACTACCACATGTTCCACCCCATGACTGTATATAACTTCTTATGTACTGCACATAGAAAACCTCAACTAACATCAATCTGTACCGCGTAAGGATCTAATAAAGTATTGCAACTGCACAGATAGAAGGAATGGAGAGAGACAGGAGAAAGTTAAGGTTAAAACAAATCAGGCTTAGAGGATCGTAGAAGTCAAACCTAAGAGGTAGGCCTAGAAGAGAACATAATTATTAATAACGCCACAGTTAACCTTCTGACCCCGGACACCCTGCGAGCTAAGTTTAAACCAATATTTCCGGACAAGACAGGACGTATCTTGTGACCAGAAGTTATAAAAGTTTGAGAGACGCCCAATTTCCGGAACAAGACCGGACGTATTTCTTCCGTCAAAGAGATAAGCCAGGCCCAATCAGAAGACAACACCTAAGTAGGTCAACCAATAGCCCACTACCACGTGAAAAAGTCCCACCAATTAGGAAAGAATCACCTAAATAGGTCAGCCAATTAAAAAGCAGCAAGGTCGTGGTGTTAAATCGAGGCCCTAGAATTGTCAGTCTTCGCTTGGATTCCAACGGTAACACTTGCTCTTAAGATCTCTCTCTCTCTCCTCATCCCATTCCTTCTTGACGTCAGACGCTTTTAGTGGAATCTCTGTTTGTTTATTTCACCTTTGGCCCAGCTGTGTCGCCTTCCACCACGACTGCACGGTAGAGTTGACATCGAGGGTCGTCTAGCATCAGGTAACACTGGTCCCAGAGGTCCCAAGATATCACATACATATATATAATTTACCACTAATAATAAAATATTTATTTGTATTTATGGATACATATATTAATATAAATATTAAAATATATATATAAATACCTAATGAAGACATTGAGACGCGAATGTTTCTATTCACAAATAAATTAAACTTCTACTGTCCTTACTGCGATGAAAAAATATATTGGGAAGGCTTGGCTCATCATTGTTGAACCCTCCGATCTGTTTTGCTAATTTAATCTTCCAAACCGCTTATTTAGAGCTCTAATACTATATTGGCTAATTATGCTTTTATATGCTACACTGAAGGTTAGAATCTTAGAAATGGTATTTAAGCTAACTATGGGAATGAGCTTTTAGGACAGTAGAATTACATTTATGAGCCAAGCCATCCCAATATATTTTCATAGCAGTAAGAACAGTAAAAGTTTGATTTATTTGTGGAAAAAACATTTGCGTCTTATTGTCTTCATTTGGTATATATATACATATATATACATATATATATATATTATATATAAATGATAGATTTAAAGCGTACGAGGATGCGTTTCTTTATGAGTTTTAATAACGGCGAGCTTTCGGGTCAATACCCTTCTACAGGACATCTTATATAAATAACCTTGTTTCTTATTTACATATCCTTATTGAGAAATATTAGCTTATATACAAGAAAAAATAAACGTATTATCAAATATATATATATATATAAATAAATGTTTGTATGTTTGTATGTCCGGTATACAAATTCGCAGTAGTTCACTAATTCAAAACAAAATTTCCATACATAGGTAAAGAAATACGGGGAAGACGATAGGCTATTTTAAAAAAATATATATAAATCAATTATTAAAACTATATATTCAAATTATTCTACTTAGCTCACGAACAGCGCCCTCTATCAAAGATTAGATTAAATTATGCTGATGCAAACAAATATATAATGCTAATAACAAACAATTATAAAAAAAATCTTATCTAAATATATATCACTCGGGTAGATATGCACACGGGTCAATCCCGGGGCGAAGTCCGGGTCCCCCGTCTAGTTTAAAATAAAAAATAGATATCTGTTGATTTTTAATCATCTTGAGGTTTATACTATGTTAATGCAGTCTTGGTTAAAATCTTGAAAATAAAAATAGTTAAAATAATGAAGATTAGAAAAAAGCCTCAATTGAGCTTATGGAATATATAAAAAACATAATTTGATAAAAGTACTGCCTGACTTAAGGCGTAAGAATCAAAAAATGAAAACTTATTTACATAATGTACAAAAGGTTTGAGCCGGCCATCAGGAAACAACAACAATTAGTTTTTATTAGGGGAAGCGTGACATCTGGCGGTCGATATAACAGAGTATTTGAATCTATGAAATATAATTTCTCTCTCTCTCTCAAATAAAATAATATTTTAATATAACATATATATGGCACGTTATTGCTCTGTATTAATAAATATGCATATATGAATAATATTATTAATATAAATAAAACACAAATTCAGGTAAGACAAAATATCATAAATTAACATGTTTACACCTGACAATGGCTACTTGATTCCACTCGAAGGTTTATACAAGTGGAGATTTGAAGCATCCATCATGTTGTAGATTCGATCTGTGCCGGTGTTGACAAGATTGTGGGGCTGTTGGACCTTCAACGACACTCTCCCTATCATTAATGTCACAATCGCAAAGTTGAAAAAATGATTTTTTTCCAGATTTTTCGATAAACTTTTCATTGTTTTTCAACTTTTATTTGTTTTTTCTTGAGATTACTTCTTAGATAGATGAAAGGCTAAAGGTAGACAACTTGAGAAATTGATAGCTTTGTAGAAAATGATTTATAAAGATTTTTGACACAAAGGTTTTTTATATATGAAATTTAATTTATGTTTCTATTTTTTACTATATTTCTTATTATTTCTAGCTAACAATGATTTTTGAAAATCTTATAAAATGTTTTCTTCTCCAAATTTAAATTTTATAATTCGGAATAAATATATATATGTATAATTTATAATTCTCATTTTATAATATAATTTTTGATCTTTGTTTAAATAATAAATTTATAAAGAATCCCATATCTAACATTTTCGGAAGAGAAGTGTATTTAAAAGTCTTCAAGAAAGCAATAAGTTGAAAATATTTCGTTAAATCGAAAATCGCGTTTTTTAAATTCTTTTATATTGCTAATTTATGAAATATACATAAACACTGAGGGAGTTGAATATATAACAAAATATTTTCCCTTACATTGATATAATGGTTAATTTGGAAATAGTGAATATATTTAATCATAAATATTTTATTGGATAATATGGAATAATTGATCATTGTGTAATTTGTGAAAAAATCGTTGTTTTATTGAAAGCTTACAATTTCACTTGACTGCGTACCTTCTATTACTGCAAAAACTCATCTCGAATTATAAATCCATTATATTGTAATATATCAACTTGATCTTTTATTTTTTAATTTTAAATTATTTTCAAATATAGTATAGAGAATTTAAGCCCTTTTGGCCTTTAATAACCTTTTTGTGATATAAAAATATGTGCTAAGCCTCCATATTGAGCTTTAAACGTAGAACTTGCACAACGCTGATATGGCCAAAGCCCTTTACTCGTAGTGTCTATTCAAATATATGTTTAAAGAAATTTGTAACTAACTATGAAAATTGAAAAAAAAAAATCAACAGACAATGAAAAGGTTTCAGATGAATGGCTGTAAGTCCTCAGCACCATTCAGAACTGCTAGTATACAGGATGTCCCAAAATAACGAATTTAATATTCAATTTCTCGTAACACAAATTTAAACTGTGAAAAATAATTTATATTTCGTCATATTCTCTTTGTTTTATGTACCATTATGTTTCGAATTAGTGCTAGCTCATTTTGTCGTGCTTTTAGGATACCCAACAAACGTAGAAAATGCAATTATTGAGTAGTTTTGTCAAGGAAAAAGTCAATGTGAAATTGTTCGGATTCTCAAATGTCCCAACAAATTGTGTCCAAGGCCATCCATCGCTTCATTAAGCTTGGCCATGAAGGCGATCGTATCGGAAGAGGAAGAAAACGCAACGCCAACCGTAAGATAATCAAAGAGCGACTTCAACGAAATTTGAAACTGCCCATGAAAAATATTACCCGTGAGACCGTCATAAGCAATTCGCCGGTATATTGACTAGCTTAAAAATAACTCACCACCAAGGCGTACAAGCTCCTAAAAGTTCAACTCTTCACGGATGAGAAAAAGCGGGTACGGCTGGAGAGATGTCGTCAACTCGAGCATCGATCCACTTGTCATCGATGAGAGCGCATCCTTTTAACGGACGAGAAGCTGCTCACCTTCGAGCAGGCATACAACGACCAAAACGACAGGAGTTGGTTCACTGAGGCTCTCGGAACGCCGTCCATCGTCGAACACCGCCAAAAGCCTCAGCCAGTTGTGGTATAGGCAGGGATGCACCAGTGGCAAAAATCCCTATTTCTTGGATCAGGGGGTCAGAATCAAACAAGAAGTGTATCACCGTGACTTTCTCGAGGCCGTCGTACTCCCGTTGGCTCAACAGTATCTCGTTGATGCGAATTGGATGTTCCAGCAGGACTCCGCGCCGGCTCACAAGGCCAAATTGACTCAGGATTTGTGCAGGGTCCATTTTCCCGACTTCATCACGTCGACGGAATGGCCTTCATACATACCGATGCACTTCAGCAAGTGGTCTATTTTGCAGGGCACGGCCTGTGCTACACGCCACATAAGTTTTAAGACGCTGAAGCGATCGCTACACTGAGAATGGGACCGATTGTTGCCGGAAGACTTGCGGCCCATAGGCGAATAATCCAAGTCACGTTTGAACCCGTGTATCGCCGCCATAGGAGGCTTTTAAAAACCGGTTGAATAAATTGATAGTTAGCATCCATATTAATGTGATGGATTAGCGCGCCATCTGTTACAAGAAAATTGAACTATTTTTGTGACGCCTATGATTTATTTTTAAAAAGAATCATACGACTCAAAAATAATTCAAATTTCTTATTTTTCTTATTATTTATTTTTTAAATTATGAATAGGAATGTTTAACTCCGTTATTTTTGGACACCCTGTATTATATGATGAATTTTTATCAATATTAATCACTAAAATTGAGGATTAATAAGTTTGGTTAAAATAACTATCTTAGATGAATTATTATTTCTTCTGATATATGACTCCAGGTCATATAAATTTTGTTATTTAGGCATTTATACTTTAATTAGAGGCCTGTGGTATATTTATCTCATTATTTATAACTTCAAGTTTCAGTTTTGCCTTGAATATTTTGGCATACTGTTTTGGTTTCCAATAATCTTCGAATAAAATGTTATAGAATGTATAATATAATTACTGTATTATAATTTTATAAATGTAAGTTAATAACTTTATAAATTATAAAATATTGCTTATAAGATTTTAGATATAAACATATAAAAAGAGCAGGTAAAAAGAAAATAGAAGAGTCTGTCGAAGTGTTTACCACTTAAGGTTAATGCCACATTCTGGGGTCAGTATCGCGGAGATTTGGGACGTAGCTATCAGCATTTCTATCTTAATAGACATCATTCGCTGGGAAGTCGGCCAGTGGATTATATCTACAGCTAGAGTTAAAGGATACCTGAGAGATCATTACAATATAATCCTACTCCTTATAAATAAATCCCAGAGATAAACGCAGGAAAATGGCACTGCCCAGAGAAATAAATGCCGTGTTTTCTTGTATCAAACCCCATTTCTTTGTATGCATTCTGAAACCTATTTAATCTTAAAAAACGCTAACAAGAGAATGCACTGAACTATATCAAAGGGCATTAAAATAAGGGAAATGCGTTTGCGCAACTAAATGTTGATGATTGCTTACGCTCTCTATCGAAATATAATCTCTTTGACTATCTTTCTTGGTCTCTTTGAAATACAGGTCATTATCAAATGACTATGTATGATAATGAGGGATAAATGCTTGAAATGTATATGTGATTTATTAAATTTATAAAGAAAATGTATTATCCCGAATTTAGGAAAAATAAATCATCAATTTCTATCTGGTACTTATCACAAAAGATCGTGTAAAGCAGCAACAATATACGATCAGATATTTATTCCTAACTTCACATTTGATTAAACTACTTATTTGACACGGCCAATGCTCTAGTGATTATAAACAAATAACCGCTGTGAGTACCAGAAAAATTTCCATTTTATTCGTAAATACGAGTATTTTAGTTTTTAAACATTTTATATAAAATATGTGGCAAGAGAATGTAATTCCTTTTGAGAGTGGCAATTCCAGATATTTCTACGATGGAATACTCTTGTGATTTACATAGCATTTTAGTATTGTCTAGCTAATTGACATATCTTCCTATATGTCGCGGCCTAGTTAGATTGTTAGTAGGATAGCGGTCAAGTGAATAGGGCAGGCCGGCGTGAGCTGCTGCTGTACATATTATTTGATCTCTTGTCCTTATTTTGTAGTTTTATACCTTTAGGTAATAAAGGATCTTTCTTCTTCTACGAATGTATAATTTTTCCACATTTCCCATACTGAAAGAGGAATCTCTCCATTTAAAATGGATTTAACAATTGCATTTTGTTTATCACACAAGTACGGAATGAATTGTCTGAATTTTCCCAGACTGTAATTGTAAAACATTCTTATTATCAACAGTACGTTATGTAATTAGTTGAAACAATGTAATTTTCGAAAGAGAGACATGCCTCTCATCTGGTTAATTATAAAATATAAATATTTTAGGGCAGAAGGGCGCAATACATTGAATATTCTATATACAGTTACGAGCGTCATTCTTCATCAGTCATCTCTGTCACCGTTTGCATTTTTTTTGAACCATTGTGTTGGAGCGGGTCGCTCCTTAAATAAATGCATATATTAGTTAATAACCAAATGGAATCCTCTCTTTCTTTACCCAGTAAGAGACGCCTACGGAAGCCAACAGTACATAGACAGATAAAGCACATAGGCTATAGTTATTAACTAACATATTCATTTATATAAGGCGCCAATTTATAATTGTAACAAATAGTATTTGAATCAGGACATTCAATCGGATAAAACACGGGCGTTGCCCGGGTCATTCGGCTAGTATTTATATAAAAATAATGAACCTGGATCTGTAAAATAAAACAAATTTCACTTCAGAATATATCGAGGGGTTGTTTTATCCTTATTAATATATCATACGATTTAATTGCCATATCTTGATGAAGAGGGAGCAATCGTTCGATATATTTTGAGGATAAAAATGTATTTTCTCTATCAGATGCAGGTTAGCTCTTTTCGTATATATAAACAAATTTACAAGCATAAATTAAATACATGTAACTTGGTAAAATGCATTTAAAATGTTCATTATATTTATAAAACTTGACTCCGTGTTTTTCCATGGATATAAAATATTGTTTTGAATAACTAATGATTCAAATAGGTATTATTTTAATAAATTATAAGTGCAAAAAAAAGAAACATATTCAATAATAAATTGCATAAAACATCTGTGATGTTGGTAGTGATGATTAATATTAATGAGGAAAACCAATAGCTTTAGTCTTCAGTTTTAGATTTAACAAATTTGAGAAAAAAATAACAAATCAAAGTTTCATAAGATTTTGAACTAAAATCAAATTTAGAATATTATCTCTTGCTAGCAATTTTAGATCATTTTGTATCAATATTCCTGTAGAAGGCTAACGCCTTTCCGAAAGCTCGAAAAACGTTTAATCAAAAGATACTCATCCTTAGACGTTTTACTTGATTATCTAAAATTTCTAGCAAAGTATTATATTCTAAATATAGTATTGATTGAATAAAACATTGATATATTATATCCTTATAACAAATTATACATAAATATGTTTGATGAACACTTATAAAAATCATATGAAGAGACATAAATAGAAAAATTTAACAAACAATCGCTATAGGGATTATAGCGGGTTCAAAGAATTATTCTCCATATTTCATCCTAGTGTTGGATTGTCCAGTCTGGGAAGATAACCAAGGACATTCTAAGCAGTGGAATCTTCCTTGAATTATTCATTAGAACGTCAAGTCAACATCTGCAGTCGTAAATGGATACCTACTATCTCTGCGGCCATATATTCTCTGATGGGCGTGGGCGAGTGGTTTAAGATCCATTCCACACCAACATCAACATAAACTCAACCACCAAAACTAACAGAGGATATTAACACTTTTTTCACATAATTTAATCTCAGAATAATAACATTTTCATCATTAAGAACAGTTAATTATTAAAGTATTTAATATATTTGATAAATTCTGTTTTAAAACCCCTAGCGCAACGAATTATATAAATACACTGATTATATCAATATTTGGGGGGTGAGAGAGAGAAATATATTCTAATGATAAATTTGTAAAATATAAAACAAAATGATTAACTCGATTATAGATATCCAGATTCCAAATAAGAATAATCATTATTAGAAAATATTTTCAAAAAACTATAATTTGTTCTAAGAAAACAATTACCAGGTTTATTTATTCACCGTTGAGAGGAAACCTGTTGTAGACACCTTGCTCATCAACAGCAGCGTATCTATAAGCTACCAAACTTTCTTAGACTATGAAAAGCATCTTTTTATCCAAGTGTTCCTCATATATAGAGGATGTTTAATTTTTAAAAGCATATTCTTTCTTTATTGAAAACGATTTACAGATGTTCATGCAACTCATTGTTTTTATTTGTAAGCTTTGACGTTTAGCAAAAGCTTTGCATCGGTTGTTGTTGTTGTCGTTCCATTGAAGAGCTTCAGATGTCCCCATGCATATCTATCACAGCAGTCGCAATGTCCTCTATCTTGGAAATATCGGTTTCGCTCTTCATTGGAAATGGGTGCCGTTACCACGTTAGTCACCTTGGAAACGAATCAGAATTCGGTCAAATATTCCAAGAGTTCAGGGGGGTCCGCAGGGAGGTGTGGTATTCTCCGACACGATCCCTCAACAGTCCTTAACGACTTTCCAATGACCATCTAGCGTCTTTGGACTTCTATAACTAAGGGAAGTGTTCAGCAAGCCAAAATATAAAGTTCGATAGAGTCCCACTCTGAGGGTTTGACAGGGAACTACTTGAAAGAATTGTACGAAATGTAGGTTTCATCGCTCTTTTCGTCCATGTGTTGAACATGTGGCGTGATTCGTGGCTTTATCCTGGTGCAGCCAAAAAAATCTTCAGTCACTTTGATTCAAAAAATGGAACCTCAGTATCGAAAAATGTGTCAAAAACAGTTCTTTTTTAAATTTGAGAATTAATCTTGATATTTGGGTTTATCTTTTCATAGGAAGCTTCCGATTGTAGCAGAAATCTGCAACTATCATAAGGCCGTTTAGAAACTTACCTTGTATTACTTTGCCCAGATTTTACGGTACTTAATTGAATATAAGGGTAGTAAATGGCAAAGAGTTTGGTTGATTTATCTGACGTATACCTATGCCTCTTTCAATTCTTCAAATTATCTCCTGACAGGTACCTTTTTAGAGGGCCCTGCTGGTGGATATACGTTCCTATTCGTCAAACCTTACAAATAAAAACAATGAGTTGCATAAACATTTGTAAATCATTTTTAATAAAGAAAGAATCTGCTTTTAAAAATTAAACATCCTCTATATATGAAGAACACGTTTATAAAAATATGCTTTTCAAATTTAGAATGATTTCTAATTAACTTGAGCTTATTGGGACATTATTTCAAAGCTATTTTTACCTTCCTTGATATACCATTAACATTAATGTATATTCGCTGTAATTACTTTTAAAACGGCGGGTAATCGGGAGTCGAAGCGTAGTAGATTCGTTTATTGTTTTAAAATAACACATTTGTTTTATTTTCGAGAGATTTATTGTTGTAGAACACAATTATTTTCACTAAATACAATCTGATATCATGATATGATAAATCTTCATCTATTTGGTCCTTATATTTTAAGAATTTATAACTAATATAGCCAATGGTTTGAGTCACAGGGTGATCTAATGAATATATTTATATAAAAAAGGCGAACCTGGATTTTTTTTCTGTAACAGATCCAGAAATGTCTTTTTTTTTTTAAATAAATAAATAGTAAATAGAATTGGGTGATTTTTCCGAATGAATTAATTCGATTTTCAAAATTATTGAAAATATTTTTTAGAAAGTGGTTTGGCAAAACTCCTATACTTTATATAATTCGTAAAATCCATTGCTTGAAACCTTTCAATTTTAGTAATGATCGATAATTATAAATAAACTATAAAATTATTGTAAATCACGAATTCTTATCAGTGAATCTCATTTCTACACAGAGTCTCTTCTGAAAAAATTAACCACTTTTTACTAAGTAAGACTAATATTAAAAAAGTGCATAAAATGTTAAATACAAATGGATTGCTTAAAATTTCAATTAAAACCTTCTCAAATTTAGAATAATTTCTAATTGACTTGAGCTTATTGGGACATTATTTCAAAGCTATTTTTACCTTCCTTGATATACCATTAACAGTAATGCATCTTCGCTGTAATTACTTTTAAAACGGCGGGTAATCGGGAGTCGAACCTAAATTAAAATGTGCAGCCAATTTAATCAGATTTTATGATATATTTAAAATATATTTATGTTGTGCATGCACCAATAATAATATTATAAATCTGTATAAATATATATTCGACGTGAAAACGAATATAATTTTTTTATAAAAACATTGTCAACTGAATAATTATTGTAAATACTCTGTTGTCAGTTTATCAACTTAATTATATCTGGCTACGTCACTACCCTTTATCATTATTGTAGATTATCACTTTTAAAAAGATTACCACGTTTTTAGAAATTCACATATTTTGTGTGTTAATGTATTTTTATAACTTAAACCTTTGAAATGTATAGATATACTGCAGTGACAATAGGAATTTATATTATATTTCATCTCTACTTATTATGCATATGTTAACAATAGTACGAAGTGACTTTGTAATTGGATCAGGTAGATAAATTAAGAAAAAAGGCTATCGGATAAAATATCAACTAATCGTGATTTTTTATTATTCCGTAATTGGCTAATTACCGTTTCTTGATTAATCAAGAAAAGCTAACCACTACGCGTTTCGGGCTGTTGGCCCTCGTCAGCGTGGTGCAGACTGTACCTCAACGACCAAAAAGTCTGGTCTTTGGGGCATCCTTCAAAACCATGAAACAGGTATTTAGGCCGGAAGGGCGTGAGAACGCCAATCAATGTGAAAAATAGTACAAGAGTGATTTTTTAAATTATACATATGTTATTTTAATATAAAATATATCAAATTTCAAAAAATATTCTAGAAAAAATATATTCTTTACTATAGCTATTCTAATATATATGTGAAGTATAATAGTAAAATATTGATATTTTAATGAATAGCGGCTTTTCCTTTCTTAAAGTGTAAATACTATTTCAGGTTTTACTACTTGGGGAAGTATTTGGCACATACATGCATTATTGACCTTAAATCTCCATCAATTTAAGATGAATAACAATAGGTGTATCTTCCACAGTCACTACCGGCAGTAGCGGCAAATCTGATCTAAAAGACTGAGAGTCCCAATATGTGGGGCGATGGCCTTTGAGGTAGAAATCTCAACCAATACCACGAAGGCAATTTCTCTGTTGTCTCGCCGCTTTGGAATCCTCACTTTTGTTCGTATAAAATATTAAGAGAATTCTTTAAATTTTTCTACAGGCTTTAGAAGGTTCTGAGGTCTAGTCGCACCAAGATTCTTTAACTTGAACATTTTATTTTCTTGATAGCTATCCTGACAATTTATTCCATCAATCCAATTCATATTTCCGGCTTTTTATATTCCTAAATTCATCCTCCTTTTTAATCAGGAATATCGAATAAATCCAACATAATATTGATCATTATTATTTTTTATGGTTTGATTTTTCGAATTTAAATCAATTTATTATGTATTTGCATGTTCCTCAATTCAGCCTTTAAAAAAATTGGTTTAAGTTTATATATTGCCAGGTTAAAATAAATTAAACAGGAACAGTCGATGTTGAAATTAAATTTAGTTTTATTCTTACTAAAGTTACAAAAATAAAACGTTCCCGCACGCGACCGTGCACGCCCGTGGGATAAATATTTTATGTGTTAAAAATATTTAACAAAACAATATTAGTTTGTTTAATAAGTGTAATTATTTTCATGAGAGTTAATGCCACAATATATTAGGGGGGTCGGTGTAAGGATAATTTATTCATTGTAAGTTCACCTCTTTCAAAGTAAAAATGTTAATTAAAAAAATATCAATAAAATGACCCGAAAGGTAAAATGTTGCAACACTCGGAAGGGGATCGATCTCTGACGGACCATGAACGTTATTTTACCTCGAACGCTTCCGATTACATATTATTAAGTATCAAAAAGGAATGTGAGAAATAGAATTAGGAATCCACCTGCTCTAGCCGATCCCGTCCTTGGACGGGCTTTTCTACTAGTTGTCAATAAAATGCTTATTGGCAAACACCCAGATTTACCTTGATAATGACACAATATTTTGGTAAAAAAAAACAGAAAGGGTGATGATGCAAAACACTTAAAACAAAAATAGAAAATAATATTATCTATTAAACATGAATATATGAATACATGAATATAACATGAATTGTACTTAACTTTAGAAATCACCACTATCAAATTCAAATTAAAATTTGATCAATTATACCAAAAACAACAGCAGCAGCTTTATTAGGACATTTCCGTCCTGAAAGGACTCGCCATATATCATTTTCATGGAGAAAAGGAAAAAAGAAACATAAAAGAGAAGGGAAAATGAAAAGGAAATCAAAGTATTCAACATAACTATACAAATTAACTATGGAAGGAAATTGTTTTGTAATTTTAGTTCTTAGAGATTACCTTGTTCTCTAACGTTTCATGAAAGTTAAACAATTCTAACGCTATATATTTTTTCACGGACATTATTCTGATTAGCTGAACTGAGTTCACGTAGACTTGGATAATGTTCTTTAATATCTTATTCCTTTCCTCGTTAAAAATAGTGTATTCAGAGATGTAGTGAGTTATTTCTTCTATTCTTTCATTTTTGAATCAAATATACCATGTATTTACATTAACACAGTAAAAATTCTTTAAAATTCGTCGTTTTCTTTTAAGAAAGAAACTGGGTCAGCCGCCGAGTGACCACTCTCGAATGTATGCCTCAGGTCAATCAAAGTGTTTCCATGATATACTTTGCGATTCGTCAGTAGCGTGGTAAATCTATTCTCTTCATAGTCACATTGGCGTTAGAATATAACCAGTCAAAAATTCCATGAATATTTCGAATATTTCAAAAATATAGATATTTTAAACATAAAAAATATATTACGATACACTAGCGCGCCATCTGTTATCAAATTACGAAACTATTTTAGACGCGTAATATTCTTTTTAAAATAAAACAATTTCTACTGCCCATACTGCAATGGAAAAATTAAAGGGGGGGCAACCGCTGGGAGGGTTCACCACTGATGAGCCAGGCCCTCCCTTCGATTTTTCCATTGCAGTATGGGCAGTAGAAATTGTTTTATTTTAAAAAGAATATTACGCGTCTAAAATAGTTTCGTAATTTGATATAAAAATATATACACTTATAGAGACAAAACTTGAGGAAGTTGTGTTTTTAGCATGTATATCGGGATTCGGAAAGTTACTATGAAAGATATTTGAAACACGAAGAAACACTAAATACCCAAATCACCATCTGCCTTTATTTATTTGCAACTTGTGAAACGGCTTTAAAATTTAACCCCCTTTTATTATCTATAATCAAATGAATATTTACGCAAAAATGTTTTTGTTATTATAGACATATTATTCACATTTTTTCTTAATTCATTTAAACACGTTTACAAAATTATCATTCGTGTTTTAGCAGATGACATGTAGTTGAGATATTAATTTGGGATTATTATAAAGTTAGCATAGGATTAATTAATACATAGATATAAGAATTATTTAAAATTTTCTACTTAATGATAATTTTTTTTTTATAAAGTGATATTTATTGTGGATTGAACATAACACGCACACACACCCTGTTCCTAAATATATTAAAAATTAAAAATGATTAAATGATTATTGATATATCAACTTTTCATATATTCGAAACATCAGAATTTTAAACCTTTTCATAACATTATCGCATAAAGCTTCAATTCAAAATTTCGTGAGTTGTTTGGTTTAAGGAATGCACTGTTTTTTTAGGAGAAAAATGATTTCTCTAGTTGATCAATTCTTTTGATATTTATTTTATAAATTATTATATATATATGCGATCTGCTGTGTGCTTAATAACAAAAACATCGTAAAAGATGGAGGATTGGATGAATAAAACTTATTAAATCCAAAATAAACCTTATTTTTAAATATATATATCGCTTATATATTATATAATTATTTTTAATTAAGAATATCTTTTGATTCTTCAAACAAAAAACTATTTTTAACTACAATGCTGTTCATAACAATAATAGTTAATTATTCAAAGAAATATTTTCTCATTTTATTTGGTCCAAATTAAAAAAAAAATTAATTCTCTATGTAGGGAGTATCTTTTAATTAACCAAGATCTTGGGGTGGCGTTAAAAATAATTTAAAAATAAACTAGTTTTAGTTAGGCTTAAAGAAATGGAAGGAAAACAAAGATAAATTAAGGCAGAATAAATTGTGTAGCTCTTACTTCATTTATCATTTATTTATTTTTACATTCGACAGATATTTGCCCGTTAAATCCAATCTTATATCGATTTATTCTTTCCAGATGTTTACGAAATTTATTAAATATTTTGATGTTTCCTTTCCAATAAACACGCCAATCTATGTATAAATAAGTGTGAAAAATTATAATATTCGAAAATTATCAGATATACTAGAAAATAATAAATTTAAAATTATATTTTTTCAATATTTAGATTATTTTTTATTCACTCTCTCTCTTTCATCAGGTTTTTTTTTTAAATATATCTTTGATTATTTTTATTGTTCAGAGGAATATTAATTGTGATCATTATTTTTAAATTTATATGAAAAATAGACACTTCGGCTAGTTGGAGTTTTTTATTTTCTCAACGTTTCGACAAATATATTTTGTCTTCCTCTTCCTCTTATGCGGCCAGGCAGCCTCTATCTTTACGATTATTAAGACCAATTTTGGTCCCGAGGTATTCAAGATGGTTTACTTCTCCTGACGAAGACAAAAGATATTTGTCGAAACGTTGAGAAAATAAAAAACTCCAACTGGCTGAAGCGTCTATTTTTCATATAAATATGAATGCCGGCCAAGCAGCCTCTATCTTTACGATAATTAAGACCAATTTTGGTCCCGAGGTATTCAAGATGGTTTACTTCTCCTGACGAAGACAAAAGATATTTGTCGAAACGTTGAGAAAATAAAAAACTCCAACTGGCCGAAGTGTCTATTTTTCATATAAATATGAATGCGGCCAGGCAGCCTCTATCTTCACGATTATTTTTAAAGGTGATAACTTATTTCAATAAAATATTTTATCTATAAATTACTGCGTATATTGTATTGTTGTGTATACGTGTATAACTAATGAATTGTACTTACATTTCCTCGTAAAGAGGCTATACTGCAACGTAAACAGCTTCACGTTCAGCGTTGTATTTTCTATTTAAACAGGAATGTTACTATATCATTGTAAATTAAATTTATAAATCTACTTACCATCTCTCGATAATTTTGTAACAAATAAATTTACTGGCAATGTGTTTCTTTTCAATAATATAATCAAATATAATCTCTATAGACCTTACTGCAATGATATAAGTTTTTGAATGAAAGTGCTTGGCTCATCAGTAGTGAACCCTCTCAGCGGTTTCGCCAAATTAATCTCTAGACCGCTCTACTATTGTATTGTATTGGTTCGGGTTATACCCTGCATCATCTATGGATGGCAGCTTAGGAGTGTTTAGTGAACCTATGTTCCATAGGCCATAGGTACCTATGGTACATAGGCTTATAGGTCTGTAGAGGTACATACATATATTTTCAAGGTATTTACATTGTTTTTATTATATTAAATTTATACTTATATGGATTTATATCATAGGTTGGATAAGAGCCTGAAGCAGTAAATTATTTAAAGTACAAAGTTTCTATCGAATATGAACCACGTTTAAAATAGAATTTATGAAGCACATATTGAAATATATTACAATATAGTATATAAGATATGGATTATTGAGATGATATGAACCACAATAAGATAACTGCCATCAATAGTGATTGTGAGAAACAAAAGGATTTGGAATGACAAGAGAAATTACATATTCCATTTATAAATGAGATCCTCAGATTTATCTCGGTGGATTAATATATCTAGAGAGGAAAATTTTCCATTCAGAATGGATTTATTTTAATCCTATTTCTCTCCTAACTACACAATTTATGTAAATATATATATCTTGTAAATAAATATATTACATTTTTATTCGGAAATATTTATATAAAAATAATTTGACATTTTTGAAAATGTAATTTCATCAATTTAAATTTTAGATAGTAAAAATATATATACAAATATTTTTAGAAAGTTATGTTCGAAAAAAAAATATTGATATTTTAAATTTAAATACAATATGTTGATGATATTGAATGATTGTCGTTTTATAGATGCATTCTTGGGGATTTTTACCCTCTTTAAGTTACACAAGATAATCAAGATTTCACTTAAACAAAATTTGGAAGAAAATATTACTAGAAATACTCATAATCGTTAACAAATATAAATGTCAATGTGAACCAAAAGATCAAAATAGATTATAAATGTGTGTTGTGTGAGTTAAGTTTCTCTGATATATCAATTCTAAACATATTATATCTAAATAGCTTCAAAGATCCTAGATTATTTTCCATGATGATAATTATTTTTAATTGAGAGTTTCTAGTAAATACTCGTATATATTTTTTCAAATTCTTTCCTTGGAGAATTTTCATTTATTTATAATTCTACCGAAGGGAGTATATTATTAATAACTTATTAGTTTTTTTTATTAATTTTTATTTTTTTAATTAGCACAAAGAAAGGTTTGAAATATGACTTCGATATTTGCAATCTTTCCAAATATTTCCCACCACAATCAATACACTTCTCCATCCTTCGAAACCAGTCATCAAACCAACTTTTCCCCCGTTTCCTCAAGGAAATTGACGCACTCGTTATCCCACGTCCTCAAAATATCTTCATCGCAGAAAAGGTGTTTACGTGTTAGTCCGTTCTTCACGTGAAGGGAGAGGTAAAATTCGCAAAGTGCAAGGTCTGGATTGAAGTTTTAGCACATTACATGCCCGAATATCGGCGCAGACCTTTGAGCTGGAGCATTGTCATGGTGAAAAAGCCATGAGTCAGTCTTTAAGTTAGGACGTAACATTTTAAAGCCTGAACAGCTTTAGGAAGACATTACTCAGTGTACCACTTGGCAATGACTGTCTTTGGATTTTTCAGTACAGCGCACCTCACAACTCCTCTGGCAGTAAAGAAGACTAACAATTTATTCTTAATGGATCTAGACTTTCATACAGAAACAAGTGTGCTTTCACCTTTAAAAGTCCTTAACGTTTTCAGGGCTTTAGTAGGCACATCAAAATATAAAGTCAAGTTTTCAGAGTATTGCAACCTTTTGTGTAACCACTTATTAAGCAGAGAATAATGATTGCCACTTACAGCCAACACCTCACGAGCCTTTTTGTCAAACGTTGACATCTTCTTTGGCGCCTGCATGTTCCCCGGATCTTTTCTCTATCGAACATGTTTAGGAGATGATGGTGAAGAATATTTCTCAATCTAGAAATTAATTTTAGAATACTCTTCAACAGCTTCGGCAAAAAAAAAAAAAAATTAAATGACCTGCTCTAGCAGAAGGAGTAATAAAAATACTGGATGACAATGTGTCTCACAATGTAGCTGCTTGCATACGTGCCAAAAGAGAAGACACCAAATATTGATAGAAGCTGTATATCTCAATAAATATTCATTTAATTTCAAGTTTCAAACAGCTATTTCTGACATTACTCTTATATAGCTCACCAATTAAAAAAAAAGGTATATTAGTATTTCAAGATGATATTTCTTTTTGTGGCCACTCATGATCCGTATAAAATGTATATAATACCGATAGAGAGAAATGTGATGATAATTTTAAAATTATATTCAATAATTGAATTTTATATGTGAATGTTTTTGATTTCTAGGATAAATATTTTCGACTCTTTTTTCATATGTAAACTTTGCTTGTTTTTAGATATTCTAATAAAGAAGTTTATATGCAATTTATAAATATAGGGATTCCTCTATTTTTAAGAAACATTTTAACCTCGAGGTATGTATGTGCGCACGTATTTCGAGTGTAAATAACATTTTAAATCAAGAACTTGTTGAAAATATAATTCCTTCGGTAAAATTATAAATAAGAGACAATTCGCTGAGGGAAAAGCTTCTTTTTACTTTTATAATATTTTAAATATCACTTTCTACAATATGAAATCGTAACAATCTACAATTATATAGTTAAAACGATTAATAATAATAATGATAAAGAAAGAGCTGAAAGTTCAACTGTGATGACCCATGGTCGTCACACAATTCAGGTTTATAATTCAATTAACTAAATGGAGGTATTGGTATTTCTCCTTTTGTAAAACAGGAAGGAGGTGTTTTCTTTTGTAAATTACATTTAAAACATTACTTCAAGGATAAAATACTTGTTACTACTCCCCTCTCTAATATATAACTTATTAACACCGAGAATGTGAATTGATACTTCGAGGTTCCAGAATTTTAAAAGATTCTTCCATATTTGAATATGTTGGTTGAAATGTTTCAAAACATTTATATTTTAAATTTATAAATTTAATACACTAATATATGTTTGTTATGAAACCATATTTGCGGAAGAGATTTACTCGATGCAATACCTTGAAATTATATGCATGTACTTTAAAGACCTATAAGCCTATGTTCATAGTTCACTAAACCTCCCTAAGCTGCCTTCCATAGAAAATACAGGGTATATCCCAAACCAATTCAGAGCAATAGTAGAGCGGTCTAGAGATTAATTTGGCGAAACCACTGAGAAGGTTCACTACTGATGAGCCAAGCTCTCTCATTCAATAATTCATATCATTGCAGTAAGGTCTGTAGAGATAATATTTGATGCTATTATTTAAAGAAACGGCTTGACGGTAAATTTATTTGTATAAACATTTATCTCTAACTCTGAATCAATATATGTTCTCTTCCTAAATATGATAAGATATTGAGAGAGCCATGCTCATTAGTGATGACCCAGTTGAATAATTCAAGTAAAATATTTATTTTGAAATTTAAAAAACAATACGCGACGCGTAATTAATTTATAATTCTGAATACAGTCAATCACCTATTTCATATAATTAAGATAATATAATGTTAATAACATCTCAAAATGTAATTTATAATATTTTAATTGTTCTTTTGTTATTGTTCTTTCGAAAGTTTACAAATTTTCTGATAGAAATCTCTTTATTGAAATTATTTGTATTTGATATTTTTTAGATTGAATTTTTTGAAAATTGTTTTCGTATTTTTTATATTGTAAAAAAAGTAGTCGGCACTTCATACAACACATTCATGTTAATAATAATGTTATATGTTGATATTTCAGATATTTAAAATTATGAAAGCTTCTAATATGGTTTTAATTGAATAAAATAACATATCAAATAAAATTACTCTTCACAAAAATTCAAATATTTTCATCAAATTTATTTATAAAAACTTTAAAAGAAGAGAGAACCATACCGTAAGACAGTAACTTGAAAACTAATGTGGTCCCAATAAAAAAACATAAATACTTTATAATTTAGCAAAAGAAAAAATAATATCACGATTGGAGGAATCGCAACATATCCTTGCAAATATACTCTTTTACCTTTGATATCTATTTAGCAATAGAACAATATATTGAAGAGTGATGAAAATATACACAATATGCTAGGTAGCATAGATCGCAGAGGTTGGACAAGGTCAAATACCATAATTATTGAATATCGTCACCTTCAATCATAAATTTGATGTATCTAGAGAAATATTTTTGCATAGCGGTTGAGAGAAATTGTTAATAAAGTTCACAAATCTAATAAATGCAACGTTGTGTAATAGGTTAATAATCTATAATAACTATAAAAAGGGTTTTAATATTTAACAAATTTTGAATACCAGAATCAATAATTATTATTTTTACTGCCGCGAAAATATAAGCAGAATATCCCAATACAATAGTAGATCAGACTGGAGGATTAATTTGGAAAACCACTGGGAGGGTTCACCACTGTTGAGCCAAGCCTTCCCAATATTTAGAATGACAGTAAGGTAGAAAGTTATTTTATTAATAAAAGAACAATTTGAAATTTTATAATGTTTAATTTTTAACATATCATGATTAAATTTATAAATGCTAGACATACAAATATTGTATACTATTTTATGAAATAGAATAATATAACTTTTTCATTACCGATATTCTATATTAATAGGTCTATTATGGTGTTTGCTATATTTTTTTTAGTTAGATATTGGGTGTTAAAAGTTGAATAATTGTAAATATAAATCACCATATTTACCAATATAAATAAAACATATTATGCTAATGATATATCTAGCTTTATATATTTTACAAGAAATTCCTTAAAATGACTTCCTCCTCAAAAAATGTGTATATTAATAACCTTTATATCTTAAAATACATTTTTACATTTTTGCAACTAATTGCTCAAATGTCATTCTATTTTCTTTACGACTACTACAATATTTTATATATATCTTTATATATTTTTACGACATTTATTACTGAAAATAATAATTTTTAAATATTAAATTTCGAATTGATTAGCATATAAAATAACAAGATGGTGCCCATTAATATAACCCAGAACTATTCCAAATCTGGTGTAATGACGCCGTAACATATGGCCATTAGAGAATACACAGGAGAGCGATGAGAAAAAAGGAAATGAAGAATGAATCTGGGCAATAAATATATTGGAAGGCCCTTCTAATGTGCCTCTTGCATCTTCCACATGTCAATAAGTCAATAGGGACAATGCAAACCAAGTTTCCTATATTCAGAACCTTTCTAATATATTGCGTCAGAAATATATTTCATTTTTTGCTTCTGAATGAAAAAGAAAGACATCAAATAAATATTTGATAAATTCGACATCCGTAAGTATGAATATAACATTGATATATATTTCTATTGATCCGTCAAAGTTTAAGTCCATCAGTACTTGAAATACCTCTAACGAGAACATCAAACATATATGTATATACATATACAGTACATGTCAAAAAAAAAAGTAAAAAAATAGAATGAAGTCAAGTGTTGGTATAAAAAAAGAGCATTTTTCCTGACTGCTTACACGTGAGCGTTCAGGTAAGATCTATTTTAATTATAATAAATATATGCGAAGAAATATATATATTTTTGGCATTGTGTATTTTGAAAAACCGTAAAAAAATTCAAAAGGTCAATTTCTTGTAAAAATTGTTTATTATGAATGCAGTTAAATTGTTTTTCAAATTTTTTTTATCTTTATGATAAATACTAATTTATTCATTTCAGTTTATATCAAAGATGTTTTCGTCTAAATATTTCAACTGTAAATAGTCTTTAAACATATTATGATTGAAAATAAATTTTGGTGAATAACTTACAGGTTGTATGTTTTTACCGATGGGATTTCTGAAATTGCAGCCCCCACCTGTACTTATTAGATCCCGGCACCATGGTGTACAGGTTGTTGACCTTTGTTCAAGGTGGCCCCAACTCTTGTTGTGATATATTCTAGAATCTAGTTTTAAAATACCTATTTTTTTCTTTAAGCTAAAAAAAAATATATATATATATTGTGTATGTAACAGCCTATTTGCCAATGTTTGAAGTTTTTTTGAAAGAAAGAAAGGCATGTATATATATATATATATATATATATATATATATATATATACAGTCGACTCTCGATAATTTGAAACTCGTTAATTTTAATCTATATAATCAGAATTTTTATATTTTCAAAAATATATAATATATTTTGAAATGAGATTTGATTAAATATAGAGTTTATTAAGAAACTTCAAATACCGCTCTGCCATAAAAAAAATGCTCATGGTAACGATATGCCTTTTTTGATTTTAAATAACTGACCTTTTTTTCTTATAATTTCTTATTGTTTCAGCTAAACAGCGTATTTAGGCATATGAACTTAAATACCCACGTCTCGATTTCTCAGGAAGCCTTTTGTACTAACAGCCCAAAACTCGTTCGTGGTTGGCTTTTCTTTGGATTTATCAAGATAATAAATTGGCAAAATATCTTGGGGCAAATTAAATCAGAGTTGTATTTTTCTACACTAGATGGCGCTCTGCTATCTAAAATGCTCATGTGAGAGGTCATGGTATTCCTTTTTTGCTCTTAATATCAACACTCGATCTTGTTTTTTTTATATTTTTCATATTATATGGAATATAGTATATTACACAGAGATTATATTTATGAAAATTATACATACCCACTATAAAATATAGGCACATTAAGGTTTATATATTATGTATTATTCAGTCTATTAATGGCGGTTCTCGTTCACGTGACCTCAATATGCCAATCAGCCATAGGTTAAATATCAATTTGGCGTGGAGTGTATCTTAAGCTCGGTAGTTAAATTATACAACTAAGTCATTTATTGAATGTAAGTTCGTGAATTTGATTCCAGCGCGTTCCCTCAATGTTCATTTGATATAGTATTAAGATAATATCATTTCTGACAGTCATTTTGCATTTTTCAAAACAATTTCATCATTGATCTATATTTTATGATTTGGTATGAATTGTTGGTATTGTTGCTTGATATTGTCGCGCTTGACCCTCCGGTTCTTTGCGACTACGCCGATTCTTCCTTCGTGGATCACCTACCCGAGTTCCCGTTGCTCTCCGTCTGCTGCTCTACCCTGCAGAGCACCCAAGAACCTCAGAGAAACACCACTCAGGTCGATCTCCTTTCCTCTGGCAGTATCTCTCGGCCTTACCACTGGTTGGGGGGTCACGAGAGACTTACCAGAAGAGTAGCGACTGTGGTGTTGGCGAGAGTGTCACAACATCAACCGGCAACAAGACTTCTAACACTCCTCCTTTTTATTGCCATTTCTACTACACATTACATATAACTAGAATAACAATTAACAGGTATTTACATTAAATTACCTCTTAGGGCCAATATAAAAGTGTATTTACAAACATTTGCCCCAGGAAACAGGACCACAGCAGTCGGCGATTACCACACCAGTTTCAGATCGGAAACAGGCGAAAGCGCCATCTATCGGCGGAGGTTGTATGTGTTTTCAGGCCTTATACGCGACAATATGATTTTTCTGTAATGGTATCTCCGTGGATTATGAATAGTTCGATTTTATAATATCAATACATTTTTAGGTTTATTTATATGTTATATTGAAATTTTATGATGAGAATATTATTTGATGATTTTAAAATACGTTAGTATTGAATAATAAGTATTATTATAATACTGATAGTAAATTGTATGATCTGATATTTGATAGAAGCACATTATGACAATAGTATGCAGTCGTGGAAAAAATATGATTAAAACAACTTTAAAACAAAATTTTCTTTAATCTGCTGATAAAACTATATAATATATAATTTGTGAGAAAGCTAATTTCTGACTTAAGGTTTGAATAAAAATGGAAAAAAGCATTACCTATTTACATATCTACAAAAATATTTGTGCCGGCCAAAGTAAGATTACAACAATGAGTTTATTTAATGCAGAGGCGCTATCTGGTGGCCGACTTCACAGAGAGTCGTGTTCTGGAACAATATATTCTAAAATTAAATACATACTAATGCTCAAGCGTATTAATATTTAATAAAAGATATTATATCTCCAAGAGAGATATATATCATATTTTTAGGTTAGCCATTATGTTTTAATAGGCCTCGTCATTTAAAAAATAAACATGCACAATTTAAAAAATGCAATATATTATCACAAATCTAACAACTAAATTCATTCTATAAAAAATCCTGAATAGTGACCTACCTGATTACTTTTCTATTATAAAAAAGGGACTTCATTAATATTTAGAAAAAATACTGCATTATTTCCCTTTCCACATATAGTGTAATAATGCATTTCTATATATTGAGTAATGTGTTGATTTTTAAACTTTCATGTTATATTTTAAGATCATCAAATGATGTTGAGTGCGTGTATTAAGTTGAATACCTGCCTCACGTCATTTATTTCCTCATTTTACACCACTAATTTATATATTTTAAGAAGCTTTATAAAAATATAAAATATCGGGAAATTCATTAAATATTAGTTATTCACTCTATTTTAACATCCTCTTCTTCTATAGATGCCCTATGTATGTGATATGAGATAATAAACTGCATGTCGTAATCTAAATTTCCCTACAAAGTATTGGACAAATGTGAGAAATGTTTTACTTCTCATATAAGATCCCATTTCCTAGGAAAGGTGAAATCCCTGAGAATGGACGATGCCCTAGGGTAACCAAGTCATGGGGGGTCGAGACTGAAATCAACCGCCAATTCCATATCAATATGGAGAAGGGTTCCCACTTATCCTTGAATTTGGAAACGAATTCTAAAGGTTAATGGACCTACTTAAGGTCAATGGTATATTGATGCTGAAAGCAAGAGGAAAGAAAAAAACGCATTATTTCCTTATGAAAACCTTTGATAAATGAACCTTCTGAACCAAGGCAATGTTTTACCATCAGACATAGCTACAGAGCCTGATTGAGAACGTATACTGCCCATAGGTATATATATTTATAGTAATTTTTTATATTTGGAAAATAGAGGAAAAGTAAACTATTAAGAACTACAGATTTTGAATGAATTTTGAGTCAGAACAGCCAGCTAATTCTGTATCAAATAGTATAGTTATGAAAATTTAAGATTAATAATTTTTTTATTTAATTTAAATGGTTCAGGTTTTTTTTTTTATTTTTTTGTAATAAATAATTAGTTAGATTATATGGCTTGGAATATGATCATATTTCCTGTATTTGTAATAATCATTTGACTGTATTACTAATTTCTTATCAGTCTCTTACAGTCCTTATACCCAAAAAGAATAAACACAATTTGATTTAAAGTTTAACACTAAGGGATAAGTATGTATCAATCTGAATAAGTCTAGGGAACCGAATAAATTTAACTTCTGAAATGAAAAAAAAAAACATTTTTTGAGTTAGGTTTGAAAGTGCAGAAGATGATACTTGCTCAGTTCATTAGTTGATTTATGTAGTATATCTAAGGTTCAGCTATTACCCTATCTCCGTTCCAACCTAAATTTTCTTTCTATTTGGTCGAAGAGGCATGGTTTGGCAGTAATGGAGTAAGGGCCGAAACTGCTGCTCAGGCCTTCATCTGAAGAGGCCCACCTGAGTACAATCCTCTTTCCATCTGGTCTAACCTTTATGGTTTTCATCTGATCTAACCCTTAAGGTTTTCATCCTTCCTAATTTAATATATTATCTTATATCGTGTCCTCCACGTTTACACTAGATTGTCTTTAAAATAAGCTTATAAAAAAAAATCCCCAAAAAAAAAAAATCACAAAAATCTATCTTCTTTCATCAAGAGAGAAAATAGAGCAAAAAATACTTCTCTCTCTCTAATTAGATTTATTTTATATTTGGAAAATTATTATCATGGTTCTGTCTTTGCTCTTCTCTTTAAAACTTTCTCTTCGCTTATTCCTTTTTTTCACCCAGCCTATGACGCGTAACTGCCGATGCTTTGCTGGTGTTACTTTTTTTTTCTTTTTCTTTTCAAATATAATCTAACTAATTATTTATTACAAAAAAAAATAAAAAAAAACCTCACACATTTAAATTAAATAAAAAAATTATTAATCTTAAAATTTTCATAACTATACTATATATATATATGGTACTACTATTTTACTTGTCATCCTGATATTTTCTTTTTCCATATTAAAACTAGAACATTAGAACGTTGTAAATGCGATGTATTAAAGAGCGAGAATACACTCAAACCGCAATACTCTAGACACGCTTCTTTAGAAGCAATTCAACATTTTAAAAACAATTAGGACCATCTTAAAAATTCGAAAATATGTGGGATCACCATTTGTCTGCGTGAACGTAAATGTTATAAAATTTGAATAGATATTAATAGATATTTCAGGCCACCAATTTTGTGGATCTCGCAACCTTTCCAATTTTGCCGCGATTGACTCGAGGATTTCACTGCTATCCCCTAATAAAGGTTTAGAATGGCACCATGACGACACTAACCAGTTCTCCACACTTCAAGTTGACTAGAAAATTCATTGAGCAATCTCATTAACAAGCTGAAACAAGACGATTTCATGTCAGAAAATCTATTAATTTTGAGAAGTATCTCAAATTCATTAAAAAAAGGAGCAAGGAAATACAGGAAATTGAATTCTCAATATAATATTATGCATTCCGAATTTATTTATTATTACAAATTATTCAAATAAAATATCGGTAGAATCTTCAGAAATATTAAATTACAATAAAACGCAAGTTCCGAAGATGAGCTTCCTATTTTTTATTGAATATCTTCTCAAGCTTTCGGGTAATGTCAACCCTTCTACAAGAGAATATATGATTATTACACAAAAATGAACAATAAGCATAAAAGATTGATTCTTGAAACCATGTTATCTAGAAAAAAAAACAATAGCATCAATAGACATATAGACATCCCACAGGTCTATAATAGATTTGTATATAGCCAAAACAACCCTGGATAAACAAAATTCTGTTAAATCTGTATATAAGAAGAAAAACTCAATTCCTTATGTATTACAATGCAAACAAATACAATGCTAAATAGTTTTCTTAGAAGTTCTGAAATATGTAAATAATATCATATAAATAATAGTGTGAAATTTTAGATTCATTTCATATATATGCTCCTTTAGAAGGGTTGACACTACCCGAAAGCTTGAGAAGATATTTAATAAAATATAGGAAACTCATCCTTGGAGCCTGCGTTTTATTGTAATTTATTCATATATAATTCACGTTTTATTTATAAAAAAAAGGTTGTCCTTTAATTAGTAATTCTCCTACCTGATATACAAATTATGTAAATATATATATGTAGGATTGTTGTTGATGTGCTGTGTTGGTGTGGCTTGTGGAAAGGCTGCTGATAAAATTATAATTAAAATTAATTTATTTAAAGCAAGAAATTATAGAGAGAAAAGAAACAACGGTTGGAGTACCGTCCGTTGGAGTAAGCCTACATGTTTACCGCTAAATCCCAGCGTCTCTGATGACGTCCCACGCGCATGCGTAGTGTAGTGTTGACGCCCGCGCATGCATTGAAGCAAAGTGTAGTCGCCACACTACTCCCCCTCCAGTAGGATCTTTCCAGCGATCCTATGCAATCTTATTGGTTTGTTAAGTTCGGGTCTTGGGAAAACATCGGTCCTTCTGATGTGAAAGCAGGCTTGAGGCGGTCGATTGAAACCCACGTGGATCTCTTTTTAATTTTCAGTTTGTAAATTTTGGGTTTCCTAAAAAGGACTTCATATGGACCGTCGTATGGGGGAGCTAGCGGTGGCAATATCAGGTCCCGACGTAGATAGACATGGGAACATGTCTCGAGTGGCTTGGGCACGTAAACGTGGCGGTTCCCATGTGGTTTGCTTGGTGCAGGTTTCAGAGATGCCATGGCGCGCTTGAAGTCCTCCAGCCACGGTTCGGTAGGCGAGCTTGCAGAGGGGGGGGGTCTTCGAAAAATGTTCCTGGAAGGGGTAGGGGCTTCCCATAGACCAGCTCAGCGGTTGTGGTGTTGAGATCTTCCCTTAGCGACGAACGAATCCCTAGGAGCACCAGGGGAAGTTTCAAGGACCAGCTCGTGGAATCGTGACAGCGAAGGGAGTCTTTCAGCTGTCTGTGGAATCTTTCTACCAGGCCGTTTGCTGCTGGGTGGTAGGGTGATGTCCTTATTCTGTTGATTCCCAGAAGCCGTGTCAACTCACCGAAAAGTGCTGATTCAAACTGCCTGCCTTGGTCTGTAGTAACTTTTGCTGGCACGCCAAAACGAGATATCCAGACCGATAGGAAGGCATTTGCTACTGTTTTGGCGGTTATGTCCTGTATGGGTAGGGCTTCGGGCCACCTAGTGAATCGTTCGACGCAGGTGAATATGTACCGATAGTTTTCACTCGGTGGTAATGGTCCGACCAGGTCAATGTGAACATGACTGAACCTTCCGTCTGGGGGACTAAACGACTGAAGGGGCGTTCTTGTGTGTCTAGCGGTTTTGGAGACTTGGCAGCGGTGGCAGGCGCGAGTCCAAAGTGCGCAATCCTTCTTGACGGCCGGCCAGACGTAATGGGCGGTGACCATCCTTGTAGTAGCTCGTACTCCGGGGTGAGACAAGTTGTGGTATGCAGAAAAAATTATGCGGCGACAGGGTGCGGGTACGAAAGGTCTGGGTTTTGCTGTTGAAACGTCACAGTACAGGGAAATGTTCGTTTCTGGGATTTGTACTTTTTCCAGTTGTAGTGAGCTGCGGTTTTCCGATGTCAAGAGTGCTTGTAGCTCCTGGTCTACTGCTTGCGCTTCGGCTAGGGATTTCGGGTCATAAGGTTGGTGGTGGGAGATGGGTTCCACGCGTGACAGGAAATCTGCAGGTACATTTTCACAGCCCGCGATGTGGCGGATGTCGGTTGTGAATTGCCCGATGAAATCGAGGTGTCGACATTGGCGCGGTGAGGCCTTGTCCAGATTTTGTTGAAAGGCGTATGTGAGAGGTTTGTGGTCCGTATAGACCGGAAATTGTCGCCCTTCCAAAAAATGCCTGAAATGCTTGATAGCCAAGTATACCGCCAGGAGTTCTCTGTCGTATGCGCTGTATTTTCTTTGTGCAGCGTCTAGTTTCCTTGAGAAAAACGCTATTGGTTGGAAATTGTTGCCAACTTGCTGGTGAAGCGCGGCGCCCACAGCAAAATCCGAGGCATCTACCGTAAGGCAGAGAGGCGCTTCTGGAAAAGGATGGTGCAAGAGGGCAGCGTTAGCTAGTTGAAATTTGCACTGGTCGAAAGCCAGGAGTGCTGTAGGGGTCCATTGGCAGGATGCGTTCTTGCGCCCTTCGACCATGGCGTGGAGTGGTGCCTGAGTACTAGCGGCATTGGGGAGGCAGCGCCGATAGAAATTTAACATACCCAGAAAACGTCGAAGTTTTCCGACAGTATCAGGGATTGGGATGTCTTTAATTGCTTGTACTCGCTGAGGGTCCGGCGAGATTCCAGCGTTAGTGATGATAAACCCCAAGAATTTGACTGAAGGTTGGCCGAAGGTGCATTTGGTTTCGTTGATCGTCAGGCCGTAGTCTCGAAGGCGACCAAAAAGTTGTTGAAGATGGGATACATGTTGATTTTCTGAATCGGATGCGATAAGCACGTCGTCAATGTAGGCATATGCAAAATCCAAACCTTGGAGTACTTCGTTGATGAGCCTTTGAAAGGTTTGGGCTCCGTTACATAGGCCAAAGGACATGCGGGGAAACTCGAAAAGGCCGAAAGGCGTAATAACGGCAGTCTTAGGGATATCTCTAGCTTCCACGGGCACATGGTGGTACGCTCTAACCAGATCGATAGTAGAAAATATTTTCTTACCATGCAGATGCGATGCAAAGTCCATAATGTTAGGGACTGGATATCGGTCGGGGACGGTAGCGGCATTCAGTTTCCTGTAGTCTCCACATGGTCGTAGCGAGCCGTCTTTTTTGGGTACTAGGTGGAGAGGGCTGGCCCACGGTGATTTGGTTGGACGACAGATGCCTTTCTCCATCATGAAGGCGAATTCTTTCTTTGCCGCGGCGAGTTTGTCCGTGGGGAGTCGTCGAGGTTTTGCTGCAATCGGGGGGCCCTTTGTGACGATATGATGAGTCACTGAGTGACGGGGAGGGCTTTTTACAAGATTCTGACTAGTGAGCTCTGGGAATTGTCTGAGTATTCTGGAGTAAGGCGAATTGGCGATTGTAAGGTGAATGCTAACAGCGGGGGAAGGGGAAACTTGTCCAATGGAGTGAAGGGAAGATACTGGGTCGCTCAGCCGGTGATTACGCAGGTCTACTGTCAGCCCGTAATGTCGGAGAAAGTCTGCGCCGATGATGGACACGCCGACGTCGGCTATGATGAAAGGCCAACGGAATAAACGTCCGAGACCGAGGTCAAGCTCAAGATGTCGTTCCTCGTAAGTGTGGATGATAGATCCGTTAGCTGCGAAAAGCTGCCTGTGCGAGGGCCTAGCGTTTTTTACTGGTGGTGGAATCACTGAGACTTCGGCTCCGGTGTCGACCAAAAACAAATAGGCGCTGCGTCGGTCCGTAATGAAGAGCCGGCGAGTAAGGCCTGCGCCGTCAGTGGCTCCTACTGACGGCGGGCGTATTCGTTTCCCTGGACCTTGAAGTTGCATGGTTGAAGGCACTTCCTAGCTTGCGCTCCAAACTTCATATGGTACCAGCAAGTTCCTGCGTTTCCCTTTTTGTTGTGGGGTGGGTATCTATCGTTCGGATAGCGATTGTGTGGGGTGTCCATGGATGACTTCAAAGCATCGATTTGCGTATGCAGGTCTTGGATTTGCGTCATCAGCTGTTGGTGGGCTTCCGCGCTATGACCTGTGCTTGGTTGGTCCACTGCTGAGACCGTTGGCAGTATGGCTTCGTGTATGTTGTCTGCCATTTCCGCCAGCTTACTCAAACTTGTTTCAGAGGATGCTGCGAGAGCGGCCCTTATGTCCTTAGGTAGGCGTCGAGTCCACAGCTATTTTCAGTGCTGTATCGGAGAAATTTCTTCCTGCCTGATGTTGCATCGCGGCAAGGACTGTTGATGGCTTATGATCTCCCATGGGACGCCCATCCAGAACCTGTAAGATTTTAGTTTGTTTTGATTGACCGAGTCGTTGGAGAAGGCCTGCCTTCAGCGCATCGTATTTACCAGAGGGTGGGGGGGGGGGGCCGTTACGATGTCCGCGACGTAAGTAAGGGCTGGCTGGTCTAGGCTCGTTACCGTTGCTTGGAATTTAGTTTCGTCGCGGGAGATCTCTGCTAGACCGAAAGCGGCTTCTAGCTGGCTTATCCACAGTTCAACGTTGTTGGGCCAGAATGGTGGTGCACGGAAAGCCAATCTTGATATTTGGGAGGGTGCCGTGGATGTTGGCCCTTCCGGATGTTCCGTAGTTGCGTCTTGCATTCTGGGGCTGTTGAAAGTTTCGTGGATGAAATAAAAAAATATATAGAAGTGTGATGAAAATAACTTTTGCATCACGTCCGGCTCACCAATTTGTAGGATGGTTGTTGATGTGCTGTGTTGGTGTGGCTTGTGGAAAGGCTTCTGATAAAATTATAATTAAAATTAATTTATTTAAAGCAAGAAATTATAGAGAGAAAAGAAACAACGGTTGGAGTACCGACCGTTGGAGTAAGCCTACATGTTTACCGCTAAATCCCAGCGTCTCTGATGACGTCCCACGCGCATGCGTAGTGTAGTGTTGACGCCCGCGCATGCGTTGAAGCAAAGTGTATTCGCCACATATATAAATATTTTTCAATATAATAATTCTTGTTTCAGATTTTGATCCAAATATTGATTATTAAATAAAACCGATTCTTATATTAAATTATTGATTATATTAAATAGATGGAGTGCACTATATTACAAAATAAACACATACACACACACGCATACACACGCATATATATTTCGAATGATTAACTGTATAGAAGTCAGTTCCCTTAAATGAAACCCGCATATATAAATATAACAAGATAATTTAACACAATAATAATATAAATGACAGTAAACCCTTAGAATAAATAGTACAACATATCAATGAAAAAGGTCATACTATCAATTTATCAGAACCCACAGTATATTATATTAACATTCATAATGAATATCAAAGGTTAATTGTAGAATCCGTAAAATCAAAACATGTTAACAGAATAAATCATAGTATTGATCTGCCAGAAACAAAGTAATAAATACAATTAAAATTCCATAGTTGAGTAGATATACTATTTTTTCTATTGGTGATTTTATTGGTCTGATAAGTGTTGGATGTATATATTCTTGATGTTTTATATATATAGTTGAAAACGTCTCATCATATTTATCAAGAGTAAAAACTGTAAACAAACATATTTCAATGTAATAAAGTCATATATATATATATACGATTTTTAAAACAATTAAAAAAAAAATAGATTTCAGCAAACACACATTTATTTATTTTTTCGCCGTGTGTATAGTTTACTAGAAGTTATACTACTAGTTGCTCATGTTGAATGACATGTTAGCCCGACAGCTGATATTTTAAAAATTATAAGTCAAGAATTATATAAACCTTTATATATATAATTACAGTGGTACCTCGACATACGAGTTTAATTCGTTCCGCAACCTTGCTCGTATCTTGAATTACTTGTATCTCGAAGCAAATTTCCCCATACAAAACAATTGAACTACCATTAATCCGTTCCAACCTCCAAAATGTCACCCCAGTTATTTTTGTTACGTGGTTTTAAATAATAAAAACGTATTTATAAATATCAAATATTTATTGCTCAAAAACAAAAAAGAGAATGTGAAGAAATAAATTAGATATCCTCACTGGTCTTTGCCTTTTTCGCTACATTTTTCTCACCTTGCTCATGTTTTTCTATAATTTTACGTTTTAATTCAATATTCATCATCTTCTTCTTAGCACTTGACTTTTTACAAACTTTCTTCCGATCCATGGTTATAAAAATAAATGAACTAAAACTGTAAATGTAAACGCAACACAAAACGCGAACACAAAACACAACTTATCACAGCGGAAGCACGCTGCTAACTGATCGTGATGGCGCGACTGCGTGTTACTACCTGTTGTGTTTTAACTTTAAAAGCACACAAAAATATAATAAACTTGAATTTGTTTATTCAAGTCTCAAAAAAACAAAGCTTTGCATATAGAACAAATAATAATGAAGAAGAAGAAAGAAACATTTTAGGAAAAGCAAAAACAAAACAGAAGTACTGGTCAAAAAGAAACATTTAAAATCACAGATTAATATCTTCAACACTACCGAACCGAACTCGTATCTCGAATTTCGCTCGTAACTAAAAGCAAAAAATCACTTGCTCGTCGGCTCGTATCTCGAAAAACTCGTATGTTGGGGCGCTCGTATGTCGAGGTACCACTGTATTTGATTTATCTTCGAGGTGTAAGAATATACATTTCAAGAAGTAATTCATCATTTGAATATCTAACTCTCTTTAATAACCTGCTGAAGTAATCTGATAAAACCTTGTAATCACTTAGGGAAAATCTGGATATTTCAAATTTGTGTATGTGAAATATAAGTTTAACCCCCATAAGAAATCCAATCTTATTTTGAGTAGACTATGTTGCTTGGCGTTGTCCTATTGAATGAAAACCTATTTTTAGAAAGGGCCTCTAGGCTTTGTTTGTATTCTGGATTTATTTATTAGCCATTCATTTTTATAAGGTAGGCAATGTCTAGAATTAAAAATCGAGTTTGTTTTTTTTAAACAACGCATGGTTTCATGAAAGTGTATCAGTCTAATACCAAAATTTATTATTTGTATTAATATATAGTATTTTCTAGGACGAACTGAATTTGTTTTTATTCTATAATGATGGGGGGATCAATAATCTATGTGATTTTTTATTATATGAAACATAATTTATTAATATATATTAATCGATATAGTCAACGCGATTGATATAAAATGTTTGCTCTTTAAAATATATAGTCGATATTTTAAACTAACTGTTTGAAGTTAATATGATAATTTTGTAATTATTCTTATTCTTTAATTCATAGAAGCATTTTACTGTCAGACATATTCAATTTTTTTTATCATCATCAGCTTTATTATTGTTTTTTTTTTTTTTTGTTATCAAATCATTTTGTGATTGTAGTTCCGTTTTTGTTTTGTTGTGTTCCTTTTTGAGCAATAAAATAAATGTATAACTAAGGTGTAATATTCAATTCAAGCATATGGAACCAACATCGATTCATTTTTAAAACAAAGCAAAATCATAAGCTTATACAACTTTCACTTTTTATACACTAACTATACGAAAATTTATATTTCAAAATATTCTTCACAACTAAATAAATTGAAAGATTATACATCAAATATGTATTAGAGAAATGTGTATAGCATTTGTAAATCTGAATATACATCTAAGAATACAAAATATAAAAATACAAAATTGATATTAAAAAACATGTTAGTATATTTATGAACATGTAGTTATAAACATCCGTATTTATAATAAAGAAAAATTGAATGTTTTCTTTAAAGATAAGAATTTTGGAAGGTTTACAGAAAATTTAATATATTTCAGATCAGAAACAAAGATAAAATAGACAAGATATTGAAGATAGAGGAACCTGATATTAAAAATAAACTTTTTACGGTTGGTTTTAAAAATGAGATTAAAAGAAAAGGTATCGAGAAGATATTATTTCAATAACCCAGATAATCGATGTCGACTGGCGGCACTGGTGGCGGGAGAAAGTTTCGTTTGGTCACTGGAGGGCGCTTCTATCGTCTGCCAGTGGAATCCTAGAGTGCGATGCCAGCAGGTGCTGCAAGAGTACTGGCCGTCGTCTGCTTCATAGGATTACATCTAAACCCCCTAGCCGCCATGGAGGATGAAGACGATGAAGAGGGTAAGCCTAAAATATAGTTTAAATATTCTTTAAAAATTCTATTCACTCAAAGAATAATCGTTTTAATATATTTCGATTTAATCTTATTTGAAAATAGATAATAGATCGAAATAATGGAATATTTCAATAATTTAGCTGTTTAATATTCTATATTCTTATAATTTTTTTATTATTAGAAAGCATGCAATAATTTAATAATATTTTTTAAATCGATTTTAAGCTAAATATTATAATATTTTCAATAAAACATGTGTTGGTTAGAAATATTAGTATTAAAATGCATTGTAGATTTATTAGATTAACTAACATAACATGTACAGTCTTACTCTAAGCAAAAAACATTCGCTATGTTTGATATTTATTTGTCAACAAATATATTATTCGAGAAATATAATATATCTCTTTTATTGATGAATTAATATTGGCATGCTTTTATAGTTGTTTTAAAATATTATTTTTACATATTTAAGCGAAAATATAGTATTTATATTAATCATTTTGAAATTATATCAGTATAATTTGTTGAAAATATCATAATTAAAATCTCTACTGTACTCAATATAAATTTAGTTTAATATTTACAATAGTTTGTGAAAATACCCATGAAATCTGATAATATATAATAAATTGTAAAATATATATTTAATTATGTAAATATTAAAGGCATAAAAACCTCAGGAAATTAGGATTAATAATTCATATTATTGATATTTTGTAATTATAATCATAGAAGCCTGAAATTTGGAAATATCAAAAATCTTAGATATGTTAAATAATTTAATATATATATATGTTATATATTCAAATATATATAACGAATATTATCAGATATTCAAGATTTCATATTTGAATAGATACAATGATATATTTATATAGATATATGCAATATATATTCTGGTATGTAAAATATGAAAAGGATATGTATATAAATATATATAGAGATAAATTCCTATAGAATATATTTTTAGAATATATCATTTTATATATTAATATATTTATTTGTGTCACATGAGGAAAATAAATAGAATATAAAAATATTGCATGAAATATATAGGCGAATAATATATATTCCATTTACTTTTATATTATAATATCTTATAATATGTATAGAAATTCTTAAAACTGCCAAAATATATAATAACAGAAATATATATTTCACAAATCTATTTGATTATTTATTTTCACAATATATTTTATTTTTCGCATTTTAATACCAAATTATTTAACTTGTCAAAATATATATCATTCAAATATAAACATTTCTGATTTTATTAAGGATATTTTCCAAATTTAGTGACATTTCTCATTGCAATAAGCACATGTTCTAATCGAAGTTATAAAGTCTGTAAAATTTGAATTTAAAATGGCAACAATATGAAGTAAAAAACGAAGCTATGTGATATTTAAAAATATTTTTATAATGGTCAATAATAAAATTATTTTCGAAACCTTTTCTTGAATCGATCTTTTCTGTGTTTGGAAATTATTTGAAACTATTCTATTCGATAAGTCATATTTACATTTAAAGCACGTTGATCTTGATAGGAAAAAAATATATAATAGTGGCTATAAAAGGTACTTCCATTCTAAATAAAGATATTATAATGTAAACGGGTTTTAGTGAATAAATTTTAAATGGAATTTGAAATGAATCTATGTAGGTTTTCAACTTTTGAATGTCGTTTATTTCAATTTTAGAAATTATATTAAAAGAGTATAAAACCTCTTTATATATAAAATAATTATTTTTTTATTAGAAACCAAACATGTTTTTAATATTATTTGAATTTCATTGATAGAACAAAGCGTATATATGGAATTTGCAATATTAAGACATTTTACACTTCACTGACAACATTTTCAGCTCTAATGACAACATTTTTCATTTCAATAACAATTTACACTCTGCTAACAACGTTTTTCAATTGTATAACAGCATTTTATACTCAATGACAACCATCTCATTTTAAACTGAATTTTCGATTTTTTAAAAATATTTTAATAATGTTACTATAGATATTTTCAGTTTTCATCGAAATACTTCTATTCTGGTTTATATTGGTCTATTTGAAAGAGAAAATATAAAAATATAACCCTATGTATTGTACATAGAGTATTAGCCCGTTGAAGAGTAGTATATTTGCTCGAAAGCTCGCAAAAATCAAAATTAAAAGAAACTTTTTACCTGATTTTTGTTTTTCCTCTTTCAAATATTTCTGGGTTACTATTGCTTACATAATATTGGTCTATATTAGGCATTTTTATTTCAGTTTTAATCAGGCATTAAAAATGAAGCTTCTTAAATTTTCTCAAATAAAGTTAATTACTTTTTGATATGGCGTTAAATTAAAACCATATTCTAACTACAAGATCTTTACAGGTTCATCCATTAGCAAATTTCATAACTGTGTAATCAAATTGAGTTTTACAGGTTTAAAGTAAACATTGCATAAGTTAGTAGTTCCCTGGAGTGAGTCGCCTTTCATTAAGGAATATGAACTAATATTAGCTTCAAAAATAATTAATATATATTCAATTTTTATTTATATTTTATATTAACTAGAGCATTAATTAGCACGTCCTAAATACGATGGAAAATATCTAAACAAAAATGCTAACTTGGGCGATGTTTTCATCCAACAAAAAAAAAAAGGGTTATTCAATAAAATAATAGCTTGTATTAATATTGAGTGAAATATATCTGGAGGTCTGATATATTCAATAAAAAAGCTATTTGAAATAATAGTTATGAAGACAGCTGAAATTCGAGCTAGAAGGTATCTCGTTGCGAAAATATATTTTAAAAAACGCCCCATAATAATGAACAGTGGGTAATTTCATTTAAAAAATCTAAAATCTCAAATGCTTTATTTCTAATGATTATTTGAAACGTATATTAAAATATCTTAAATATACCAATTTTAATCGATTTCAAAGCACTCCAAAGAAGACTTCAAAGAAAATTATCTATAGTAAAATTTTTAAAATTATTTTTAAATCCAAAAATACCGTTTGATATTAAAATATTGTTATTAATGTGTAAATGGTTTTATATAAAAAAGTGTTATTAAAGTATAAAATGTGTTCTTTATAAAATTTCTTTGAATTTCAAAATATATATCGATTTCGAATGCGAAGATTAATAGGTTTCCGATTTTAAATTGTTAATGTTACACTTTTATTTTAAAATGAATTAGTTCGTTATTGTATTAATTTTGTTTTAAGGTCATTTATTATTTCAAAAAGCACGTCCTGTAAGGATATATTTTATTTTAGTGTATATATTAAAGGTTATGCACTCTTAAGAAGAACATAAAAATGTTATTAACGAGATTACATGTTATAATATCAAGCCTTTATAGATGATTAGCGAATATTCTAAAATTTTAAAACAAATTTCGAAGTTTAAAATCGACACATAAAGGTATACTTTCATGGTTTAAACGTTTGAAACGTAATTAATGTAGTATAAAATAACAATTGAAAATTTATTAATTATATATCAACAAATAATCAAATAATTATTTCGTTTTTTATTAAAATTACATATTTAAACCTCTCTATTTTGACATACTTTTTAATATAAATTCTATTAAACTTATCTATTTTACTGTACCGCAAATGATTAAAACCAAATATCAAATAAAATTGTTAAGTGTAAACGAGTTATATTGATTATAAATATATTATATAATAAAAATGCATATATTGGATAGAATGAAATATTGATTTGTCCATATATGCGACAATATTGGCAAATAAATATTTTTTATTCAATCCAATATATGCCTTTTTATTATCTAATGATTTATATATGGATTGTTTTATTTTTAGAACAATATTGTTGTTCATAATATAAAATTCTATTTAAATCTAAAATGTTATTTTCAAACTTCAAAATATCGTTAAACAATGTCATTCGAGAGAAGTTTATATATATACGGTAATAATATTTAAAATTTTTGGAATTACATATATGTATAATAAAGTTATATAGTTTAAAAATTACATTTTATAATCCAAAAAAATATTTTCTTATATAAGGGGGATAGATTTTTAATTAGTACATTATATATTCTACATTTACTACAAATTTTTACATATTTATTTAAAATCAAATTAAATTGTAATTGGTATTTACAACATCTATTCAATAATGTGATTTAATAATAATCTCTCTCATACAACAATTATAATTTATTATTATTTGTTTTATTAGTAAAATAAATATTCGTGATTAGTAGCTTTATTTCTTTTCCGAATTTAACTTTTAAACTTGTTATAAATGGTTTCCACGAGGATTGATAGTTTGTAAAATTATATTAATAATTAATAAATACTTCGATATAATATTTATTTTCGTCAATTTTTCATATAATTCTAGATAGGCCTACCATACTATTCTCATATTTAAAGTTCGGCAATTAACTAAGTTTTTAAACGAATTCTATGTATATATATTGAATATAAAACCTAATTGAATATAAGAAGGTGTCAATATAAAAGAAGTTTAAAAATTATATTTTTTAATCTAAATATATTTTTTCAGTGTTATTTTCCTGCTGTATATGAATTTTTGTTTTTAACATTAAATATATAGTTTCAAAACTATAGAAGTCTATTTGAAATTTTTAAATGTCGTCATACCTTAGAAGTAAACTATTAAATCTTAAGGTGTCCCTAGAAAACTTGAAATTCTCCATAGTATAATTCTTATAATTATAATTATAAATTCTAATATGTCTTGAAGTTCAAATCTATATATTTTTCAATTAATTATATAATTTATATATATTATGCGCAATTTATAAGAATTATTATCGTAAATATATATATAAACACTCATGGACAAAACTTAAGGAAGTTTTAAATTTTAGCAAGTGTTTCGGGCTTGAGACAATAACTCTGAAAGATATTTGATACACAGTGACCTTTATTAACGACACTCGAGATAACCAAGTCTGAACAAAATTGCCTCTGACGACCGGTAACATTTAAGATTTTCCACTACCTAAATATTTTCCATGAGAGAGTGTATGTTAGAGATTTTATTTATTGAAAACATTATTATATTGACTAAAAATAATCAACTTTAACATATTTATTTATCAAAAATATATTTATAATAAGAATTATCAATTTATAAAACTTTCACTAACTCTTTAAAACTAGAAATAATTTGTACATATAATTAAAACCTATGTACATTAAATAGTTTAAACATTTATATGCGAATATCCATATAGGATAAAGCATGTGTTTTGTAACAAATAAATTTAAAAATTATTAATTTATAAAAAAATATATTTTACACTTTCTAATTCTGAATGCTATTTAACATTAGAATAATATGGCACTTTAAAATATTACATGAGGATAATTTATGGCATAATATTAAAGAATGGTTGCTAAATTTAATTTTAGATTAATGACAGAAATGCATTGTAACAAAAGGCTGCCTCTTGTGAACTTAAAATGTGGAAATTATTAATTACATTCAGGATGATAGCGATGCTTCAAATGTATTAAGCAGAATGATCGTGTGCTCCATAATTAAAAATATATATTCTTTTTAATTTTTAATAAGGTTTGAAAAATATGTTTTAGGTTTCTCAAAACATTTTAATAAATTATTTTTTTAATTGAAGAGTTTAAATATATATAAATATATTATCAACACACAATGAGGTTCATTTTAGGATTTCAAAATAATTATGTTAAAAAAATAAAATATATTAATTATCTACATTTAATTTTAGATTAATGACAGAAATTCATTGTAACGAAAGGCTGGTCTCTTGTGAAATTAAAATGTGGAAATTATTAATTACATCTAGGATCTTAGCAATGCTTCAAATATATTAAGTAAAATTATCGTGTGCTCTATAATTAAAAAGTATATTCTTTACAATATTTATAATAAGGTTAAAAAAATTAAGATTTTTCAAAATTAATTGAAATTATTCTATGAATATATATATATATATATATTAATTAAATATTTTTAAAATATATAAATATTATCACACTTAGGTTTGTTTTACAATTTAAAAATAATTACGTTAAAAAAAGGGAATATATTTAATAAAATATTTAAAATGTTTATTTATAAATAGTATTTCTTTTATATAAAAATTCATTTTTAATTATCTCTATACGTATTTTATTTAGTTAAAAATGCTTTAATGGTGATGCTTTTGTAAAAATGGTTTATCTAAATCTTTTGTATTCTTTACAATTGAAAAAACGCTTGTATTGAATATTCAACAGGGGCGATTTTTCTCAGTAATGAATCGGCGTGCACAAGACCACAAATTAAGGCAACAAAATATGTACATAAATCTTTCTCAAAATAGTTCCATTTGAAACCATTTCCATATTTTATTTGCCAATTTTGAAATTTAATTTCATCCTCTTTTATATATATTTGAGAAACAAACGAATATACATTGTTATTAGCCGTAATATAAAACGCGCGAGTGTTATGTACTATATAAATATACATTTATTCAATCGTATTAATAAACAATTCTCATTTTTCCCAAATGGTGTATACAAAAGAATACAAGAAAATGGAATATTTCTTATAGATAAATTTTCAGTGTAAAATGAGAATTCAGCTAAATTTCATTGAACTGAGAATTCATTTATTTCAACTAATTAGAAAGATTTTAATCTTTTGCAGTTTTTCTTTAAAATAATTACATTTTTTAAAATTATAATATAAAATATTTAGATGAAAGTAATTTAACGACAATTAATCTTTCTTTAGAATAATACAGCCAGTATATTGATTTTGGGAATATTTTAAGACGGAGAATGTATTTTTGTATAATATAAAATACAATTAGATCTAATATTTATATTATGTATGCTATATATCTTATAATTATTGTTAACTTTTATATTCATTTATATATACCTACCTATAAATATTATATGTTTTTCAAACACACACAAATCCTTCTATAATAAAAAGTGGTTTCAAAGTATAAGTGTTGAGGAACACAATCATACATATCTAAACCAAAAATATATATTCGCCATATCAAATATTTTAACTCTAATTTTATCGTTTAAATATTCTGAACTCAAAGACAATACCGAATAACATTATTGAAATCGACTAAATATTTATAAAACTCTACCATTGATGATATTCGATTTCACAACATATTTCCTATCCAGAGAATAAAAAACATTTATGAGGTTAGTTTCTGTTCGAAAATAAAGGCATTCATATATCTTATTAAAGCCAAATATATATTTTAAAATAACGAGCAAGCAAGGACACTATAGCATTTCTTTAATATTTATCTATATTCTTTAAAGGTATTTTATGATATTGGTTGTCAACTTCGGATTATATTTGCATCACCCGCAATATATTTAAAAAGATATAATAAATGAAAAATAACGATAAATTTGTCACAGAACACAATGATAAACACATTCATACAAATAGAGAGTGAGAAAGTTAAACAAACGTTTTATATATATATATTGTTTATTAATTGAATTTTTATCTCAACCCAATAGATTGAAGAAAAACATATTAATTGTTTTAGATAAGTAGGTTTCTCAGAAAGCCCAGCCTCAATATCTATTATTATTTCAAAGATCTGGAGCCTAGTAAATTTAGATTCCTTTATTTATTTGTTTTTTTTCTCTCACGGTGTTAGAGCCCTGTATGTTCTCACTTGTGGAGTTGTATTTGTGCAAGATTTGGTGTAAGAATGTTAATAAAGTAGAACAAATTATCACAATTCGATCCAGTTTCGTGGTTTACTGCATCTGACGTAGTGTACAACTTCTGTACCAAACCTTAAACAAGAAACAAAATGTCGGTTATTGTAGTAATTTATTCTCACTTTTATAAACGTTCTTCTCTTCGGACTTATAACTTAATAAGACCAATAAAGAATCCAGGGTTAAGTTTCTTGTATAAATGTATTTCTCTATCTTTTTTTCGGGCTAACATGCCTTCAACAGGAGTAACTCCTAATAAAGTAACTCCCGAAAATTATATAAATAAATGTATACAATAAACTTAGCCCTGAATGCTTTATTGATCTTATTTGTGTAAGAAGGTAATCTACCATTGATGCAGTGAAAATAATGAAATTCCAACCTTTCTTAAATGCTGATTACTTTATTTGAAGGCAGCGCTTCATTATAAATTCAATGTAGAATATGGGAATATTTTACTTTTCTAGTTTCTCTAAATATCCTGATCATATGAAATATACTAGGAGATAATTGATGATATGAAAGTATAATGATGATGAAATACGTTATTATTGATTCACCAATCATCGTGTTGAGGGCGGACAATGATGATTTGTGGAGAGATTCGCTATCGAAGATATTCAATATTAATTTCAGATGGTTATATTCTGTCTCATATTCCTTAATAATTCTGAAACAACGTCTGAATGCCTAAATTTCTGCATATTTTTAAAAGTTCAGCCTTTATGCAAGAGTCATTGAAAATCACCGAAATGAAGATTTGGAATAAATAATTTGATTTTGTTTCCAATATATTGTTTTTATAATACTGTAAGCCTAATAGTGATATATAGAACATATCAATACAATATATAGACATATTGTGAAAAAAAAAGAGAAATGGATTTTACAAAGCTCCCGGACCGCTTCGAATATAGTAAACCATTTCAATTCATACTTTGTATGTGTATTCTATAATTTATTCCAATTTTCTTATAGAACATGAAATTAAATTATTAAATCTCATTTAGAGTTCGACTATTATATATTTCGTAATGCTTAGGCAGACTTAAAGACGAAATAAAAATAGTTACCTTTAGACAAAGTACTCTGATCAAGCAAATCTTAATGGATGCTGAATGATATTATGTGGGGTGGTTGAGTCATGAACAGGGCCAATATAATTATTACATTTTCAGAGATACTTCAAGTAATTAACCTATTTTAAAATTCAAACATCGTATCCACTCTCTAGTGAAACCAAACTACTACTGATTCAACATCGATCAGATGTTTAAGACCATTGATCGCCAATCTTCATCAATCAATGTCTATCATTATTATCATTACTGAGGCAAAAATGAAGAATTTGACTAATAATTATATATTCCGAACAATAATAGTATATTCTGTCTATGTATGTCCACAACTGGTATCTTAAATAACTCTTAATGATAGTGCTACCTCGCGATATTTCCGACAGAGGCTCAAATAATGTTGTGATATTCGAGCTATTAGGTAATAAAGTGAATATATATTCATTATGATTTATCATACGAAATGATTTAATTCAAAGGAAAGGCTTCGAGGAATTGGGAACGAACTATATGGTTAGAAAGATAGGTGCAACATTGTGAAGGGTTGAAACTTTTGGCGTTGTAGAGAATGAAAATATATGCTGATAGATATTTGTAATGATTGGAGTTGGAGGCGAAAGAAGGTGTTGTTATCAAGGCTGGCTAGATGTAACAATCCGAGCTGAGCAGGTTGGGGAATTAACCTGTGAAACCTTGAAGACTTGAAACCGCTTGTTTAGGACGTGGTTAGCCTTCTTTCACTTACAGCTTCAGTACCTTCCATTTCCTCATTCACAGCATTATATATATAAATACGGTAGCTGGAAAATCGTCCTTGTAAATTGTAACTTCTTGTAGGCCGTAATGCCACGTTATCTCTTCCTCCCCGTTATCGAAGCAGTCTGATAAACTTTTAAAACAAAGCATACGATGAAGTCCTAATGCATCAATTTATTTTTAACTTATATTCACATGTTGCATCGGTATTTATAAATCACATGAATGAAATTTTATCAGTAAATTAATCTATTATCTATCTCAAAGGTAAATTAGATTGCACTTATGAGAGAGGCTACAAGGAAAAAAAAGAAATATATTTACTCAATTTCTATAATTGAATGATTGCTTAGGGAGAGGGTAGGTAATTTTCTATTTTTTCTTTAAGACAGATTTTGGAGTTGGATTGATACTCAGTGCTCTGAATCCATTTATGTTAATGAAAAGAAGTGTGGGGAAGGTGATATTTATTAACCTTATTTTATTTGGGAGAGGGGAGAAATAGAAATTTATCAAAATTAATAAAATTATCCATGAAAAGTAGCTAAATGAACCAGGATTGATAAGGGCAATAGTCCCAATTGCATATTTTATCTATGTTTAGATGGGGCTATAAATCAACTTTTGTTATTTTGAATAGATTATCAAGGTTAGAAATTATACAATTTAACGATTTATATAGAAAGATCTATAAAATATTATTTTATATTTATTTGAGAAACACACACACAAAATCACACCATTAATTAGAAGGAAAATATATTTTTGAAAAATCTAGAGTGATCAAGTGTCACCCATGACATATTTCTCAATTTATATATATTTTAATTTTTCAAAAATTTAAGTTATCTGATCTGAGAGATTCGTATACAAAACATTCGTTGTTAAATGCTCTTATTTCCTATAGTAGATAGCACGTTATTGCTTTATTATAATTTATGCCTAACTGGAATTGTTCTTATTATTTGCGGAAGAGCATTGCTCGATGCAAATATTTATATGAAATTCTACTGTAATTAACACTTTCAACCCGAGGGATGCAAATTTGCGTCCTTTTCGATTTTCAAAATTAAATTTAATATTAAATACCGAATTCACGTCTACCAGGATCTTGTCCCATACCTTCTTGTCTATCTATCAGTGGGTTGGGAAAATGTCAGTTGACCTAATGTACCTGTTAAACATCGGCAAGGAAGCGAATTCGCGTCTCTCGGGTCGAAAGTGTTAAATATTATGTCCATAGTTGGCTTAACTACCATTTCTGAGATTCTACCCTTCAGTGTAATATATATAAGCATTATCGTTCACTACTAGTGCTCTTAGAGAGAGAAGCGGTCAGGTAGATTAATTTAGCGAAATCGCTGAAAGGGTTCAACACTGATAAACCAGCCCTTCCCAAAATATTCTTCATCGCAGTAAGGATAGTAGTTAAAGTTTGGTTATGTATGTAAAAAAGAAATTCGTTTGCTTGAATGCTTCAACTTCATGTATATAAAAATGTAACTAATTAGTCCACTATCTTGTTTGAAATACATCCAATCAAGATATTCTGTTCAGAACATTATAGTGGCAATGAGCTTCTGCTGGTACTTTATTACCCTCTTCCCGAAACTTTATATTATATAAAATATATATAACAAACTTCCATTATTAAAACTTAGATGATTGTATACCACATTATTTATGGAGATATTGGGCATAAAGAGAATTGAAATATACATATATTTATATTAATTCTATTTTAAATTGAAAGTATTATATTTATTAATATATGTGTTGGCCAACTGTCGAGGTTGTATAAAATATTAAGAAAGTTACATTTATTTGGCTTCCTCTTAACATACGTTTTCAATTATATATATTTATGGAGGAATAATAGAACATAGAGGTTCGCGTAAGTTTGTATTAATGAAACCTTAATGAAAGAAACTCAGAGAGGAAAGCCGAGAACGGTTAAGTAATGGATATATAGAGTACCTTGCTGATGTTACTGTCCATCAGGTTAGACCTTTGATGACTATAAGAACAAATATTTTCGAATTCAATCTATTAGTGACCATCATTCTGGGGGTCAGTGGAAGGATGGTCTAAACCGTTGGTTTTCGACCACTACGACCCAGGATCGAATCCAACATTCGACACTTTTTTTCTGATAAAAATAATTGCTCTAATGGCACCCCATTCTTGCAAAAGTCCAACTTACTATCGAGTGCAAGTAACCAAATGAGGTTCTGGAACATTTGTAAGTGCAATAGTCGAACTGCTTTTCACATGTTTAGACATGTGTTACCCTTACAGTAAAAGCAGTCGCCAACTTCTACCAACCATAATTATCATGGCCTATACCACGAATACTAAGGATAATTAAAAATAATTTCTCAGCTCGTGACCTTTCGCTAGCTTCCTTCAAAGAAGATACGATACCATCAAAAGACTGGCGATAGAAAGTCAGCTATGAGAGAACAGGAACACTGCCAGCCACCAACCTATAGAGGGTTGATATAAAGCTATATGATATTGAATGAAGAGTGATAATTAATCTTCACTCTCTCTCTAATTAATTTATTAGACAAATATTTCCTAGAATAATTATTAATGATTAATTATATCAATTCATACATTTAAACTCTACGAGTAAATAAAAAACAAATAGACTGATTACCTGAGAAATTCCAAACTATAATTTCCAATTATAATTTGAAATTTAATATTTTATTTAAACGTTTGCACATATATATATTTAATATTAATTAATATATAAACCTTTACTCATAATGCTTCAAATATTTTGAATATTATTCGAAATAATTCCTTTATTATGTAGTTATGCCATTGGTATTTTGTGACGTATTTTGCATAATTGCTATTGGGGGGATTGTGTTAAATTGAATTAAACAAGAAATAACTGTGGAAAGATAATATAGATATATAAAAGCAACGAATAGTTATACATAGTCGTGTATTGATATTTCTTTTTTTTTTCTGGTGAAATTCAAAAAATACAATACGCGATGATTAGGTAGAATTTGTACATAGATGTTCTCAAAGAATATAAATGATGATTGAATATAAAAATTATCTTATTTATTTACAACAAAAGAAAAATATATTGTCACGAATTAGTATATTTTAATTTTCTTATAATGTTCTCTGGTTTAAACATAAGTATTTAAATATATTTCCAATAATTTATAATTTGAAAACTATATTTTTAAACATCGATTTGTAAGGAAGATATACTTTTTATACCTAAAATGTATTCTCTCTTTCGAATATATTCAAATATTTAAAAATGGAAAACATATGCATATTTTATTCTGTCATTCCAGACACTCACTTGCCAATCTATTCAGGAAATAATTTCCATAAGGCTCACATAAATATATCTGTTATAAGAAATATAAACTATTTTCGGCGTGTATGATTCTTTTTGAATCAAAACAAATCAAAGTATATTCTACTGTCTTCAAATTTGATGTCCATTATTCATTCAAAATACCCTTTACAAGAGTCTAGTGTCAATATCAGTATATAAGAAATCAGTAATATACGATATTACAGCGGTATTAAGATTAAACTAGCGAGCCAACTAGGTTCATCACTAATCAACCAGTCCCTCTCATTATTTTATCATTTTAGTAAGATCAGTATAAAATTGTTTTAATTAAAAAAAAACATATGCGTCGTAAAAAAAGTTTGAATTTATTATCATAGGTATATGTTTGTATACGATATGCCGCTAGAAAAAGTAAAAGGTTTGGTGATGCTTTCTCAATTTTCAAACAAATTATACGAAATTTTCGAATATTTTTATATAAATATAAATTTAAATTGTTTCCATTTTTAAAGGAAGTATTTCCATAATTTGATTTATGTTTTTGTTCAGGAAATAAATATTTCATAGAGCTCTGTTTAGGTATGCGTGTTTATTAAATTTTGAACCTTGCTCCCTATCTCTCAAAGAAAGAATTCATTCAATCGCTGCCCTCATCAAATATAAGTATTTCCCGGAATAAAGGTTTTTACAATCAGAAAAACACAAATCTGAACTGTTTATTGAAATATAGGAGAATATATCAGAGAATATAGTTTAGATAATCAAGTACTTATTCGTAGAAATATATTAAGCGAATGTTTTACCCTGTGGAGTGGAGGATTCAAACAACAAGGAGCTGGAGGGTTCTTCCTTGACGGCAAAGACTCCGTGTATTCCAACGTCCTTGGATCCTCATCAACTTCCTTGTTGAATTCTATAAGGAGATGAGCGACTATTGCAGTGATGGATGTCCTTGCTTTTTATGCATGCAAACTTTACACGTCGAAGTTTGAAATTCATATTTACGATAATTATATTTTGCCATATTTGCATATAAGTATACAATAAATATATATATTGTTTTTTTTTCAACTTCGCTGTTTATAGAGGCACACACGGTAGGATAAAAAAGTTCCTGAACTTTTAAAAATTAAAATATAAAACGACATTTGTAAAATGTAAAATCAATTTTAGTTTTAGTAACGCCAATAAATGCGCATGCGTAGTTTTCATTTTAGGCATATTTTTGTTGTAAGTATTTAGCTCGCGTCGGTTTCTGAAATGTCATCATTGTATTTAGTAAAAACTTTTATTCTTTACTGTTAAAGCATACGTAATGCGGAGATTTTTAAAAGTACAAATGGCTTATATGACAATCATTCGGAGTATTTTTCATTATTCTTATTTCTTATCTTCACTCAAAGATGTGAAGGTGTCTGTGGATCTTCAATTTTTGATTGCGCCCCTGTCGAGGATGTGCTCTGCTATTTGGAAATTATATGGAAATATTCGAAAGAAGCCCTCTACCTAAACTTCAGACACAGCCTTTATTATTTGACAACGATCTTTTTTTTTGCTTAACCCTATTACACGTAGTACAGGCCATCATAATCATGGTGAATAGAAGTAGGAGACTGCTTTTACTGTAAGTGCACCACATGTCTACACATGAGAAAAGCAGTTTGACTTTGCATTTACAAATGACAACGATCTTGTTGAGGTGAAGTAGAAGCACTTTCGTGTGTCTAGGAGCACATTCAGTAGCAGGCTGACTTAGCTTCAATATAAAATGATCGCCTCTGATACAAGAAACAGACGTCATCTGCAGTCGCTCCTAACTTTATGTACAGCCGTTTCTCATCTTGTGTCCCTAGAGCAATTACAAGATAGTATCAGCTGGGTCGGCTGAATCCATGTTTTATAGCGAGCTTGATACTGTTTCTCCTCAGCCTGTTTCTTCCAGTCTTCAACCGATAGTTGTATTTTAAATTATAAACTTTGCTACTATATAGAATATAAAATCTACATATTGTTCCTATCTCCTTTCAAACTATCTCCCGAAAATCACACCTTCCTTATCAATCATTAAATTTGAAATTAATGGTCTCCAGTCTACCTGTTTCAGAACCATTCTTAGACCTTTGCAGACAGTCATCATATAATCTAGACATTACGGATAATTTATTTTCTCAATTCAAATTTTAAAACAATGGAATTTCTTGGAGGCTTAAGAATTTTATATATTAGTGGTATAATATTTGATTATAATTGAGATATTATTTTTTAAAAGGCTTTTATAAACGTATAGGAAGCGTTCTATGTTTGCTTGATGGGGTATAGAAATCATGACTCACCGTTGAGTTTTATCACCATCGTCTGAAATATTAAATATATTGCTACATCTTTGTATACATATTTAATAGCAAATATAACTACTTATCAATAACCAAATATAATTATCATTTTAGGTTTTGAAAAATAAATATCAGTATAAATATTGGAATAGTAAAATATCAAAGCATATAACTTGAGTTTATATAATAACCCTTAATTTCAAAAATAATATTACTCTTATTCAAAATATAACTTCTTCTTATTTAAAATATTTAATGAATAGTAAATTAGATTACCTTTTCTCTATTATTTTCTTATAAGAAATCACAAGCACATACTTCACACAAAAAAATACATTGCCTTTATTTGAATTTAATATCTTTTTTTATTTATATATTGCAGGATTAAAAAAATAAGATCTATTTTATTTAATTATTTCGAGATTCTAATCCTATATAGGTATATTTTGAATATTTATAATATTTAAGTTAATTTTGATTGTATTTCATATAAGAAATTTAATAAATTCTTGTTTTTTACAGTTTTAATTCCATTTATTTTCGAATAGAAGATATCAAAATGGAATATTTCTATTTATTTAATCTTTCATTTATCTTTTATTTATTAAAAAAAACAAATTATATATATGAAATATGTTTAAATAAATATAATTAAGAAATATAATCTTATTTTTAAAATTAATTCAATAAATTAATTATGTAAATAAAAAAATTGTGATATTTGGAAACGCTTTTTTCATGAAATTATTTCAAATATAAATATTTGGGACTGGTAATTTAAGACTATATAAATATATATATTTGAACTTGTAAACTGATTTAGTGACAAAATAAAATAAGTATACTCCAATTTATATATTCGATGTTGATTTTAATGGAGTAAGATTTAGACTTATTTATTTCATTATTATTACATATTTACTTTTTACCTGATATATATCCCTGAATATCCACCAATATATAATATATATATTATATAATCTCTAAAATTCAAATATTTTTCATTTTTTGAAAAACATGTATTTTACTTTCATCATTGACTATTCTTTTATTTTAACCATATATTTAGAATACTTTTTGAATATTGCTGTAAATATGTATAGTAAACCTACCTTTTTTTTTTAAATCACGAATATAGAATTCATTTTATAAATTCTATATCGCTGTGGAAGATAATTTTATATGTAATTTGCTTCAAGTAATTCAAAATAAAAATACTTCATAATTAAATAATAAACCATTCTATTTTCACGACTGCACTTTCAATTCTCTATCTTTTTCAACAACAAAACAAAATATTCATAACATATATATATATGCTCCTGGTCAGGATATGCCATTTTTAATATTGATTTCAACACCTGATCTTTTTATCTTTTTTTTTCTTTCGTTTTTTAATATATATATATATATATGTGTGTGTGTGTTTGTGTGTGTGTGTGAAAAAACAAAAAATATAGAAATGGTGAGGTGTTGATATTAAAAACAAAAAAGGTATATCCTGACCAGACTCACATGAACATTTCTAGATGGCAGAGCGCCGTCTTGGAACAAAAATAAACTAAATTTAACTTGTTCCGTGATATTTGGCCAACCCAATTTCTTGATAAATCAAGAAAAGTCTTATATATATTTGAACACAAAGGAGTAACGCAATATCTATATTTAAGAAATGAAATAATAAAGTCCGAACGTTTATTGATATTAAATAAAGCAAACTTTATACTCTATACTTGTTCAGTGAAATTTTTGAGCCACAAAATCTCTTCCAATATTTGTGATCGCAGTATGAATAGTAGAAAATTTTATTTTTTACTATTTGAAAGAAATATTCTTTATTTATGGGTAAATATCTTAGACAATTCTTTATTGTGTATATGAGATTCAAAAAATATGCAATTATATCTTTTAAAAATATATTTCTTCATCTTGAAGAAGGAATAAAGGTTAACGGCGAGGGGTTTCTTTTATTAAGGCTGTAAATTCGGCAAGCTTTCGGACTTTGAGGTTCTTCAACAGGCAACTTTCCAAGAAACTGAAAGATAATACAGTAGAACTTGGATAATTCGAACTTCTTTAATTCGAAAACCTCTTTAATTCGAATATTTATCTTGGTCCCTAGAATTTCCTATATAAATAATGTTAAAAAATCGTGGTTAATTCGAATTATGTCTTGGATAATTCGAACTTTTACGAGTTAAAATAAGGACCTGATGCCGGTTCAAGGCGTGAAATTTTGCGAAATGACGTTGTAATATTGTAACAACGAATTTGTTATTTTATTATTATTAATTATTTTCTTAACAGAGTTATCAATTTTTATGTTTATATTTTGCTACTCTGTAAACTTCCCTCATTGCTTATCTTTTATTTTATCAATTATAGTTTGTCCTTGCCTTAAATAAATTGCTGTGTCACGCCGAAGTTTGTCTTTCCGAAATTTTCCACGTGGCAATATCTTGCCGCAAGAGAAGTACTATATATAATAAATTTATTTTTATTGGATTTTTGAGACTCCTTATTTATCAAGAAAGCTAAAAGGAGCGAATATGTCGGCGCTTCGAACATACAAAACTTTGACGTTGGCTGAAAAAATAGCGGCGATTAAAGAAGTAGAGATGGGGATGAAAAAAAAAAATCCGATGAGATAACCGACGCAGATATCATCGCTGAAGTGCTCAACCACAACATTGAAAAACAAGACGGCGACGAGGCATCGGGTGATGAAGACGAGTCATCAGTTGCCGGGGAAATGAACGTTCCAAGTGCGGCCGAAGCAACGAACTATATCATGCAACTTAGACGCTTTTTTGAAAGTAAAAATGACGTAAGTCCCTCTATTTTCCACTCGTTGAATATGTTAGAATCCTTTGTCCTTACTGAAAGACTTTTTTTTTTTTTGCTTATCCCTAGTACACGTGGTACAGGCCATGATAATCATGGTGGGTAGTTAGCGACTGCTTTTTACTGTAAGCGCACCACATGTGTAAAGCAGTTCGACTTTGCACTTACAAATATGCCAGAGCCCCGTTTGGTTACTTGCACTCGCTGGTGGGGTTGGACTTTTGCAAGAATCGGGGGCCATTGGAGCATTTTTTTTTTTAACAGAAAAAGTGTCCAATGCGGGAATCGAACCCGGGTCATAGTGGTCGAAAACCAAACGGTTTACCAGCCTTCCACCGACCCCCTCACTGAAAGACTTAATTCTAGAAAACAGGCTAAGATTTCTGACTTCTTTGGCAAAAATTAAATTTCAGAGTTCCAACGAAGCAGAATAATCTGTACATTTTTTTAACCAGCAATCTGCCTTTTTTTTTTTTTTTTGTATATTAATACATCAGTTTTGAATTTTTTTAATATGTATATAGTATATGCATACAATTATTGCACATAATCTAAATATACGGTAAAAATGTAAATTTACAGCAACTAATGTTATTCTTAATAAAGGAATTGATCGAAATTGTGAGATTTTTATTGTTTTAAGCCTTTTTATTCAAAACATCTTTAATTCGAATTTTTGGATAATTCGAATTTTTTTATGGTCCCTTGGGGTTCGAATTATCCAAGTTCGACTGTATTTATATACAGGTAAATACGAGGGCCATCCAATAAATAAGTTTCCCTATTTTTTAACAAATAAACGACATTATTTACAATTACGCAGTTACTTTATTTCCATTATACAACTCATAGACTACTTCTCTAAATAATCACCATTTCTGTCCAAACACTTTTGGTACCGTTGTAGCAATTTTTAGATACCACTGTTGTACCAAGCCGTGTCCTGTCTTCGTAGCCAGTAGTTCGCCTCCGCCTGCACTTCGTCATCATTCGCAAAGTGCTTGCCTCCAAGGTGCCACTTGAGTGCTGGATAAAGATGGAAGTCGCTTGGGGCAAGTTCCAGAGAATAAGGTGGATGTGTGAAAATTTCCCATTTTAAGTTTTCCATAGCCATAACTTTGCCTGCAGAGATTGTGACCTTCGCCTTTTTTGGTGCACTTTCCTCAGGCTTCTTCCACATCATGCTTTGTCGTTTTGTTTCTGGAGTTGAATGATGCACCCAGCTTTCATCTCCAGTGACAATACGGGAAAACAGTTGATCTTCATCTCTTTGATGCATTTCCAGGAAAGCTCGGGCTGCCTCCATCCGTTGTTGCTTGTGATTTTCAAAGAGCAAACGCGGGACCCATCTTGTGCAGACTTTGAGAAAATTCAAAACATCTGACATGATTGTTCCAATCGAAGAGCGTCTAATTTCGATTCCAGGAGGCAGTCGAATCATTATTTCGTCAATGGTGACTCGGCGATCTGCTTCCACCACATTCCGAACAGAAGCAACGGCTGCATTGTCCGTAGCAGTAACGGGGCTGCCGCTTCGCTCGTCATCATGCACGTTTTGCCGTCCTTCTAAGAACCATGAACGCCATCGGCGAACCATTTGGATGCTCATACATCCTTCACCATACACTGACACTGAATTGCGATGAATATTGACCGCAGTTTCATTTTTCGCCGTGAAAAAACGAATCACAGAACGGAGTTCGCAAGTGGACACGTTCACCAGTGGTAGCTCCATGGAAACTGAAGCGCTATGGACCTGCGCGTACGAGAAGCGTGATTTTGAAGGTCACCAGCTTCCAACGCATCCTAGTGACCATTTCTTCTATACTAATTTTTACAACTTTCGTTCGCAGAAAAAAAAATAGGGAAACTTATTTATTGGATGGCCCTCGTATTTACATAATTAGAACTTTTCTTAATGAAATAAATTATTATTATACAAAATATTTTCTTCTTATCTATGTAAATAAATTTGTTCTGTATTTTTAAACAAATAGTGCTATACTCAGGGGTAACTATTTAAATAAATTAAGCAAACTATTGAAAATATAACAAAATATATTTTTCAAAATTTAAGATATATAACACTAATTCTTTAGTATATTTTTATAGAAGTGATATATTAATGATATCTAAATAGTCCTTAAAAAAGGCTAAACGAAATTCGGTCTATTCTATAGTGTAGTGAGAAAATAGCTTAATACTCAGAAGGAAGACATGAGGGAAAACCTGGTCCTATGGTCATTCTGTAGATAAGTCAAGTTGAAATATTCTCAGAGCCTTCAATTGAAATTGCCGCGCCGTTTTAATCATCGTCTGCTATAAAACTGGGGGAGCTATTAATCTGGAGATTGAAATATGTCTTCCATTGTGGAGATAAAATAGGGAAGTATTCTTCTTTGTCGGCATTTGATAATACTTCTTCCTTCTCAGTACGAATAATATCTTGGTATATATACTTCAATTGCAGTTTGAGTGTAAATCGTTCTATACTTGTGATCTAATTATTTTTCAATAGAATCGAAATCTGATATGTATGTGCAATTAGCTCTCATAAAGATAGTGCCTTTAACAAATATAGAAAAACGTGTGCAGAAATATCAATAATATTTGCTGAAATATCCAATTTTTAATATTTAAAATGTTTTCAATATTTCATTCTATAAAACCTTTTACCACCTCATTGATCGTTGATACTTTTTATGGCATGAATTTAAAGATTTTAAGAATGATTTCAAGGAAATAATTTGATTTCATTAATTTTATGTCTTTTTTTTTTATCGAAAACACGCACAAAAATGTTTTCCATTGACTCTATTACACATTTTCATATATCTAAAAAGACTGAAAAGGAAATATTTGAATTTCTGACATATTTTACATATGATCGTCTATCGTATGAAGTAAAATATTTCTATTCCCGAATACAAATGAATTTAACAGAATGTGAAATCACTTCGTAAAATATGCGAAATTATATTTTACATTGATCTTTTAATATTATAATCGAATTCGTATCTTTTTGTTTTAATTTAAAATTTTAAAAGTGGTTTGAATGTCAAAATATTACAGAATTGGAATCCGAGACACCCTTTCTAACATATTTATAACATAGTTAAACTTTAGAAATTACATTAAAGGTGTAAAATTCGTAAATACCATTTGTCGGTTGGAAATTTTTTTAAAAATAATATAGATACATCAGCCGTTTCTGAATATGTTTTTCAACGGCTCGCTGGAACATATTGTCCCTGAGAAAGTTGACAGTTAGTGATAGAAATGTTAGGAAATAATGAAATTTAAGAACGGCTTTTTTAATATATTCTTTGACTTAATAAATTTGAAGGATTTTAGTAAAATTATGAATGTATCTTTAGAAACTATATTAATAATATTTCATAATTCACTAGCATTATTTTCACTAGCATACTTTTAATTATCGAAAGCAATGTTAATATTGAGGCAAAGTATGTTTATATTTTTACAAACTTTTGCTTATTTATCTTCAAAACCCTTTTACATATTTAGGACAATATAATTTTTGATTATACTAATTTACTTCAATATTTATTGAAAATCAATTTACATCGTAATATTTACATGTACATCAGTATTATTACTATTTTTCTATAATGACGCTACTGAAATATTTATTTTATACAAAGTTTATTTCTTGTGAAATATTTTTATGTAAATAAGAATTATCACTACAATTTGCTTTATTTATTTCCATATTTTCTCTCTTAAACATAACACTTTGAAATGTAACATGCAAATAACCAAATATTATTTTAATAATGTGTAATTAATTATATAAATATGAAATATACAATTATTCATAGGAATCCTTGGTTCTAGAAAACATTATTATAAAAAGGTATTATTAACCTTTTTTCGTGAAGTTTTTGAAGTGGATTAAATAATAAATGAAGGAATAATAGAAACTAGATCATCCATCTAGGCTTAATGAAGGGGTAATTATAAGTATCGGCTGTTCTGCAATCTTCTGGGCAGTTACTTGATGCCTTTCATTAAGGAAGTAATTGACCGATACGTCGATAATTGTTGAATAGCCATTGCATTATTGAAATTCCTCAATTGATGGATTCATTTCTTTCAAACAAATTTTTCAACAATTTTTCTTACCTACCACTATTTACAAAAATAATTAATCAATATTTTTCTCGAGGGTATACATTTTATCGTACAATTTTGTTTGGTGTTTTATCTATACTGTTTATTTGCACGTTTTAATATTAAATGTTGATATTACACGTTATTTGATTGTTAGAAGCCTGGCTATTAAATTTACCATGGGTTGGTGATGCCTTCAATGTTTTAGTTCGTCCTAATTTTTTCAATGACTATCCATTAATTCATAAATCAACTTTTACGTGAGTATCATAAAAATTACTGACTAGATTACTCATCAATAGACACCTCATTCATTTATGAAATTTATTAGAAATTAACCTCTTTTTATAATATCACTATTATCCTCATGAAAAAATTTTCACTTTCTTTAAATATAATAATTTACAACTAAAACGTTTTTTCACTTCAAATGATCATCATAAAAAATTAAATTATTATTTCGTCTATACATATAATTCATATATAATAAAATAAATATGAGAGCTATATATGAAAATTTCATGTTCATATAAAAATAAATAAATAACCTTTAAAAATAAGCATATTTTGATTTTGACAATGAGATAACTGACTTTTTATTTTTTTTTATATTTCAAACACTTTCATATCTGGACAAAACCTAGAAAGAGCTCGTTAAACTATCTCTATAGTCAATATAATATCATTAATCACACAAAATCTTATAAATACTATATTAAATATAAGTATATGAAAACATAATGTGAGGCAGTGAAAGTTCTTATTATTAAATTATAATTGAAAATATATATATTTGTGGATATTTTAAGGCATGATATTCGAAATTCGCATATATATACATATGCTATGGAAAGGCTATTTTGGCAGGTTACAAAAATATATATATACTATATTTAAAATATTTTCTGCTGTTTTTTAAATATTATTGAGATATTGCAATGCAGGTTGGTATACATGAGTATTTAAATTGCAATGGTGGTAATTAAATGAAAATAGTTTATATCAGAAATAGCTTTAATTAAGTTTATGGAACATAAATACATAATTTGATAAAGTCTAATAGAATAAAAGAAAACAAAACACTTATTCACATAATTACTTAAGATTTGAGCCAGTCAAAACGGGAAACAACAATTAGAAATTACACACCCTCCGCTATAAGCTTGAAGACAAGTTTTTTCGGATAAAACAATGAAGACAATCACAGTATATTTAATTTGAAGTATACAAGTATATTTAATTTGAAGAACTATGAATGACGGCCAGGCAGCCTCTATCTTTACGATATATTTGAATAATATATCGTATGAATATTTAATAGTTGAAATTTCTCAGATAATGAAATGATATATGGTATGATTTATTTATATTTGACCTTTTTTTTTGGAGAGAGAAGAGAGAGATGTTCTCGCAACTAACATATCCATATGCATATATACATGTATCATTCTCTCATATGTAATATATATATTATGATTATATATAAATTGTTGACACATATGTAAATGTGTATATTGTGAAGGGCATCTTAGAATTGATAATTTGTTTCAATTATTAAAAGGCTTTCGATGTAAATAGACATTCTCCAATGTGTGCTTAACCTGTCATTAGTTTGATTTCAAAATAAAGAACAAAAAAATCGAATTATCTTATTCAAAATATAATATTCACAATAAACCTATAATAACATCAATTTTTATCTATCTCAAAATACTAAGATAATAATTATAATTCCCTTAATATAATTATTCATGACCTGCTTGCTTTATATAAATCCGATATATTAAATCAATATATATTGAACATACAATATATAAAAAGAATGGTTTCCCTGACCAAATAGACAGACAATCTCAACGGAATATATTGGATGTCTAAGCAAGTCGAGATTGAATGTAACGTATATATTTGAAGGAGAACCTCTCTTCGGATGGATCGATATCCCCCAGCAGAATACCCACTTATAATATACATATGGACATTTTGCCTGTGGTATATTGATCTAAAAATATAAAGGTTGAATATCCCGTCGAAATAAACCTCTAAACAACGAGCAAACTATAGTCAGGCGCTTCTCAGTTTTTTAAAGCTGATTTATTGGCTTTGTTACCGACCCAAGTTTGCAAATTTGAGGATACGGTCAATAGATGGCGCCAAGGTTTGTTGTATATTTTTACAGGATAGGCGACCTTTATAAAATAATTATTTGCAATAGAAATACATAATTAATGTTGAATTAATAAACATCTGTTTGATATTATTCGAATAACGGAGGGAATTTAAAGACACTACCTAATTTAATCATAATGTCTGCATTTCCATATTTTTATTGGACATCTTTAAACGTGTATTTTATGTGATAGATTCTTCATTACAAACTTTAATGTATTTACACATCAATGTATCTATATTTATCAAAGGAGGCACCACTCTCTTTTAAATATACATTAAAACAGATGGTTTTTAAAAGAGAAGTGCTAATTTGGTTTATGAATATCCTACTCTCGCGAAACTTTGCATATATTTGAATTTATTGATATATTATTATATTAAAAATAAAAAAAAGCATATTCTGACCAGGAGCACATGTGCTTTTCAGATGGCAGAGCGCTATCTGGTGGAACAGAAATCAACTAAAAATTGAATTAGCTCGTTCCCTGATATTTGGCCAACGCAATTTCTTGATAAATCAAGAAAAGCTATCCACGAACGTTTCGCGCTTTTGGCGCTCGTCAGCGTGGAATAGACTGTACCACTGCGACCAAAAATAATTTTGGTCCCAGAAGCTTCTTGAGAAACTAAAAAATAGGTATTTAAGGCCAAATATGTGTAAATACGCTTAACACATGAAAATTAATAGGAAAAAAAGATAAAATATGAAAAGGTCAGGTATTGATATTAAAAATAAAAAATGCATTTTTTCTATTATTTTTTATATTATTATATATATAAAATTGAAATAAACAGTTTATATAAAATATATTATAATAACTAAAATATATTGATATAACCTCTGTATAAAAGATGGATTCAATACATTATTCCACGATAAAGGAATTCGGTGAATGTTACCTCTCAGGATAGATAGGCTCTTTGTAGAATTGTTCCCAAACAAATTATTTCTCAGAGGTAGTAGAGCGGATTTGAATCTTCTGCTATACTATCGAGATAAAGGAAGTAAATGTATTAGAATGTTAGGCTTAGCTATGTTTATCTTTTTTCCTTTCTTGCTAGAAGTGCAGGTTTGTAAATCTTCGCCAACAATCAATAACTTTGCTCCATTATCATGTGTGTATAGAAATCAGAGATTGTTTGATAATTTCAATTTGTACTTAGTGATGTATTTAGGCTTATATATAGACTACGTTATTGTGTTTATTATTCTGCTTCATATTATTATTCTTTTCACTTTAAATAATTGTAAAATTTAATTGATTATACACTAAGTGAAAGTATTTTTCGTGAATACGTATTACAAACATCTTTTAACTGATTTTTTCAGAATATTTGATATTACTTTTTGTTAAATCTCAACTTTTAATTTTTCAAGAATATATAAAAAGCAACAATATATGGTATAAGATTGTTTTCTAAAATAAGTTATGAAATAAATTATTCCTACCACTATAAATGTATTTCGTTATGTAATTGAATTAATTAAAGCAAATATAAAATAGTATATTGTAAGATTATAAACTTCAAAGGAGCTTCTTTCATAGAACATGTTTATTTCGCTAGCTTACGAAGGAAATCGTTCTTCAACGAGCATAAAGACAAGGTGTGATGTGAGACGCGTGCAATTATATAGACGCACATTGAGAACCAAAATATATACAAATTTGTAATTCTACCTGCCATCATGTTAGTTACAACTTTGTATATATCTTGGTTCTCAATGTACGAGTACATGTTCTCGACGCGTGCAATTATATAGACGTACATTTAGAACCAAAATATATACAAATTTGTAATTCTACCTGCCATCATGTTAGTTACAACTTTGTATATATCTTGGTTCTCAATGTACATCTATATAACGCATCTCACATCACACCTTGTCTTTACGCCCATTGAAGAACGATGTCGTTCGAAAGCTAGCGAAATAAACCTGTCCTAGAAGCCTTTGAGTTTATAATCTTACAATATAGTTATGGTATTCGAAGGTTTATGACTACATAAAATAGTATAGTATTAGTATAGTATGGTATAGTATAGGTATTTTATTAGCATGTAATCATTTCACCATTCTTTATAATTTATTTATTTTGAACACATGCACATTTAGTCTCAATTACTATATAATTGAATCAAAAAGAAAACAATTACATTGCTGAATCGTTTAACGACACCCTATACTATTTTAACGAAGGCTTACAGCCTGAAAAAACGTACTAATGATAATTTCCAGTAAATAGAATATCTACGTTTAGTTTGAATATTTTCTGACGGAAGGCAATCAGCCTAAAACAAAGTTAATTTGAATTTAAAGGAAATATTCTCAGCTAATATATAAACCTTCGTCATAATGCTATCCTGTTTATGAACTTATCGTAAATTTAATTATTTCCACTTGGTCCGTGTTCCAAGTTGTTTCTCAATCACCTTGTTTATTTACGTTATTCCAGGTTTGTATATAGTGGGATTATAGGAAGATCCCAGAATGATGTATGCCTTAATCAAGTTCTAATTCATCAGAAAATATATCGTTATTGAGAAGAAAGACATCTCCTGATCGTGCAACTAAAGGTTGGTGATGGCTTGCTCCCTCTATCGGAATAAATATTAACTATCGTTGATTTTTAATTATTTCCGAATTGGCCAAATGGCGCAACCCATCAGTAACTTTTATTTGCACTATCAAATAAAGCCTTTTTTCTTAATTTTTTCCACCTGAGCCAAGTACAAATTCACTTTTGTACTATTTTTAACATATATCGTTATGAGTCAAAAGGCGATCCATTAATTAAGATTATATAAAAGGGCGTACCTGGATCTGTAAAGAAAAAAAAAAAACATTTTTTTCTTAAAATATTTCGAGAGATTGCTCCCTCTTTATCAATTTATTGCACAGTGAAAATTGTAAATTAATTTCACTGTGCAATAAATTGATAAAGAGGGAGCAATCTCTCGAAATATTTTAAGAGAAAAAAATTGTTTTTTTTTCTTTACAGATCCAGGTACGCCCTTTTATATAATATATCGTTATGTTTTTTTCCGATGTTTTGATCGTTATGATTTTATTGATAGTTCTTTTATTTAAAATAGATTTCTTAATAATATATTAGATATACAATTTATAATTGTTCGATTTCAAAATGTTGTGGTGAAAGATTAAAGAAAATCTATAAAATAAATTATGAGGAATGGGATATCTGTCCCTCGAAATATTCTCAAAAATGTATTTTTCTACCTCGAATCTTCAGGTATTCTTATTCCATACTATAATGTTTATTAACCTTTTATTTTCAAAATCTCATTTGTAAGGATATTTCAAGAAACAAATCTGTTCTATTTTCCAAGGTTTCAAAACGAATATTGAAGGAGAATTGAATTGCTTTTCGAGATATTGGTAAGATAATTTCGGTCTAACTGATCGCTACTAAAATCAGGTTTTTTCTAGACTTTCAACCTATCTTTACTCATATTGAGAAAATAAATATGAACGGTTAAATTGCATCAGGGACAGCAAAGAATGTACACAGAATAAAGGGGACCCCCAAAGTTTTAAGTATAATATTTACAATTAACGAAACTTCTTAACATCCTAACATAACATCCAAATTTTTTCTCCTAATTTACTAACAACTAAAAATATATATAACTAATTAATTGCAAGAATGGCGGCTTTGATGCATATACATGCTTATCAATTTAAGACAATAACCTAGAGCATATTTTATTTCGGTAGCCACTCTTACATACCTGAGAGAATGATGTCGAATTAATAGTTAATGTTCAAGCCAAATGGCTTCAGTAAAGAATATTAGTCATTTACATAGTTCTGTAGACTCTTTCTCAATTGCCGTGGATCTAGACTATGCTGAGGTATAGAATTCTCTAGTTTTAATTTGTATAATTTAGAAGGTGTAAATAATATATATTTTCCATCACAGAAAAGTGTATTTGATCATAATAATATTGTTAATTACTCACAAAACTATAAAAATATATTTTGCTATGATATTACTGCAAAAAGTAAATTTGACTTAGTATTTTTCAATCTCTTTCTAATATGCAAAATGATTTACAAATTGAAAATACTTTGAGCATTTACATGCATCTACACAAGATATATCGTGTGTTTTGTGGTAAATAGAAATAAAATAAAAAAACAAATAACTATAACTGTTTAAACCATTAAACAACGTTGAAGAGCGAATATCGCTTGAGAGATTGCATTATAAAATATAAAAGAAACTAATTATAAAAAAAAGTAATCAGTAGTTTTTTAAAACAACAATAAGTAGAAAACAGTGAGCGGGCGTTCTCCAGTAGCAAAAAAAATAATTAATTATTCAACACCTATATTATATATAACAATCAAAGACTTACAACAGGTATAAGGAAGAAGAGTGACAGTTTCCTAAATAAAATAATAATAGTTAAAAATTATATATAACTATCAATATTAAAGATTAATACGATGTGTCCCTCGAAGAATTAATGAAAATAAAAATTGACAATAAATAACCAAATTGTGTTACCTTTTTAAAAACATATTGTAAATTAGTTTCTGCTCGCCGAAATTAATAATGTACCTCAATATGAGGAAATCCTTTAATGAATCCAATTATTTATGCTAATCACAATTTGTACTTGGTGATTTTTTATATAATTGGATATTTCAGAAAACATTTTTAGAGATCCTTGTTCGCCTCATATCATCTCAAAAGAATGATGTATGATAATTTTCAAAAATAAGTTGTTTATAATATTTCCTGGGAATATAATATATTTTTACATCTTATATATTTTAGGTTGTGTGTGTGAGAAAAATACACTAATATTAATAATGAAGAATAGAATTATGCACATAATGTATTAATAACAAAGGTCACCTCTCCCGTCAAAATGGGCGTTGAACCTGGACACAATCTATTGACCGTCTTTGTAAACAAGCGGCCTCGTGTCGGTGACAAAGCCACAACACCAGCTTTGGTAAACTGAAAAGCGTTCACCTAGAGACCATGTTTTCGGGCTAATGGCTCTCCTCAGCCTAAGGAGGACTTCATCCCATTAGATATTTAAGGTATCTAATGGAATTTTAACAATATCTAATGGAATTTTAACAATATCTATGAAATTTGTACGATTCTTTTCAAAATAAAACAATTATCTCTACCGACCTTACTGCAATTATAAATTTATGGGTGGGCCTAGAATATCAGTGGTAAATCTTCTCAGCATTTCGCTATTTTAATCTACCACATACCGCTGTAATTTAAAATTTTCATAACATACAGCGCCCTAATGCAAAATCTTATATGTCATTATAACAATTTTTTAGGATATTTTTATGAGACCTGATTTATTTGCTCTCGCCCTTTGTGTTTTCCTGTTTTCCAGCCTCATAGTTGACGCATGCGCCGTTTATCAATCTCGAAAATTTCATTTTCGGATTTACTCTCTTGTGTGTATTCCACGGGCTAATAATATGAATATACCAATATAAGTCGCCACTCGCGTCAAAATGGACGCAAAAACTAATTGCAATCTAATGCCATCTCAGCAAAATTATGGACTCAGGACAATAACAAAGTCACAATACAATCTTCGGCAAAAAGAGAACCACCCACCTGAAGATAATATTTTCGTGCTCATTAAAGTCACAAGGGAATATATGAAATCCTCCCAATTTTCCAAAGTAGTGTTAGGCTGGTTGAGTGGTCTATGACCAATTTTATGGCCACAATAGGGATGGCACATAGTTCTAATACCGGATAAATAATCAAAATAATTTAACATAGTTCTAGCGTATATTGACACTAGAGGCGGCCTTCATTTAAACAGCTCAATATAATCCCTGTCTAATTTACATTTACGAAATATTGAGAGATAGAATTAAATCTATGAGTTGTGTCTGACAACTGATAAGGTGTATTCGGGATTCAGGGCGTTATTTATTTAAATAAATAATATCTTTCTGTTAAAGCTAAATATACGAAACGTTATATTTATTTTTTATTTATATTAAAATATATATTTGTGCGTGTAAAATATAGAAAAATAAAAGAAAATGTTGAGTGTTCGATTTTTTATAAACAAATTGAGCATCTTCAGACCCTTCACATGAGCATTTTAGATGGCCTGGCCCTTCAATTAATTTTACCATTGCAGTAAGGGCAGTAGAAATTTTTGAATTTCAAAAAGAATCATGCCTCTATAATATTTTGATTTTATAAACAGATGGCTCATCATAATCTAAATGTATTTTGGTGTTTTTGTTGTTGTTTTCGTATTCAATGGAGAACTTCAGATATCTCCACGTGCATCTATACACAGCAGTCGCAATGTCCTCTACCTTGATCTCCATTGGAGAATGTGTACCACGTTGCCACGTTAGTTTTGCCGCTTTAAATTTAGAAACGGACCAAAATTTGTCGAATATTCCAAAAGTCCAGAGTGTAGCGTTAGAATATGTGGTCGGACTTCTTCCCCATCTCTACCAAATTTGCATTACGAGTTGTATATATTAAAATTTATAATTATATATGTATATTATATGAATATTATATAAATTAATTAGTGAGCTCTAATGAATAATATATATTTGAGAAGTTTCGAATATAAAACGAGCAGAATATCTAACGCCCATAATATTAAAGTGAATATTTAATAGTCGATCATTCAGTCAAAGGAATTCCCAATTTAAATTAAAATATATTAATCATTAACTATGGAGATTATTGTGAGAAGCATTAGTATTTCGTTTTATATATTGTAACCCCATTTACTTTAATTAAATTTAATTATATGAGAATAATCATTTTATATAAATAATTTGAAAGTAAGTATTGAATATACTATCTATAAGTTTGAAACACTATATATATGATCAAAGGGTTGAGAGATTTGTTTAATTAATTTATTTTCATTTATATTTAATCAGATTATAATATTGTGATCCTATATATATTAATTAGCCTTAAATTATATATTCTATCATTATTATAAAACCTTTTAATGAATGTATTTATTCGAACCATCCTAAACATTCAAAGAGAAAAATAAATGCTTGAATTCTTTGTGATCAATTATTTACCGCTAAAATATTAATATTTCGAATATTTCCTAAATTTTATCTAATATCTTATTAATAAAAGTGATTGATTTTAATATTTATAAAATAATATTTAAAAATTGCCAAAATATCTGACCAATGTTACAATTTATACTAGCAATGCGAACTTTCAAGCGGAAAGCCGTAAAAGCTTTCTTGTTTTCATATTCTAAAATAAAAATATTTTATTTTTGATGACATATATTCTGTTTTGATTCATTGACTGTTCTACATTTTTTGACCATAGATTTAGAATACTTTTTGAACATTTGTTGTAAATATGTATAGTTAACCTACCTATTTTCTTAAAATCACGAATATAGGATTCATTTTATAAATTCTATATCAATGTGAAAAATATTTAATGTGTAAGTCATTTCAAGTAAATGAAAATAAAAAAAACTACTTGATAAGTAAATAAATATCTTTACCTTTTCACGACTGCACCTCCGATTCTTCATCATTCCAACATCATAACATTATAATTAATGTTATAACATTAATTATCTTTTTACAAATTATTTAACCATATTATTGTGTTATTCCTGTCGAAGGGCTGGAGGTTGAGTTAGCAAAAACTGATTAAGAAACTTACTCCTAGATAGATCTTCGATAATAATTTGAAGATACATATTTATTACTAGCCCAAGTTGTGATGTTTGTCAAATTCTTTCTGGAAATTTGATTATCATATTCTAAAACACGCATAATATGGATACATATACACTAATGGACAAAACATAAGGAAGTTGTACTTTTAGCATTTATATCGTATTCAGATAATAATTCTTAAAGATATTTGATGCACAGTGACCTTTATTGTAGAGGTTTGAGATAACCAAGTTTGAACAAAATTCCCTTTGTCTCTTTAAAAAAAAAAAAAAAAGACGACCTGAGACTTTAAAGGAAAGGTTTTTAACTTCCTTAAGTTTTGTCCATAAGTATATGTGTCTTATTATTTTCAAAGTATACAGAATATGAATACAAATTGGCTGAATAATCTGTAGAAGGGTTAGAGAAACCGCAAAGCTTGAGAAGAAAATATATAATAGAGAAAAAACTCGAAATCCGTTTTATTTTTTTTCTAAGATTAAAAATAATTTTATGGAACTGAACGAGACACTACACATAATAAAACTACACAAAATAAATCCAAGAGCTATGCGACACTTGTTGACTATCTCTAAAAACTAGTAGATTCAGGTCAGTGATAACGCCAGGGGATTTCAGTGTTTCGAAAATACAGAACAATTCTGAAAAACTTAGAGCTATGTCTACCATCAGTCGAGGCTGCGTTGATATCTAGAGATACACAAGAATATCTTGAAATATTCTGAGATAACACCAGAATTTACACACGACACTAAATGGCTCTGTGCCAATATTCTTTTGGAAAGATTTAGATAGCGTAAATCTTTCAGTTTCTTTTGACAATGAAGGTTTTATTATTATTATTGTTTTTCGATCTAGAAAAATTTAGCCTCAAATATTTTTAAAAAATATTGTGTCAATGTATATATTAAATATAAATAAATATGTGCCTATATCAATTATAATTCACTTCATTATAATTTTTAATTGATCCCTCTTATAAAGATTTTGTTGATAAAGAATTACAGTTAAACCTGTCTATAGCACCCCCTCTAAATAGCGCCTTCCTCTCTATAGCGCTCGATTTTAAATACGTAGTACGACGTGATTTATATTAAAAGTGACCTATCTATAGCACCCCCTATCTATAGCACCCTATTTTGATGAGTCCCAAAAGGGGGCACTATAGACAGGTTTAACTGTGTATATTCAATTACAAAATATGATCCTAATATTTTTAATTTATTAATTATTAATAATCAGCATATATTATTTCATTATATAGAGGCTTTTAAAAATAATTTATAATCAGAGACATACAATGCTGTGAGTGCCAAGCCTGAGCTTTCGGAGAATTGGACATAGCTACCTAGTGTCATTGTATATCTTTTATTATATTAAAAAGCGTCACCCATTTTCTCTCATTGAATCTATTGTAAAAATGAATTTAATAAATAATATTTTTTGTGCATAGGTCATTCGAATTCAGAACTGGTAGACTAAAAATAATATAGATAAATTACGAATAAAACAAACTATATAGACACAAATAATTTTTGCTATGGTACTTATTGCCAGAGTGGTGTTATATGTCAAATTTAGGTATTTGTGGCATATTAATTAACTGAAATATTTCAGCATTGTTTAAGGAACATGTGCATCTTTTAATTTATATGTGAAAATATATATTTTCACTTCGCACATGAATACACGCAATATTTTGGCACATATTTGCAAAAATCATTATTCCATATCACACACACACACACACACACACACACACACAAATGCGATTTAAATATAAATTTTATTATCTATATAATTTTTTCGCTTTATGAAATAATATTATAAACGAATTAAATATTAAATATACTCAAATTTAAAAGAAACGTTTCGCCTTGTGATTTTCTGCTTTTTAGGAATTTGCTTCAGACGATTATATAACATATTATAAAAATTTCTGAAATAAATAAAAATGAATTGTTGAGAAATAATTTTCAGGTTATTATCAACTCCCGATTGTTGTCAATGGATATATATAAAGAGGAAAGTTTATAAAGATTCTTCATCAAAATAATATATATGATATGGGAGAGGTATTTTAACCAATTTAAAAGTTTATTTTAAATATATTAAGAATCGATATAAAGCGGACATTTTAGTCACATGTAGGGATTTTGTAAATTTATAACGACATTAAAATTGATATCATAAATTATGAATATAAAAGTATGAAAGTGTTTTATCCCCCCTCCCTCCCCTCAAGTAAGGGTTAATATATAACTAAGAACCCTCTCTATCTTCCCCAAAGTTAATTCTATAAAAGAGAAAATGCAAAAGGAAATGACCACCTTCTGTGATGATAAATGAATCTATTTCGCAACACTGCAGTAAATCCATCTTGATTATTCAAATTGAGGTGGAAAGTTTAGTTGTTTACTGTCAGAATGGCTTCTTCACAATGATAAGAAAAAATAGATGTAATTATCGCATGAAGATAATGTGAAAAAAAAAAACATGCAAATTTCACCCTTTTTCCTTATAAGAGATTTTTTAAAAACAATTCTTCCTATTGTAAAATAATATAGGGATTAATTATCTTCATGTATAAACAAAAGGTAACGCGCCATCTATATTTAAAAAATGAAACTATTTTGCAAGAAATTATTTTTTTTTTTACAAAAGGAAAACCTTTATATAATTGTTCATACTGCGCAATTGATAATTATTGGGAGGATTCATTATCAATGATCTAGGACCTCCGAAAAGTTTTTCATAGCAATAAGAACGGTAATTAAAGTTCTATTTGTAAAAGGAAATCATGCTGAAATAACCTTATTTCTTGAATATCTTTGTTTTTCAAATAGAAAAAGGTATAATTCGACTGCTCACATGAGTGTTTCAGAGAGCGCCATCAAGTAGAACAAAAATTAACTAATAGTTGATATAAGTTTGTTCCGTAATATTAAGCAACATATTTTCTTGACAAATATAGAAAATTTAACCGAAAACGCTTTTTGGGATTTTGAAACCAGTTAGCTTGGTGCATACTGTACCTCAACGACCAAAGGTTCGAATCAATAAGTTTCCAGAGAAATCGAGAAAGGGATATTTAAGGCTAAGTTATCGTAAATATGTAAATGTTGGCGTTCTGTCATCTTAATTTCTCATGTGAGTGGTCAGGATGTCTTTTTATTTTCAATATCAATACCAGAATTGTTTATATTTTTAATCACTATTATCAGTTCTTTAAACATTTGTATGCCGGAGAATTGGTTTATCTTCATGATATTACAAGAAGAGTTAATTACGAAATTATTATTCCTATTAGGTGATAAAAATAACAATGTTTTCATAAACATCTATACATATATAATCTCTCTTAGGATGTTATGTAATCGAAGCCGCCCCTATACTGATGAGACTATAGCTAGAAACCATGGTATACAGGCTGGCCATTTGTATGAATTTGCGAAAACTGGTGTTTTGTAGCTCATTCTTCATCACTATAGTAAAGGTTTTTGACGTGACAACGTCTTAAATTAGGTTGCGGCTGGGAGTCACTTATGAAAAAGTGTAACGCCCGGTAACGTTACGATGAGTCATCGAACGAGAGTGCTGCGCGCGCAGCGCTAGAGAATTAGGCGCATTGAATCGGCGCATGCTTGTCTCTGTCTTTGTCTTTCTCGAACGTTCTTGGCGTTGGAAAAACAAGAAAGCGTCATAATACAAGTTCACACGTGTGGTTAAAGTATCGTCAGCTGTGTCTGTAGTGAAAATGTGGAGTGCTTAGATTCGTCATTTACAACAACTACAACAATAAAGGTAAATAATTGTACACTGATATTTCATTATCGTAAACTATGATTGATTGATTAATTGTTAGATTGACACAAAAGTTGAGAAACTGAGTTTATAGGTTATGTGATACTATTGATAAATGTTGATAGTGTTAAGTAAATTATTAGTTTAAAATTAATTAATTAATTAATTATTATTTTACAAATTTTAAATAGTTTCAAATTTATTTAGCAAAAATTTGAACCTTCGATCTGAATAAATGTTTTGATTTTCGAATTGATTATTTAAAATTACAAATATTAAGAAAAAGTGGCAGATATAAGAAAACTTTATTTAAACTGTGTTGAGCAAGAATTTTAACATCTAATTTAAGTAAATGTTTTAATTTTCAACTTCATCATTTACAATTACAAATTTTATTTAATTTCAAATTTATTTAGCAAAAATTTGAACCTTCGATCTGAATAAGTGTTTTGATTTTCAAATACCAACGCGGCTGGTGGAGTGGCGATCTATCGTAAATTATCATCGACATCTACGGCGGAAGTGTTCCAAGTTGCGATTACAGACGTAACTCGTGTCATTAAAACCAAGGGTGACATGTGCATGACTGAAGTTACTTGCTTCGCCGCTAATACTAGCTTCAAGTTTATACTCGGTGCTGTATATATTCATCCAGGAGCTAGTATGCAGGATATTGGAATGTTACTATGGCAAGGACTCGGTCCGTACATTCACAACAGCCAGTACGTGCCACCGTTCGTGCAAGTTGATTCTAGTATACCGATTCTTCTGTGTGGTGATTTTAACAAAAACGTAAAGCCTGACAACTCGTTTCTTAAATTCATGAAAAATACGTATAATCTTGATTGCGTATCAAACGTTTCTAAGTCAACTACGTTAAAAGGAACAACTATCGACTTGACTTTCGCAAGACACATTACAGCAGAAACACTTCCTTTCATTTCATATTTCTCCTATCATCGTCCTATCCTCAACAAAATCACTCAAATAGGAATTAGTTAAGTTTTAGTTTACATGTACAATGTTTTAGTAAACAAAATATATTTCTATAGTTAAAATTTGTGCAATTCTTATTTTCATTCAATTCCTTGTTCCTATTGTGCAATTTAATTATATTCATATCAATAAATATTCTACCGTTGTCACGTAAAATCTTCGCCCGTAAAACCGACTTTACAGGCAACCATTTTTTTTTACTGGATATTTTATCAAATGATGCCTTGTTTGATGCATAATTAAAGGAAGAGATACCTATTCTAATACACATATAAAGATATTGAAGAAATCATATTGAAAATTATGAAAGATGAAATAAATATTTTGTAGAAGAGAGATAATCCTCTTTTATTCTTATTTAAAATGAACTAAGCTTTGTGATGAAATTAATTATTGATATGTTTATGCCTAAACATGATAATAAACACAAATCAAAATGATGAAAAAATTATAACGAGGAAGAAAGGTATTTTAGAATAAGCTTCATGGAGACACTATTTTGCGGAAATTTTTCGAAGAAATATTGTATTTCTAAAAACGATTTAAATTCACATCTTGTAGCATATTTAAATGTAAATAAAGTGTATTACGTGTGAACTAGATGTTTTCCGCTTCTGCCACTTAGAATATTATTTCAAACTTCTATTTCAAACTTATATTGATCGATATGTAATATATTTTAATGCATTAATTGTTAAATTAAATGGTATAATAAGTTAAAAACAAAAAACTTTTTTTAAAATGTTCACTATCTTCAAATTTGTAAATACAAAAGTAATCAATTCATTTTTAAAGTCAATATCACATATAGAAAGAGATATTGAAGATACATGGGTATATAGCCTTAGATCAAGAAACATGTCATTCTGTTAAAGATTCCAGAATATTAAAATTTATATCCAGTAGTTTCTTTCCAGGTATAATCAGTTTTTAGAGTATCAATTATCTCTCCTATGCCATATAATTGAAGATGAAAGATAATTCCTGTAATTTCATATTATTTTTAAATAGGATTTGAATGTGAATTTGTGGCCACAACATCATGTTATGATAAAGCTCATAAAATTATACTTTTCATTATTGTATCTCACTAGTTAGACATGTTGCAAGAAATAATATGATCTGTTCTTTTATTAATTCACTGTGAAACCACAGAAAACATAAATGATTTGATTCGAAAGACTACTATTCTTAAATAGACATGGTTCATAGTCCTGAAATCTCATTTTCTTCTGAACTACGATGAATCATAACTTCGTTAATCAAAGTTCACGTGATCTAACATTCCACTTTAATTATGTTTCACGTATAAAATATCTTGTATAATACAAAAATACTTAAATTAATTTACAAAATAATTACATGGCTTTTTCAATTATACAGCAGTTTTATGTTTATATTTTTGATATTATGAATTATGAATTAAATTATGGATAAGATATGTCGATGACATATTTTGCATGTATCCCAAAGCTAATAACTCCCTCATCACAGATGCTCTCAACGCATATCAAGAATGCCTAAAGTTCACCCAAAACCAGGACAAAAATGGTGTCATCCCATTTCTGGATGTGCTGGTCATCAATACCGACAGCAACATAGAAACCACGGTATACTACAAACCAGAATTTAACCCCACGTATATTCATTATGGTTCTCATGCACCTGTATCTCATAAGATCACAACTATCAAAACATTAACAAAAAGGATCTCTACTCATTGTTCTCTAGAAATCTTTAGGACGGTCGAGAGAAATAACATTTATCGTAACCTTTCGTCTTTCGGTTATCCCATAGATTTTATCCGGCGCCATACGTACCAACAACGTACATATACAATCCCAACCGTTTACAAATCGACTTGCGTTCTCCCGTATTCCGAAACCAACGTCGATATTGCCCGTTTCTTGAGAAAATACGGTGTTCACACGCATTTTAGTAATTCACCTTCCGTCGAACTCAAACTCCGGCATCCCATCACAAAAAGTTCTAAAAAGCAGGACCCACTATCCGCCTCTAACGCAGTGTACAAAATTAAATGCTCAAATTGCGAACTACATTATGTTGGTGAAACCGGCAGAACCATAGAAATCAGGACTAAAGAACACAATAGAAACATCATGAACAAAGACAGCCGTTCCCAGATTTATCAGCACATGGCAGAAACACAGCATTCATTTGATTTCACAGGCACCCAATGTATTTACAGTAACATAAGCGGAAAATATCAACGACTGGTCCTGGAGGCTTTGGTTTCCAATAAAATTCCAAGCCTCAATAGAAAAATAGAACTACCCCCGCAGTACATAGCTTTTTGTAATAGCATGGACCCCGCATAGGGAAGTTTAACCTCAAAGGTTTTCCCGAATTATGTATATATTTTATTTGTTTTAAACTTATTTTAAACTGAATTTCTCGCTCGCTCTCTGGGTGTGTTGATGCGTGCTAGTTCGTGGCAATTCCGCTTTAATTTTAATTTTCAAATCTTACTTAGGTGGATGTATTTACCTCTCCACATATTTTTTTTTTTTTTTGATTACCTGATGAAAAGCATTTTGCTTGAAAGCTTGTAATTTTAATAAAAAGAAACTCACCACGCTATATTTTCGTTTTCTCTTTAACTTTTAAAACGTGGCTAAAGTATGCCTGATGATAATATATATTGAAATTGATATAATATACATATTATCTGATAAATCCCTTCAATAAAATATATTTTTTCCCAATTTTATGCAATTTATCTTTAATATTTATTCGATCTCTCTTTCTCTCTTGATATCCCAAAAGAGAAACGAATATAATATTATTACCTCATAAATTAAGTATATTAATAGTTTTGATAAAACAAAATGACGTAAATAATCTTTATACAAATAAAATAAATATAAACAATTGAAAAATGTTCATTCAATTTATTTATTACCAGTTGCAAATAAGACACGCTATATCCGATCTGGATATGTGCGCGTGAAACCATTTACAATAATTCATATTGTAGTCATTAAATTGTATAGTTATATTTTTATATAAAAAAGTGAAGGATGGTAAAGATATACAAACCTCTCCTTACAATGAATGCATTCAAACAGGGTATATACAAAATCGAAGGATCAAAGTACGTTTATCCCACAACATCAGATTTAGGAAACCCGTACAAATAGGATAATCTCCATTCTGCCCATTAATTCCATATCTACCATATATTATTCTTCAGTAGTTATAGCTAGCATATGACACGTAGGATGTTAACAAGTCGAACCCATCTCTATGGCGATGAGGGTCATAGCTTTGAGCCATGGTATACAGGTTGGGTTTTGTCTTCTTTTGCCTCAGTTAGTGTAGAAGCTTATTCCCTGATTATATTACCACGAGGAAGAACAAACTATGCATGATTAAAAAGATAAGCAATGAGGGAATTTTACAGAGTAGCAAAATATAAACATAAAAAATGATACTCTCTGTAATAAAATAATAAATACTTTGCTACATTATTGTGGGATTACTAAGCTAAACTACCTGAAACATAATATTGCGCTATTGTTATTCTGGAGGTAGAGGTTCATTTTTCACACACACAAATAGAAAGTTAAAAATTTGATACATTCTCTATGATAAGAGAATTTAAAATAACATAATGAACCTAATACCATTTATCGCTTAAAATTATAGAAATATCAGGAACACACCATTATGAAATATAAATGATTGAAAGCTATTTCAACAGACAGATTCACTTCAATGTATAAATGTTTAAAGAGGGATTGCCTGGTTCATCAATGGAGAACCCTTCTAGAGATTTCGAATATTTTTTAGAGTTCACCACTGATAAGACATGCTCTCGCTGTTTTATATAATTATTTATTTCAGTATAAGACCTTTAAATAGGTATTTTTATGATTGTGTGAAGTATCTTTATAACACAGATAAGCTACTAACAAATACATTATAAATTTTGATTAAAAAACCTAATAAAATCCGTTTCTAAGAGAATATATATATATATATAAATAATAATTTCTAGAATAGAATTCAACAAATTCAAATTTTTTCTCATATCATCTCTATATAGAAAAAATCCAATTTATATAAAAGTCTTATGTATAATACATAAAATTGAGAAGGAATCAAAAAATTGATAATAGGGTTAATAAAATCTGCAAATATTCTTTTTTTATATCCTTATATCTCATACATTAACATAATTGATAGAATGTTTAACAACCCGAGTTTAGAAATTTTCCTTAATGGGGAATGACAGAAAATAACTAGAGCAGAGAGTCTCTGAAATATATTAATCTTAATAATTTTTGGAAATATTATACTTACGTGGATATAAAAAAGAACAAATATCGTTTTTCAAATGTAAAGAGAGGGTGTCCTCTTCTCCGGTTTCGAGATATCAGAAAAGGGTTTCTGAATTATGGCATTCTTCATGACATGAAATTTAACGGTTTGCTGAGTTCTATACACAGTAGAAGGCAGTTTGTTTTTATATGTTGTTGTTATATGTTTAGGAATAATACTCAGTATATATGGTTAAGGATATTTTATGTATATTTTTTATGACAGAATATATTATGGGCTATATTTCTGCTTATGAATATGATCCAATACATTTAAAAAGAAAGATTTTATGTTTTGATATACAGCTTATTCTCGGTTTGACGAGTGTTTATTTATCAGGTTTATGGCTTCAACTGACACGTCTAAGTATTTAAAATTGAAAGTTGTAATAAAATATCTTCAATAAGTTCCTTTATATTTAATTTATTTATTCTTGCCACGTGGAAAATTAGGAAAGACAAACTTCAGGATAAAACGGCAATTTATTTAAGGCAAGAACAAACTATTCCATTGATAAAATATAAGATAAGCAATGAGGGAAGATCACAGAGTAATAAAATATAAATCAAAATTGATGATATGCCCACTCTTCTTCACCGCTAGAAAACAGACAATGTGTAATGTTGTAGATATTTATCTATTTGTAAATAGCAGAGAGAATTATCATAGATTTAACTATTTTTGTAAATATATTTGTTATTATCTTTCAAACCTTTAAGGTTCAAGTTCCATATATATATATATATATATTATTGTTTCTCTTTTTATTTTTGATTAGGTTTTCTTGTATAATATGCTTATAACTGTTTCTGTTTAAAAAATGTAAATTGACCCAATTATCCCTAGCCGGGATATCGCGTTTTGTGTGTTGAAATAAAATAAAAATTGATGATATATGTGAAGTAGATAATAAATATTCTGCTACAATATATTACAAAATAATATTTGATCTATAAGATTATATTAGAAGGTTTTATTGTTGTTATAGGTTTTATAATATTTCATCATTCAAATTGGGTAGTTAGATTATATAACTATTATTTTCCAACCATTTCTACATAAATTCCCAATCATAAGAATAAGAATGCATTTCCGCCAAATAGATTGTGAGAATATTGCTGTGGTATGAAAAATTGGTTAGATGAAATAATCTAATCACGACCTGTATATATTTGATTAAAAGGCGAGTAAAAACTTGTTCGAATCTAGACACTGTCATTGAATATGATTAAATACATAATTGATCAATTTTCAATTTAGGTTATCCCAAAAAAATGAAACTTCTCAATTTTTCTGATTATTGATTTAATATTTTTCGAATGAAATAAAAATCTTGGAAAATCAAAATACAATATTTTTAAAAACTTTTTAAAGCGACCACTGCGAAGTTTAAACGTCAATATATTGGAATAATATTGATATTACGAATATATTCAAATATATATGAGAAAATATATTAAAATTTGTTATTCGGAGATTTTTTTGCGCTTTGAATAATATGGTATTCACACTCTATAGATTTTGTGTACGCTTTTCAAAGGTGACCAATGTCAGAAAAACTTCAGTAGGAAAAATGATCAGTTAAATATTATAAATAATTTCAAGTTTTGTAGGAAAAATTCCCCTACGTTAACTGAACGAAATTTTAGAAAATCGTGAAGTTCTGGCTCATCAGTGGTTAATTCTTTGTGTTCTGATCTTCATTTAAAAAAAGGCTCTCACATTTTAAAGATTGCTTTATGGTTGTTGAGAGTATAGAAGTGTCTAAATATTAGCACAATTCTTCAGTTCACTAAAAACATAAAACCTTTGATTAATTTGATATTCTTTTCAGTTGTAAAAAGGTTTGACTTTCATAAAAATAATTCATAATCATACTAATTTGTAAATATTTATAGAGAGACCTGACGTTTATGTTGAGTTGAAAGGAATATTATTTATTTAACTAAATAATTGAGTGAGATTTATTCCATATGATATGTTCATACTATACTATGAGCTAAATATACATGGGGCATTTCGCAAAGAGGAATTTAACACATAAACTAAATATGGACATATCTCCTATCAAAATAGGTGTAAAAGTGTGTCAATCATCTGTTTACATTGCCAGGTATATCATATACCGAAGAGGTCCATAAATGAAACAACGGCCGTTTCAAAAGTTGGATTTGTCAGCGACCCAAGTCTGTAAGATTGCAAATACGATTAATAGATGAGGTAGAGAGCATATTATGATATTAGACATGTTTTTTTTTATTTTATGAATAATTTTCTTCGCTACACTATTCTCAGTATCAATTTTAATATTCTTAGTTTTTTTTAACAGTTTACAGATTTACGAAGAAGGAATCGCCGGTTATCATTGCTAATATAACATAAAATCTAAAGTCTAAAAATTCCTTCTTTGAAAAAGTATAAGCTTGGCGAGAGAAAGCTTTCCGTCATTATTGTCCGAAGTAGCTCACCAAGTTTATAATTCTTCAATTAATAAATGTGTCTCTAAGCCTTTATCTCTTTATTGATAAATATTTATCTTTGTACATATTTTTTCTCTATATAAAAAGATGAAAATAATTTATAAAAATGTTAATATTTTAGAAAACTATCATAATTAGATAATTATAAAATGAGGGCTATATCCTTAAAAATTATTTTTAATTATATAAACAGAGTGGAAATTTAAAAACACAGGGAATTAATTATCAAGAGCTATATAACTTGGGAATTTCAAATTAAACTAATGTTATATGCATTATATTATTAATGTGTATAGTATGAATATTTTAACATTAATTTGTTTTAGCATCACTATCTATGTCATGTTGACATACATAATTTAGTGTTTACATCAGGCTATGAGGGAATTTACAGAAGGTTTGTAAAGTTAACTATTTTTTCAGGAAATCGATGATAAAATTGGTTTTCATATGACTTTATAATACTTGTAGAAAATATAAAGTTTCCGCAACCAATTTTAAAACTTTATTGTTGGTTCGACGTTTAACAGACTTACTTTGTCATCCTCCTTAATGGGAATTTGTATTCTCAAATTCTAGCTTTACCTATGTACAACGATTTCCTAAACTATCTGCTAACAATAAAATGATCATATATGTAGGTTTTAGCTAAAAATAGAATGTCCATCTTTGCATATTTAAGTTTATAATTTTGATTAAAATCGAGGAATTTTAAAATGCGGCGAGCGGTTTATATAAATTTGCATTCGAGTATTCGACGAATTCAATCGAGAAGGATTACGTACTATGTACAGACTCCAAGGCAGCAAGTAAACAATCATGATAACTCCTGTCTTATAAGAAACAGAGGTTCTCGTTTTTTCTCTTTTCGTTCCGCTCTCCGTTAATTTTATGGGAGATTACTTCGTATTATGATGGGACTCCCTTAAACACATCTTCTTTTTCAAGTAGCGCATTCCTTTCGCTGATCACAGCCTGTTATGAGGAGTATTTCTAATGATTTTTAACGCCTTGCTAAATGTTTTAATTTTTGTTTGCTCCTGACGAGGACAAAGGATTTTTGTAGAAACGTCGTGGTAATGAAAGGATTTACTGGCCGAAGTATCTATATTTGCAATAAATATGAATGCCGGCCAGGCAGTCTCTATCTTTTGGAGTATTTCAACTTTATTTACCACTTTTCTAGTGAGAACTGAATATATTTTCACCTTTTTACAATTTGTACTTATAAGATACCATTTCCCCGTTTATTCTCTTGTACTCTCTGTAAGATTAGACTTGTAAAAAATTCTGGATATATTACAAAAAGTTTTAAATGTTCTCAAAGCAGATTTCTCGATTTTAAAGTTCTAATTGAACATTATCGCCAGAATATTTCACCACTACCACCAAATTCGCGGTATTCTAGGGATTCCTTGTTTCAAGTAAAATTATTCAATTTAACATATATCCTACATTTTAACAATCACAATTTGAGAGAAAGAGATTCTATTTGAGATATTTTTAATTTACAACTTATTTAATTTTAATATACACAGAGCAATTAGTTCTAGTCTCTATTTTGTTATTTTAATTAAGAGAGCTAAAATGGTTGTTGAAGCTTATGATTCAATTATTTTATAATTAAAGTACATAAAAAAAAACAATTTCTTTGTTATTCAAATTTATTTAGAGAATATAAATAGTAGTAGTAAATATTATTGAAAAAATATAGAAATTTAATTACTTTTAATTAATTCAGACAGTTTGGGTGTGTATTGGTTTAATGCTGAAGAACTATGTAATAAGAGATTATCTCAAAATATTGACAATTTTAGTCAGTCTTAGAGGTGGGTTCTTAATTAGGCCTGGAGTATTTCAGACCAAGTATTTTCTTGCATTTTACAAAGTTGTTCACTAAGGGAGATGATCACTCAGTATTACGGCACTCCATCTTAGATTCGTTATTTGATCTTAATCGTCGAAATATTGAAGTTTTTGATATGTATTTATCTATATTTCCAATTTACATATTATAATTTTTAAATGTGGGTAGTTAATTGCGATTAGGCTTGTATAGTTTTTTTGCTAATCCCTAGATGGATAAGAGAAATTTTTCTGTTGAATTGGATAAAACGAGTCAGTCATACACAACAATGTACCAAAAAGGGCAGATTTCCTTTTAATTGTGCATCAGAACCATGCACTTGTTGATCACTCTAGTAAAAAACTTTGCTAGTTTTTTTTTTGCTTATCCCTGGTACACGTGGTACAGGCCATGATAATCATGGTGGGTAGTTAGCGACTTCTTTTACTGAAAGTGCACCATATGTCTACACATGTGAAAAGCATTTCGACTTTGCACTTACAAATGTGCCAGAGCTCCGTTTGGTTACTTGAACTGGCTGGTGGGGTTGGACTTTTGGAAGAATCGGAGGACATTGAAGCATTTTTTATCAGAAAAAAGTGCCCAATGCGGGAATCGAACCCGGGTCGTAGTGGTCGAAACCCAACGGTTTAGACCATCCTTCTTCCCCCCCCCCCCCCAGGCTTGTATAGTGATTGTAGCTCTCTAAAAATAGTGATTTTGTCATTTAGAAAATGTTAAATAAAATTAATTTTGAACCCACAATATATATTTCAAAGATATATCACACATTAAATAATTTTATTTGATTCCTGATATTTCTGTGATCTGTCATTCTTCTCAAGGGAACATTACCCTGTGACATAGAGTATTTGAAAGGTCGATAATTGAATAAAAGTTTATTGCTATAGTCATCTATTTTCTGAAAATATTTCCTACCAGACTCAGACACAACAAATGATTTTCAAAAATATATTTCAAAATCACAGGGAAGGGAATTTATATATATATATTAATTTACTAATTTTTATACAACACATGCTATACTCTGTGTAGATATTTACATGTAAATGTAAATGTTAATGCTATTAATTAAAACAGCTCGAAACGCGTTCGTGGTTGGCTTTTATCAATTTATCAATGGGTTGGTCAAATATCAGGAAACAGGCTAAATCAACGTTTGGTTGATTTCTGTTCCACTAGATGCCATCTGTCATCTAAAAAGCTCATGTGTTCCTTGTCAGGATATGCCTTCTTTGATTTTAATATATACATGTATATACACATAAGTTTATTTTTCTAAAAAAAACTTTATATAAACAAATCATTTCTCGAATTAGAGATAGTGTGTGAGAAAATATTCAAATTTACATTTTAAAATAATTTTTAGAAAAATCAAATAACATGATACACATGTAAAAAAGTATACTTCTCCTTTTAAAAATGATTCAAACCTATATTTAACGTAATAAACATAAATATAGGTACCCTGATAACGTTAAAATTTTGCCATTTTCTTTTTAAAATATTTTTTATTATTACTGAAAAACTATAAGGCAATAGAAAGCCCTTCTCCATTAATTGAATTATTAAATTAATACCTTTTATGTAATTATACTAGTTGAATCTTAAAAAATAACCTATTAAATTTAAAATGCTTTTCTTTATTCGGCAAGTAATCTTAACTAGATAATGTAGTACTGGAGAAATATTCCCATTTAGATGTCGCTGTGAATCACTAATGATACCAGGCTGGAGGTGAGTTTACTTCAGAACAAACAGTTCTTTACATTTTTGAAATGTACTTCCACACAGAGGAAGGTGGTCGCTATGACAAGTATTTGGAATCTAATCAACTTGGGTAATTGATTCTTTAAAATAATAGACACTTCGACCAGAAATTTAAACAAAGAGATTAATTATCCAGAGTTTATAAACTGTGAGGGGTTCTAAGGTAACCTATTATTATATACAACATATTAATAATGTGTTATTCCCTGAAGCATGTTATGAATATTTTGACAATAATTTGTTTCGGCATCTCTATCTGCGTCGGAAGCATTAATAATTTATTGTTTACATTAGAATATAGAAGACGTTACACAAAGCCTTTGTGTAGTTTCACTATTTACTCGGGCCTTTCACTTTGTCTATATTTTAATTGTATTGAGATTTCTCCTTATATCTATATAAGGAAATATGTGCGAAGCAATGTGAGGTAATACATCAAAGAGACCGATCATCTGCGAAATCGTTGTACCAAGAGACATATGCGACTCTGGCTGAATTCTTCAATTTTCTGTGCAATATCTCTATATTTATTCAACCTACCGGGTCGTTTTGAAAATCTTCCCTTCAAGTATTTGTGTCATTTATTCTTATCTCCAACAATCAAACGTAGAATTCAATAAAACAGAATAACTTTAGGTGTTTTTAGATATATTATAGTAAATTAAATTTAATTGCCATCTATCGTTAAAATTTTACACAAATAAATTTACTGGTAATGTGTTTATTTTTAAATATCATCAAATATTATCTCTACAGACCTTACTGCAATGATATGAGTTATTGAATGAGAGGGCTTGGCTCATCAGTAGTGAACCTTCTCAGCGGTTTCGCCAAATTAATCTCTAGACCGCTCTACTATTGTATTGTAAGCTTATTTCCATAGTTCACTAAACACCCCTAAGCTGCCTTCCCTAGAAAATACAGGGTATACTCCAAACCAATCCAATACAATAGTAGAGCGGTCTAGAGTTTAATTTGGCGAAACCGCTGAGAGGGTTCACTACTGATGAGCCGAGCCCTCTCATTCAATAACTCATATCATTGCAGTTAGGTCTGTAGAGATAATATTTGATGATATTTAAAAAGAAATGCATTGCCAGTAAAAATATATATTATAGATTCTATTTAAACGGATTTTACCTTGGTATTTTAATATGTAAATATGTGATGTTTTATTCATATATAGTTATATACACAAGTATAAAAGTAAAACATAGCGCAATAATCTAGTTTCCTGATTATTCATATGAAATTTAAATGTGTCTAATTACACGTATGAAATATGTAGTAAACAATAAATATATAATTACAATGAGAATATCATAGTAAACCCTAAACACATTTTCCCACAAATTATAAAAAATATAATTGACTCGAGCTTAATGAGATTTGTTCGCTTCAAGGTTAGATTGTGAATATTTATAACCCACATCATTTACTCGGCTCTATTCCGAAGGTCAGGAAACAACCAAAGGCTTAACTGCTTTTCATCTTTATTCGAAATATATGTAGGAAATATATTATGAATATGATTGTGTTTAAGAAATATAACTATTCAAACGTTGATATATATTAAAAAAAACTTATTGCTGGCCTTACAGCGATAAAAGACATTGGGAGGCTTTGTCTAATCAGTGGTAAGTCCTCCTAGCTGTTTCTCCAATATTATCCACCAAACTACCGGCGTTTTTCTTCTTCTATGTACGTCACTGTAATGGGAATCTCGATTATGGTATTTTGACAAACTATAGACATGGGCTCCGAGAAGAGTAAAGAATTCTTGAGGAGAGTAGAAATTCTTTTTGAAGGGGAAACATATTTGTCTTTTTTATATTTTATTATTATAGATATAGATCAAATGTTATATTAACTTTTATTATTGAATCTATAAAGAAACCTAAACTTAAGGTATACACTTAGAATTAATTCAACTGTCGCAGGTTTGACGGGGACATATGATATGATCTATTCCGAAATGTTAGAGGTTTTTTTTTTGTTTTTGTTTTGAAAAAAAAAACGATGTATATTGAACACGAAACTCTTATATATATATATATATATATATATATATATATATTGTCACGAATTTCCCTTGTCAAATAAGTACTAGGAATCACGCGAAGCGCAGTTCTCTATCTAAAGTTTATTCACCATGCATGTCAAAACAAGCTTCTTTTATATAGTCAATTTTGACTACTATCTACCAAAAAATTATTATATTAAAACTGACAAGACAAATTGGTAAATAGATATGCAAATATTATACAGTGAATATATTTTCAAAATTCTATCCTTTTTCGATATCTATAATATGGAGTGTGTATCAAAGAGGAGAAATAAAACCTAAAAGTATATAATAATTATTATATTAGTAAATACAATATATAATCTTTAATACATTCACATAATCATGCTTTAATATACAAACAATTTGAAACATTAAATGGATAATGTACTTGATCTGTGTGGTGGATTTAATAAATTCCTCTCAAACTGGTTGATGTGATAAATGGGGCTTGTGGTATCTATCAACATAAATATCAATTAGATATTGATTTTATTTAATTCAGAGAATATCTATTCACCCTAACATGATAGAGTGTGATATATTATTCTATCTTTATTCCAACGATGGTGCGAACCATCAGCAATGGTCATTTGCATAATCAAGAAGCTTCTTTTTTTTGGTTAACACTGTTGTTACACAGAAAAAAAAAAATTAACAATTATATTAGTCATTTATATATGAACCTATAGGGTACCTCAAGTGTATTCTTATATCTTTATGTAGAGAAATATCTGAAACATTCTCTCATGCGAATTGAAGTTTTTAAAAATAGAATCAGCTTTGCCGGAACTAAACTTTATAAAACGATGATTGGTTGACATCTACTTCATTTTTTAACCTGTGAAATCATCTATAAAAATCCTTTGTTTTATTGCTAATCACTCAAAAGCAAAAAATGGTGAAAGGATGCCATCAACTATTTAGTGAAATTAACATTCACGCGATATGACCCCAGTATATATAAAGGTATATATTGCTTATAACATTGAATATTTATAGCTTTAATTAAACTATATATAGCATCTATTTATAAACTATATATATATTAATACAATGCAATAACGCGCCTTCTATATATAACAAATGAATACATTATAAGACGCAAGTGTTTCTTTCATTAATAAATTGAACTTCTACTGTCCTTACAGCGATGAGCTAAGCCCTCACAATATTTTTTAAATCGCAGTAAGGACAGTAGAAGTTTGATTAATTTGTGAAAGAAACACTTGCGTCTTATAATGTATTCTTTTTAAAAACTATATACTGTAGAACCTCTCTTTAGCGGACACCCGTTAGATAACACCTCTCCACAAAGGACAGTTTTCATTTGCAAAATTGCCATTTTTACAATTCAGTAACTCTCCGGTAAGAGGACACTTCTCCCTAAAGGACACTTTGGCTCTGCATTTAGGTGTCCTTTACAGGGAGGTAGTTCTACTGTATATATAATCTAATATGCCATTATATATATTATTGATATAATTTATACGATCATTGTAGCTAGGGTTTATGGAGTTTTTTAATGGATAAAAATCTGTTTTCACTAATCTATAATTGAATCATTTCGAAAATGTTTTCTTTAGCCCTCACGCCGTCTACTCATAATTGAATTAGGCCATATATAAATATTTTCAAAATATTTTTTAAAAATAAAATTAGATGGCAAACAAAAATATTTTGGAATTATTCATTATATATTACGAAAAAATATTTTCATATATTTTATTTAGATAAAAAATATTTAGAAAATATTGTCTCCTTTAAATTGAATCTTTTCTTTATTCGGTTACATTTTTTTTTCCATATGCAAATTTAGTTCAAAATTGAAAATTTTATAAAGAAATTTATTTTGGGTTATTTAACATATCTATATGATACCGTTTTCTTTATTAAAATATTTATATAATAAAAGTTTATATTTATAAAATATTTTTTAGAGTTTTGATTTTTAATTCGCTAAAATGGTTGGTTGGGAGGCATATAATTTTTATTTGTTTTTTTTAAGAGAGAAAAATAAACTATACCGTAAAAAGTTGTTGAACCTTAAGAAACCAATTTAAAAAATATAAAACAAAATTGTTTCCCAAAATATTCGTGCAATTTTTATCATCACTTTCTTTTTAACTTTTATTCTCCACATGTTTTTTGGCAATTGCTCAAATTACACCACGATGTAAAAAAAGTGAGAACTTCTAAATTTACATATTTAATCAAGGTAAGTTTTTTTCTTGTAATTAAACAACTTTGGTAAATGGACAACTTTTTGAAATTTGATGTTTGTAAAAGATAAAATTTTCGCCCGTATAAACTTTTTCCATTAATTATAAAATCTTAGTAATTAATTGAAAAAAAATAGTTGGAAAGAGTTAGGGTAATAGAAAAATTAAAATTGATTTGAAATTTTTATGTCAATTTCAGATATTACATTCGAATATTTTTAAAGAGCGTATTTAAAAAATATACAAGAAAATTTTGTGAACATAAAATGTTCCTAAAATACTTCCTGTCCATTCAATCATGTATCGTTCTGAAGCGTAATTAAGGGAGAGGCGTCTCTTTAGGTACCTGAAAACCATCGCCATGCAACTTTATCTTATATAATTTTATATAATATATATATAAATAATATGGAAAGGATATAAAATATGTAAAAGATTGTATTCATATACCTTGTCATCACACAAATCATGATAGAAGTGAATTATACCTAGATATATAGAGAGGTGTGTTGCCATATGAAATAATGATTCTATACACGCAATAAAATAATCTTTAAATATAAATATTTCTCTATAAAAGAAAAGATCACTTCTCTGGTCAAAAGTAGACATATATTCAACGTCGCCGCAAACTAGCGGACTAGGTCGGTGAAAATGCCACAACACCAGCTTTAGTAAACTGAAAAGCGTCCACATGGAGACCATGGTTTCGGGATAATGTCCCTTCCTCAGTCAAAGGTAAATTTTATTTTAACGGGAGAGGCGAACTTTTCTTTCATAGATCAATTTACTCCGTAAAAAATTCAAAATATTTTATTTTATATAAGAACCTATTTCTGAATTGCTCTATTTTCACAAGGCAACGGATTTTAATTTGATTTAAATAGATTTATATACAAATATATGTTAGATAGCTCTCTATAAGGTGTAGTAGTACAAATGTGTACCATCAAGGAAAATTGTCTCTAAACGGCGACGGGATGTATCTGTACCACCTCTTATTGGCTGCCATCTTGATCGGGGGTAAACGATCACACCTGGTTTCTCCACTACCCGCTATTTTTGTCTTGTTATGTTCATGGTCCTTCTGAGTACTTCTCTGTTCTTTCTTACAAATTTGAAACGAAATGAATCATCATTTATTTCCTTTTTAAAATTTAATCAATTCATGTTAAAAATTATTTATTTTATATTAGTTTAAAAATCTCTGTATTTAAAATTCATATCTCCCTTATTTCTCATATATGCTATAATATATGAAACGACTTTGGTTTTTCATACATCAATTTTATTGAGGGTTAGTGAAGAAAATTGTCACCACTCTTGCAAAAATTCTTTTAGAGAATCACACGCAATATATATTTTTAACACAACATAAAGTTGCAGGAAAAATATATTAAAGTAACAAAGGTGACCCTCTTTTTAAAATTACATTAAACCAATGTATTTTGTTTACCATCCCAGTAACAAACCTAATGGTAATGATAAAGAATAAACCATTACAACAGATTTGTCAAATTTAGAAAAAAAGGTAATCTGTATACAAATCATTCGGGCTTTGGCACAGGGGCGGCTTTAATTTAATAAAATTCTATGCGAATATATCGGTTGCTTTGGCCAAAGAGGTGTTTAAAGTGGTAAAGTGAGCAGAGGACGGTTTACAGGCTAGAATATAATATAAAATTGCAGGAAGATGGTATTCATGTACTAAAAGTGGAATCTCTTTTTTAAATGCACTTGAACGGTGTTTTCTACTCACTTCAGTACCTTTATTGATGGTGGTGATAATGAATACACCACTTTTAGTACATGAATACTGTCCTCCTACAACTTACGTTGTATCCTAATCAGAAAATCGACCTCGCCACTTTGTCAGGTTAGACAATTTATAGTCAAATTTGACGATTTCATAATTATCCGCGTAGGTTGTTATGAAATCAAATCCACCACTTTACTGAAGAGGGACGAAATCCCGAAACTATGGTATACAAGTTGACTTTTCGTCTGAAGTTTCCAAAAACTTTGTTTTGGCTCATTTTATTTCTGTTAGGGTAATAAATAAAATGTATTGTTTTATTACATTTTAAAGGGAGAAATGCTACATTTGGTACAGATATTTTAATATTTCCATAATATTTTTGTTCATAAATGTTGCTTTGTAATTTGTTTATTTGAGTGAAATTATTATTATTATTATTTTTTTTAATTTGCAAAGAGTTTAACAAATAAAGCTATATATATGATATCATCCAATGTATTTCTTATTCATAATATGACCGCGCACTTATAAATGATCTATTTTTAGTAATGATCGAAACTACACTCTTGAATAAAACTTTAGGAAGTTGTACCTTTTAGCACGTATATCGGGATTTAGACAATAACTCTGTGAAAGGTATTTGGCATATAACGACAATTATTGAGGACATACTAGATAACCAAGTCCGAACAAATTTGCCTCTGTCTCCTTATAAATAAAATAGACGACAGGCAACATCAAAGACTTTACACTTCCTTAAGTTTTGTCCATGAGAATATTTAGAGTTATACTATGACATCTTTGTCTGCATGTTCTATGGTTGAAACCATAGTTACTAACCATCAATATGTATTAGATATTAAAGCTTAGTTTTTAATCTTCGTGGCGTCATAATAGGATATAGCTTTTCGGAGATTAAAATTATGGCATGTGGATTAGATATATTGGTAGATTAAATATCTGTTATATTCATTATCAATATGTTTTTGGTGTTCTTTAAGACGGATACCAATCGTTCTGGTAGTATACATCACGTAGGTAGCATCAGAGAGGGAGCAATTGGTAGAATAGCAATTGATGTTTTGTTGAATATAATGGCCTACAAAGGCTTATAAATCAGACGCTACCTTCAACTTGAATTAATATTTATGATGAAAATAGTTTTAAATGAATTTTTACTAAATTCGCTTTTATATAATTTGATAATGATATGAAATATATATTTTTATATTTTTAAATATATATATATTTTTTATTATTTAGTGAATTATTTGACTATATATTTTTGTTGCTGAATAATTTATATCAACCAATTTTATTTCAAATATTTCAAAAGACGAATATATACTAACAGGGAAAATGGAAAATATCATCATATTATTTAATAAAATCATCTATGGAAATATTTGACAGATGTATATGCTGTTCTCACTTGATTAATATTCACGATACACACAAAGGTGTGTTCTGGTAGATGACATATATAAGAATATAAAGATTTATTTCTATTTAGGAAAATAGAGACAAGAGAGGTGTCTGCACAATTTCCTGGCAGACCCCCACTAGGGATTCACCTCATCTTTGTTCTTGCATATTGCAAAAGTTATTTTTATTATATTTGGTGAGGTACTAAGAATATAGAACCAGGTCATACCTTCCCTTGTTGATAGAAGGGTTATGAAACTGCTTATTACTGGGACCTTTCCGTATGTCAAGCACCCTCATATACTCTCGCTATGTATAATTTTACTTTTAAAAAATCAATTATTCATAGAAATTATACTATTATTTTATTATAAACCTTCATTCCCTTATTCGCAAATGAAGGTAAACAAGCATAACACAGAATTTACATAAAAGTCCAATCTCAGGTCGTGGAAATCTCCAAACTTGCAGAACTATTTGTGCGAATTATCTTATGTGATACTTATAAACTTGTTTTGTCTTCTCGTTAATTGCCTTAGCAAGAATAAAAGCGTGGTAGCAATACTTCATATTTATTCTCTTTTTAATTCTGCATTTTGATTTTTAAGAGTTAGCGACAAAATTAATATTAGTACAATAATGATTTTTCGAAAACTCAACAAGCAATCCAGAGTAAAGTTTCTTGGATCATTTTCATTTCTCTAGATTTGAGGCGAACAACTACAGGAGCAACTAGAAGTATAACTATAGTCAGCTGGAAGTTATACTTTTAGGGGCTCCTGTTGAAGGACATGTTAGATTCAAATAAAGAGAAATAAAATCGACGCAAGAAACTTAATTCTGGAGATTTTTTGATTTTTTAGAAATACCTATTACTGTACTAATACCAATTGAGTCGCCAACTCAAAAATTAAGATGCCGAATTAACAAAGAGAAGGAAAATATTAAGAATTGTGACCACACTTTTCTCCTTGCTAAAAGAATTAACGAGAAGAGAGACTAAACAATATTATAAGTCTTACATAGAGATTAGACTGTGTTTTAAAAATACTGTAAAAGTTTTCTGTATAAATACCACTTTGCTCTTTTTCTTAGAATTCTTTTGAAACCTTTAAATCTTCAACGTGGACTTTGTTAATGAAATATAGAAAAAAAAATTATGTTAATGTCGCTTATTGCAAAATGAGGAGTGTTTGAAAAGCCTGACTAATCGTTTGTAAATATTTATTCTTTGTTCTGCCTATCTTGTCAGCACTTGCAGATCTTTTTTTTTTTGTTATTGGAAGATTTCCACATCATTAAAATACTTGGAATTTCTTTATTTTGACAATAGTATGTACCAAATATTTAAAACAAAAATGGCACATGTGCACATTTTAAAGAATTATATTTACAATAATAAATAATTATATTTAAAATAATGAACAATTATCGTTTAGACTAAAGTTGGATTCAATTGATATTTAAACGGAATACAAAAATGATACTCAAAAAGACTTGAATTAGATTTCTAAAAAAAATGTTTTAATTTATTTTTTATAATTTATTATTAATTTATATACCGCGTTTCAATATTATGGAAACCATATAATTAAATTATTAATGGTTTAAAATATTTTAAACTCTCGATAATAAAATTCAATGCTTACAAAAGTTAGTTTGGTTTTGAAGAATAAAATTATAACCATAAATTCTCTAATATTTGGGCGATACTGCAAATAGAAGGAATAAATTTGAGTAGCGGTAATGAAAGTTTTTGAAGTATTTGAAAATATAACTCTCATTTTTCTATGACTTGTTCTCGCTAACTTGGCATATATATACCTCTATCAGATTCAAAGAGAGTATAATATGAAAACACAAAGCGCTGATACTATATAAAACATGAGAACAAAAATTATAAGCATTTATTTCCTCTCTGTTATAACTGGACAAGTTAATTTGGTTTTAGGCTCGTTCATATTCATTAAATAAACGTTTGGTTATAAATTTAGTATTCTCGTTTTTTTTTTAAGAGTAAAAATTCCTCCGTGCGTGAACAATTCATCTATTCCCAACTCGAAGAAGGTGCATCTGTACAATCATTAATGATCCTCCTTATCTAAGTCATCATCTAATAAATGGCCACCAATACAAGAAACAGAAAGCAAATTTAGAGACAATTCTATTCGTAAGAAAAAAAAACATCAAGGAGGAATGCTTCTTTTCAAAAGAAAAAAAAAACTTGAGAAGGTTTGGTTAATCAGTGGGGAACCCTCTCAGCGGTTTCGCAAATTTAATCCACCATACCTAATCTAAAACTGTATTAGACCATTCTGCCTATATTTCCGACAATTCTTTTATATTCATTTTATTTAAAACGAACAAATAATAGGATTATATATATTCGCACTTGGAACTACTTAGATATTTGATATTATTGAATAATGAGACATATTTTGAAATATGTGAAAAAAGATTGAAAAAATAAATTATATAAAAAGGTCAGGATAGCAGAGCGCCATCTAGAGATGCTCATGTGAGCACGGTCAGGATATGCCTTTTATAAAAATATATTTGTAAATAAATTAAATATTCATTGAATATTGATAGAGTAACTTCTTACCGTTTCAGAGTTTCAAGAGAGAGAAGGAATGCTTTGAGCATTCCACCGAAGAAAGATCTCGAATCGAAGACCAGAATATAAGATGACATTTAAAATATATACCGCTATTATTTTCTTAGGGAAGAGAATACGAGGCATTGTATTCCTAACCCAACGTATAAAAGGCAACAAAGAATTAATGTTCGTTGCACACATCAAATTACTATTAATACCAAGTTCTAGAAACTTATTGCCATCTTTCATTTCGCGCTATTCATATATCATCACCTCTCGACCAGAGAATGTGGGCATTAAATCCAACATGAGGCGAACCCTACACACACAAAAACAAGTCTCCCATATTCCATCTATCAAAAGAACGATCAATTATCCAGATATCCATTTATTTCGCTGAGGGGAAATAAAATAAATAAAAACACTCTCACCTAATCGGATTGGCGAAGGGCAAGTTCGGCAGAGTGTGAAGATGGGATAAATACCATTAATATCCTCGACTTGTTCATTCACACTTGGACAGTTTAACGAGTAATTAATCTATGATTTATTAATCCAATAATAATTTGTGGAAAATGTTAACACGACTATAAACAAATTAATGTCAATCTATTTATAATCAACGTCATTATTATCTATAAATTAGGGCTGAATCTGGTTGAAATGTACTCACAGTTGACAACCTTTGAATTCGTTCAAGATCGTTATTTATAATTCTGTATATTAAAAAAGAATATTCTGACCGCTTAAGTGAGCAATTAAGATGGTAAAGCGCCACTTAGTGGAACAGAAATCAAATAAACTTTGATTTAGCTTGCCATGCAATTTGGCCAATCCATTTTCTTGGTTTAATAATAAAAGCCAATCACGAACGCATTGTGATGCGATTAGATTAGACAGTCAGCGTGGTGCAGGCTGTACTTCAACGAACTATATATATGATCCAAGAAGCTTCCTGAGAAATCAAGAAATGAGAATTTATGACCAAATTTGGGTCAATATCCGTGATTTTGAGTTTAGAGTGTGTGTTGAGGAGTAGTAAAGAACGAATAGAAAAACTGGAAATTCAAAATGAAAATCTCACAATCATGAATAGAGAGATCCGAAACATATGGGACATTTTCTTCCTATCAATCTTGGCAGAAGTAATCTCAGCCTCATTACCAAATGCCTCTGAATTCTCACATATTAAAGAAATGAAACTACATCAGCTTCTGTAAAATTGAAAAGTCCGACTGAATTCCATTCTTCCATCAATAAATTCGAGAGATTTCATGATATCTATACGGACACTTAGAAAACAAAATACCTGTTTGGAAAATTAAGATTTTTAAAAATAAATAGAATTTGAGAACTCATGAAATAAAATCACCTTGTCGTAAACACTAACATGCTTTTCGGAAATCTTCGAATTTTTCTAAGGGTAATTGTAGGCAATTTTAGTGTCTTAAATTTGTTTATTGCAAAAAATTGTTCGATAGATGGATAATCTATTATGTGATTATTTTTAGACAAGAACCATTCTTTTATAGAACCGTTTCAATATGTTGATATTTATTCAACCTTTAAAATTTGCCTGAGTGTTCACATTTAAAATTCAAATAAAGAAGAAATTACTTCCAATTCAAATAAGCATTGAAGATCAATAGGTAATAGGTGCCGATAATATAAATTGTATTTAATATTTATACTAGAATGTGTAACCAGCTGAGGATTTAAATAATTTGAAGCATTTCTTTATCTTTGCTTAATAAATTTAAGCAGATACCTTTTGATATTTTTGGGGAGAATAATATCTATAATCAATATATTTTAAATCTAATTTATTTTAAATAAACATAATGCACTTATTTCTCTTAATGATATTAGTAACCCCTCCTCAAATAATTCCTTCTGACCCATATATCATTAGACTGATCACAAAATTGAAAATTGTAGGTTACATATTTAATTATTAACGATTTTTCTCTCTAAAAAAGGATCTTAATTAAAGGTAATTAGTTATATACGGTAATTAAATAATCTTAGGACAAAATCTGCTAATTATGAAAAATATTGCTTAATTGGGAAAATATATTCTCGACAGAATAAATGTTGTTATAATTTATACTCAGAATCACTATCTTCTAAAATGTGATAAAAAAGCATATTTGTCGAACCTTTGAAATATATATAGATTTCATTCTCAATAGAGTAAATTTTCTAAAATAAGAATATGCTGACACAACGTCTATTTTCAAATAAAGAAGCCTTCTAAAAGTTAAATCCTCTTCAATATATATAAATGATAAACAAAACGGCTTCAAAGGTTAGTTTCTTGTTTTATTCTCTATTCATCTCTAGCTCTTTAGGGTGGATAACCCTTATAGGGGAGTATATGCTTGCTATAAATTGGATTAACGACCAACCTCTAGTTATGGATATGTAAATGAACCCCGTTACATTTTGTAATTTTAATAAATCAAGTTAAATTCTATAAGTAATAAATCTCTACTTACAGGAAGTTACGGTTGCACATCTTGTAGTATTCCATACTGCCTACAGGAATGACCAGATATTGTATTCCTGGCCAAAACCTATAGATTTGCATGCGGTCTGTGCCAAATAGGCAGATGTTGCAGCCCATACGCCATACAATAGGTTTCCAAGATATTGCATCTTAAACCAAGATATTGCATCTCGAATTCCGCTAAAGGAATTTCCATAATACAAATGCTTAGATCAAGATAATGCAGCCCAGGTTCTTTCTGAAAAGGTTTTCATGGAATTGGTGCTTAGAGCTAGATATTTCGGCCTAGGTTTCGAAAATAGTTTCTCATGGAATTCATTTTAGAGAAAGATAAGGCAGCCCAAGTTTCGCCAAATAGGTTCTCATGAAATTCGTTTTTAGAGCAGGATAATGCAGCCCAGGTTTCACCAAATAGGTTCTCAAGAATTTCATTTTTAGAGTAAGATAAAGCAGCCCAAGTTTCGCCAATTAGGTTCTCATGAAATTCATTTCCAGAGCAAGAAAAGGCAGCCCAGGTTTCGCCGAATGGGTTTCCATGAAAATCATGCTCAGAAGCAAGATAATTTGGCCCAGGTTTCGCCTAATATAATGCAATCTACGCCAAAGATCATATAATGCAGACCATAAGCAGCCAAAAAGGTTTCCACATGGCTCACCGCTTTGTGCATAATATTGTAGCATAACCTCGCCAAATAGGTTTCTTGAGGTTCATGTCAAAGACCAGTTGTTGCAACTTTGTCGAAGTCTTCTAATATTTCAAAGAAGGATATAAGCTCCGTAAAAAAAGAAATGCGTTCATATTTTTCATTTACAAATTATACATTTCTAAATAATTTTTAAAAGGCAGCGGTTATTTTCTCTTCATAAAAATTTTGAAATATAACATTCCTTAAAATTGAACATTTTAAACCATTGTAATATACAAGTACAAGTAATATAATATGATTAATTAAAAAATAATTATGTTCGATTCTTACTTCAATTATAATTTTTAAACATCTTTACAAAGAGTAAATTTTGCGTTTTTTTATATTATAGGATGATTTTATATCACTTTCATGGATAATATATGATTAAGTTGATCTCAATTAGTGTACTATTCCTTGAGGCAAATATGCCGCATTAACACTTGGTTCGAAGCATCTTTTCGAATCAAGACAGCAGCGGAATTGTTCTTCCAATCAGTTTATTCAGAAGGTTTAATTTGATTCTAGAATAACACGAGTTGTAAGGTTGTTCTATAATTTGAATATTAGCGAGTTAACATCACGCATCACAGTAGATATCACCTTAGAGTAGTTGATAGTAAGGTAAGGTTATTCATAGCATATTTCTTTGTTTCAACTTTCATCGAGAGAGAGTGGGATCCATTGTTTCTCCGTTCGCGTGACTACAAGAATTTCGCTTAATCACACTACCGGAACATTTGAGGATTTAAATGTATTATACCATTAACCATTGCTTCGTCAGAATTGACAGCACATTGATCTTCGAATCATTCAGTAAATCAGGTGGTATCGTTAGTTTTTTGATTGGCGTAACTTTCGCCGAATCGTCCTAAATACGATAGATATTGTTTATTCGTTTTCACGGTCTTCTATTTGCTTCGTTGCATCTTGTTTTTGCAACTACTCTTGCAAATATCAAAAGTAAACTTAAATAATTAGAGAAAGACAAATTAAAAGTAAACATTGAGTCAATAACCTCAAAATGGTTTTAAACAAAATATTAACAATTGTTATGTTACTAGGAAATTCAAATTTCTATACATTTTAAAAATTATTTTCAATAAAAATTGAGAGGTAGTATATTTGAATGCCGTGAATTTAGTTATATATATTATATTATTAAAATTATATATACGCGCCAGAGAGATTTACAATATATTTAATTCTAAAAAGAAAAGTATCAAGTTTAATTTAATGAATAAATAAAATTAAGTGATTAACAGCTAAATTTCGTATATATATATATTAAAAATGGCATATCCTGACCAGGAGCACATGTGCTTTAGAGAAGGCAGAGCGCCTTTTTATCTTTTATTTTTTCTTTCGTTTTTTAATATATATCTATATAAAATATTAAATATATAAAGTTTCAGGATGATGATATTCATGTACCGAAAGAGGCGAAAGAGTGTATCTTTTGTTTGTTTAGAAATATTCTTAGAGCACTAATTATCTTTAATTTTGAAAATCATATCTAATTACTTTTATTTTATCTAAATATTTAATGGAGGTAGCAATACTGCGCTGCCTCACCTTTCTAATCCGCGCGACCATTAAAGATTTCCTTTCTGCCCAAAACACTACTTAAGAAAAACAGAATTTCTAGTTTCGGATTTTGTCAAGCCAATTCTGACTCTTTTACTCACATAGAAACCTTATTTGCCGATAATGGTTGAATACCATTGGCTATAGACGTTCTCCCCCAAATTTTTGCGATATTTTCTTTAACTCCGGAAAGAAATCGATGCCCACATTTGATGATTCTTCGTGGCCACCTAGGTTATTTTCTCTTCATAGGCATTTCATTTGTCAGTTATATGGACCCTATTGTGCTTCATAAATATATTCGAAATATTATATATAAATAAATATTTGATATTGGCAAATTATGCGAAATTATTAATTAAATAACCTATTTTTGATCAAAATTAAAATATATTTTATCCTATTTTTGATCCAAATATGCCGTTTTTATTAATATACTAGGCGAATGACCCGGCTTCGCCCGAGAAATCCCTTGGGTGCAATTTCCTTTATACTAAAAGTATATCAATAATAAATATTAGAAGTGCCATAGAATAGCAATACAGAAGTAACACATGAACTACAGGAAAAAAGTGTGTGTGATGGCAAAAATTGTATTATATTAGTGTTTAGGTATTTGATTTTATTAATATAGTTGATATAATAATATATATTTATATTATATATAATATAAATGAGTTTTTAAAATTGTAAAAAAAAAAATGCATCGGCCGGGAATCGAACCCCGCGTGGCAGGCGAGCATTCTACCACTGAACCACCGATACTTTAAAAAAATGGCCATATTTAGGTATTCATTCCATTCCGGATTAGTCCGCGTAGAAAAAAGTTCTTCAAATGAAAAAAAGAAATAGCCAAAAATACTAATCAAAATGCAGCCGAAATTTTCCTCAGGTTTATAAAAAGCGACATGCAAAATTTGGTACCAATTGGTTCAGTAGTTTTTGAGTTTATCGCGAAACAGACAGACATTGACTTTTATATATATAGAGATATATATACATGTATACTTAATACCTTTGAATATTTTCTTACCCTGTAAATACGTTTGGAAACTCTTTTTTTTTTCAATGCTTACACACTAGGAATTTATTAAAAATAACCTAAATTTAGAAATGTAAAATTGAACCTTTTGATGAGAGACCGCTAGAATGCCCCTGGCCTCTCCTGGGGGATATTCACTCTAATTGGAGATTGGATTAGTTCAGTTCAAGTTTATTATTTTGGGAATAATATAATAGAAGGGGTTCTTTCAAAACTATTTATTCTGATATATATGAAACCTAAATTATTCATAACAAATTATTTTAGAAAATCGTATATGTATTTATTTCGCCTATTTTGTCTATATATATTTAAAATATCGATTCAAAACATTCTATTAAATGAATAGATTTAATTATTTTTTCACAAATTCTATGAAAACCAACCTGTATGAATTTTTTTCTGGGATTACACTAATAAAAGGTAAGTTCACTAAACATTTTTTTATCTCCAAATATTCAACAGAATAATATATACATATTTATTATTCACATAAAGAATATAAGAATGTATATAATATTTTTTACCACAAAAAATCATATTTATTTATTTCTACGCATTAAGATTAAATGAAATGTGCGAATATGAACATATTTCTTATTAAAGAGAAAACGAAAATATAGGGTGGTGAGTTTCTTTTATTAAAATTACAAGCTTTCAAGCAAAATGCTTTTCATCGGGTAATCCAAAATATATATATATATGTGGAGAGGTAAATACATCCACCTAAGTAAGATTTGAAAATTAAAATTAAAGCGGAATTGCCACGAACAAGCACGCATCAACACACCCAGAGAGCGAGCGAGAAATTCAGTTTAAAATAAGTTTAAAACAAATAAAATATATACATAATTCGGGAAAACACTTGAGGTTAAACTTCCCTATGCGGGGTCCATGCTATATATAGCAAATAAAATATATACATAATTCGGGAAAACACTTGAGGTTAAACTTCCCTATGCGGGGTCCATGCTATATATAGCATGGACCCCGCATAGGGAAGTTTAACCTCAAGTGTTTTCCCGAATTATGTATATATTTTATTTGTTTTAAACTTATTTTAAACTGAATTTCTCGCTCGCTCTCTGGGTGTGTTGATGCGTGCTTGTTCGTGGCAATTCCGCTTTAATTTTAATTTTCAAATCTTACTTAGGTGGATGTATTTACCTCTCCACATATTTTTTTTTTTTTTTTGGATTACCTGATGAAAAGCATTTTGCTTGAAAGCTTGTAATTTTAATAAAAAGAAACTCACCACGCTATATTTCTTATTATTTTTTTCAACCCACGTAACAATACTACTTTTTTAAAATGTATAATCACAATCCTTTAATAAAAACAACCCTTATTTAAGGTGTATATATACTCATTAATATATTCTTTAGAAGAGATATCTCAAAGGAATAGAGCTAAATACCTGACCTGATTTTACCTTTTTTTTTTCCTTAACCAGAAACAAAATATATCTGACCTAAGGCCTAACCACATAGAATTATCTCATTCACAAAGTTGACAGGTCAAGTCGTGATCCATTATAATGAAGAAGAGTGAGAATATATCGTTTTTTTTTAACTAGCCTGAAATGGTCGTCCTCAAACACGTTTGGGAGATTTATTTAAAATTTATTGCAACCATCCTTTACACACGTTAAACGAAAGAACGCAAGATTTAGTATGGCTAGGTATTCAGGGAACTCGAACATGACAATCTTACATGACGTTTATGAGGATTAGTAGTGATTAGACACACATGGTGTGAGTAATTGATATATTACCTTTTCCAGATTCTATTAATGATGAGGGATATTTTATTTGATTGTAAACGACTTTATTAACACTGCATACCTGATATATTTTATTAGAAATATATCCAAATATATTATCTGGTAAAACGATATTCAGTGTTAAATTTATAGTGAAGGTCTTTGAGCTAGCTTTTTCTTTTTTCCTATTCAACTATTTTTGGTTTATCAACTAATACACCCTATTATATAGTCCTTTTATTCGAGAAATAACTCGTGGTCCACTCTCGGACACTAAATATTAAATGGTCAATAATAGAAATATATACGTAAAAGAATATTTTAAAAATGAAAAAGGTCAGTTGTTGATATTAGAAACAAATTAGGCATATCCTTACCATTAACATAAAATTGAAGAAGAGCCCACCAAAAAACGCACATGTTCGTGGTCAGGATATGCATAAATGTTTTTAAAAATATACTCATTTTATAAAATCTATCTTTCTAGTATTGAATAGTTGAATACGGCCATTATAAATAATCAATGATTTATGGGTCGATCAGGATGCCGATAGCACTCAGTAGAATCTTAGAGTTAAAACCAAACTTGAGATAATTTATGGCTCAACTCTTCAAGGTAGTTCGAGTTGAAAACTTGATATTTTATATTTAGGACTCCCCCACGGGTTCAAAACAATCGCTTTAAATATAAAGTTTCAACTGTTAGCTATTTAAGTTAGAATAGTGGCACATTTATAAATATATATTTAATTTATCTCTATAAATAGATACACTCATGGATAAAACTTAGAAAGTGGAACCTCTTCGAAGTTACTAGTCGTTTTTTTGAAGAAGAAGAAGATATAAACAATTTTTTTCATACTTGGTTATCTCGTCTGTCTTCCATTTTGGGAGTATTCTTATTTTATAATGATATATATTTTAAATCTGAATTCATGTTTAAATGCCTGATATATTAACCGAAAATGCCGGATATATATATAAGCAGATTTTCCTTGTCTCACACGAACCTTTCAAATTTATACACAAATATGCAACAAAATATTTGTAAAAAAATGCATAACTGATATATTTCCATAAACAATGAATAAAAATACACAACATATATACAAAGATCTAAATAATCTATAATTAATATCAGAATTAACTGAATTGACTGCTCTTTTACGAGCTAACATCTGACCACTAAAATATTTATGAATTTTAATATAAAATCAAAATAATCCTATTAAATGTAACTTCATTATTACACGATTGTGGATTTCGAAAAATTACAAAAGTCATATAACGCCGCAACTCTTTTATTCACCTGATCAAAGAAGGTTTTCGAGCAAGCCCTTCTCCAGCTATCTAGAAGGTATAAACAAGGCGATAGAGAGAGAAATTATATAGCAATATTAAAACGCAAATAGATTTTTATTTAAAATATATAATCTCTATCTCTCCATTACCTTGTTTATACGTTTTAGTTAGCTGGAGAAGGGCTTGCCCGAAAGCTTTCTTTGATCAGGTGAATAAAAGCAGTGTCGCGCATTTATATAAATTTTGTAATTTGTATGGAACCATTAGGTCGGGTTTTGGTCTCAAACGATATGCCGGCGCTCTAATCAATTCCATTTTGTGGCCCGAGCCAGCGCGTCGTCATTCTTGGACCATAGCCTTCCTTGTCACTTTAAACTTCTAAAGGATTATTTTTTCCTTCATATTTTACACCAAATAACAAAACCAACTTCGAATATTTTCATAGTTTCAATTGAAAAAAGTGTAATTACAATTAAAAGAAAAATTACATTAAAATTCGCATTTTCCTCCTTCAACTAATAATGTATTACATTTTTCATAGGAAATTCAGCACTGTGTCCATTCAGCTAGGAGAAGAAGATGGGAAAGAAAAAAGTGGGACACACATGTCTGAGGCAACATGATCGCATTAAGTTGACAACCATGTCGAAGGACAAGATGTCTCCCTCACATGTCTATTTCACCATGTATAGACCTTTATTTTAAAATGGTGTTTTGAAATATTTTTACTTTGCTTAAAAGTCAATATATCATATTAGATTGTTTTATGTATGGATTTGATTGTTCACTCAAATAGAAAATATTACAAAATTAAAAGGTTTGATATATTATTATATAATTATCAATCCAACCATGTACGCATCATGTACGCATAATAAAATATGCAACGGTTTTGAGATTTCTTTTTGGTTTATATAAGGAGATTAGTCTTCAGGTAAATCCTGAAATAAAAACACAGTTGGGGAGTTGTTGGGGAAGGCGTATCATTTTATTTTTGAAGTTATGCAAGCTTACAACAAAATATCCTCTTAAACTGCTAATTACAATTTTCAAATTCATTTTTCTCGTAATATTGTAATTAGCTAATTATATAGTAAAATTTGCATAGAAAGATACACTTTATTCGATAGTCATTTGTTCTTTTATTTTGTATGTAATTAGATACAAATATTTTACCTGATACAAATAATATTTATATTTCTAAATTCAAGGTATTTATCATTAAATAAAATAATATCATATAGTAAAAAGTATACTTTCATATATTTATCCTGGGAATTAGGCATTGGATAATTTAATATTTACATACAAATCAATATAACATTTTTATTACTGTATAATTTATCATTCTTTCAATTGACAGAATGCAAAAATCTTTCAAGGTTGAGAAAAACGTATTTTACTCAAAATAAATATTTACTTGTAACTTGAAAAAGGTTGGCGTTCCATCAATAAAAATATTGAAATAATAAAAACACTTTTATGATCAAATATATACGTTTTCGATGAAAAAAATTATATTATTTATCTTTGAAAATATATCGCAATTATATATTCTAAAATATTATACAAAGTCGATTTATTGAAAACATTCTCGATATCAAAAAATTACCATATTTATAAAAATATACGATATTTTACGATACAATATACCTGGAGAAGATATTAATATAGGTTTAGGAGCTCAACACAAACAATATGTAATGCTATAAAATATTTCAGCATACACTCGAGTAAATAACATTTCCCTATTTTCTCGGCGACTCTGAAATACAATATACATCTTGATAGGAAATTCTCAATGGAATATTTTATCGGAAAAGATATAAAATGTTGTTGGTTGTTTTTAAAGTTAAAATCGAAATAAAGCCAATAGTTTCAAATTTAAAATACGAAAGTTTCTTTAAAAAATCATTGGCAAATATAATAAATAAACAAATATATTTTTAGGAATATTCCCTTTCACAATATTTCGGCTGAACACTATGAGTAAATAGATAACATATATACACAAATTATTTTTACATTTAATTATATTTATGGCCAACGCTAAGCCTATGGCATCAGTTAGTTGTAGAGAAGATCTTTTACACATACATGACTGTATATAATTTACTGCTAACATCTTTTAGCTGATTAATTTTAATAATTAATAATAAAATGAGTAATTAAGAGTCATTGAGATAGCCTACACTCACTAAAATCACAACCCTAAACTTAGAAAACTGGAAAGCGCCCAGCTGGAGACCATGGTTTCGTGCTTACGGATCTCATCATTGTATGGTGGGCTTTTATTCCATGAGATCCAAAGATATCAATGGTAATCTCCTCGATCCGCCAAAGAGGTGTTAGGCTGGTAGCGTGGTTGGACGAAATATACGACTGAAATATAGTAATAATTTTTACAGAAGGGGATTGATCGAAAAAAATTGAGTCGTCTTTTTTTGTTAAAATAGACGCTATAACTCTAAGCGCTATATCTTTACCATATCCGAAAACTAGCAGCCTCATGTCGGTAACAAAACCGCAACACCAGCTCTTGAGAACTGACTAGCGCCCCATGGGAGTCAGGCTATGTTATCGACCCGGGTTGGCTATTTGCGTATACTGTCAATAGATGGAGCTTATATTTGGCTCGGAAGCAATGCACTGGCGCATCAACGGTTCGATAAACACTACCAAAATGAAGTTATTGAGGCTTGCAATTTTAATGCACAAGCTGTAAAGAGATTATTTATAGCCTATCAATTTCTTTGTCGCCACAGTTGTTTAAAATTCAAATTCGCCACTCAGAAAAATACACGGATGAACAACATGTTAAAATGTAAGAAGTATTATAAATACTTCAATTCTATATAGACTATTATAAATTCATCGAAAATTTCCTTTCCACTATTCAAACAAAAAAGTAATTATGACTTTTTCTACTCAGTAATTTCTTGTTTGTACACGTACATGAATAAAAAGTTGGAAAGATTATCAATATATTTAAGATTCCAATAAATGTACCAAAACACAGGGTGGCATCTGAAAATAGATTTTCTAAACCAAGATCTCTAATTTATTCATTAAATTGCTCTCCGTTAATATTTAACCGAGGTCTTCACAGTTTCCAAATACAGCAAATCTAATTTCGGAAACTTTTATCCCCGCACCATCTCCTGGCATAAAAAATGTCGGTGGGAGAAGATGAAATATCTAATTACCTGAGATCAATATATTTATTGCACTTCTCCTTTGTGGGCTTAACAAATATCATCAGGTATGATTCGCTAGTTTACACAATGTTCTATAATGATTGTCTGAACACGTATATATGTATATTGAAAATATAAAATATTCTCATAGACATTTTATTATAATATAACTGTTTTTTAAATTTATGAAAGATCACTATTTTCAAAATTATATTATTTCAGATATCAAACAAATATATAATTTTAATTAATATTCATATAAGTTAAATAGGTATTTTTTATATTATTTACTAAAATGAATATTTAATTTGATAAAATTTGTAAATTATTATAATTGAAATATATGGTATCAATAGTATTTTTAGAAATATATAAATTTTATAATGATAAAGGCATCTCCTGATCGTACAAATAGAAATTGCTGATGGGTTGTGGCTTCTATCGGAATTAATATAAACGAATCGTTCAATTATTCCATATTTGCTCAAATACCCATTCTTTATTAATCAATAAAAGTTAACCAGGTACGCGTTTCGGGCTGTTGGCCCTTATCAGGATGGTGCAGGCTCTACCTCTAAAACCAAAATTATTTTGGTCCCAGAGGTTTCTTGAGAAATCAAGAAATAGGTATTTAAGGCCACACTTGTGAAAAAATATGTGAAAAAAAATAAATAAAAAAGGCCAGGAGTTTTGAAAAATTATTTTATTATTATTTTTAATTATATTTATATATATACTTTTTTAGGGTGTTCGAATCGTGTAATTGGAAGTTACTGATGGTTTGCACCATCTATTGAAAAAAATATATTTCTAATCCTTGATTTATTATATTAACAATATAAATTATTAGCCGAATATATTTTATTTACAAATTTACAAACGCCAACTACAGTTGTTGTTCGATTAAAATTTTTAATTTTCTTTAATTTCACCATTAATTCCGTAAATTATTCTTTTTTATCTTTAAATGTAAATATATATTATAATTAATGCTAATTGGAATTTTTATAAGCAAAATGTTAATTAAAAATAAATATTTAGCATTTCAAAATTGTAAGAACTGTTGGAGATGACCACAGTATCGATGTTACCGCATATAGCCATTTACATGTTCAGGCATAGTAGAGGGCTCTTTAAAGTTGTGTTTTAGCCAATATTGCATTATTCTGTGAAACATCGTCAAAGTAGCGAAGATTCGATCTGAGTACCCTGCGAATCTCTCTTATTCCCTGATGACTAATCCGTATGGCGGAAGTGGAGAAATTCCAGCAATTTCCGGCAGTAGGGGCCTAGGCTTGTAGTTTTGGCCAAGACAATGGCTTGGTTGATTGGAGTCCTCTTAGATGTCCTTGTAGGTCCCACGGCTATTGTTGCGACTCTAGAGGATTAGGTGTCGTGAATAGCACTGTTACAAATTACATCACTTAGTTAAATTCTGTCGGTCTCACACCGTAGTTTGGCGACCTCGCCGGTACAATGAAAGTAGATCGCTTGCATTTACAACAATTCCCTCAATTTCCACAGGTTTACGAAGATCTAGTTTAGCTGGCATTATGTCGCAAATTCCTTGCAAATTAGTTTTCTTACAATACCTTATTCAATTCGGAATTCTATATATTATAGTTGACAGGATATTTATTATCTTACACACAGACTTCACAACTCTGTTGTTAAACCTATTGGTGCCTTTAGTTCTTTTGTTTCATTGATATATAAGTGGTTTATCGAATTTAAATGCCTTTCTCTCACACTTTTATTTCCCTTCATTGTTTTCTATTCGCGTTCGCGTATAATATAAATATAGACACCTATAAATTAGATAGTAAAAATGCATATATTGAATTGAATAAAATTTTTATTTGCCAATATTTAATAATATAATTATATAATATTGCGCCCAATAGCCAACCGAACTATTGGCAAATGAATGTTTTATTCAATCCAATATATGCCTTTTTACTCTCTAATGATTTAAGTATGGATTGCTCTATTTTCAGAACACCTATATATTATTCATAAATAAACTTAATCAATCACTCGAAATTAAAATTAAACCTCCCATGAAATATCTCTCCGAAAAATAGGTATTTGGACCTATTCAGAAAATTGACTTTTATTTGTGTTTAGGTTAAAAAGGCCAGCCGTTTTGTATATTACAAATTTGGACTGTTCATAAGAGATATTACTGTGATAGATATAGAGCAATTAACCCCATAATTATGTGGCTATAATATTTATTTGAACCGTTTTTATATATAATTGATTCTTTGAGCTTCTTTATTAACGTCTTTCAGCGGATAGAAAAAAAAACTGATATTACAGCTACACTAAGAAATTTAGTAATCTATCTTTTTGATATTCATTTTAGACTGGTGTTTTATAGTTTATAGATAATTATACTCAAAGCGAAATGCCCATCTATATTTTGGCCGTAGATTTCACCTAAAATCTTTGTTAGCTAAATATACCTATGTCAGAAGGTGAGGATTTTATTTGATATCCTGTATATATGATAGAGTCCGTCTAGACTAACGACGGCTTTAGATTAACGCCATGGTCTCTAAGTTAACGCTTTTCAGTTTGTCAGAGCAGGTGTTGTGGCTTTGTCAAAAACCGGATTTCGCTAGTTTGCGGTGACTATCAATAGATGCCGTCTTATTGACGCAAGTGGCTATCTTTAATTTCATTTATATGTTTGTCTATCGTTATTAAATAGTTAGATTGACATATGAAGGTAACTCCCGTCCTCAATGCGTGGTAGTTAGATAGGTTAACTATGTATGTTTGACTAGAGAGAGAGATAGAGATAGAGCCAACGCTGAAAAGCTAGTAGAATGAGCCATTCGGATAAAGCAGCATATTATCGAGAAAGAAAGAAAATGAATTTTGTATTAATTTATACATTCCTAACAACCACAGATCGGATTTAATTATTTCCAATTATCTGACGGTTTTGGATTTAGTCAGATAGAGTAAAATAGTTTGACTATAGCTGAATCTTTAACACGATATACAAAACAGAAAACAGCGCGGAGGATTAAATTCAAAAAATTAAAATAATATCTTAATTAGTATTTTCAACAGAAAGGAATTAGACGCATTGGGTTCCTAAGTATCATATAGCTAATCAATATTATCACAAGAGTTTAGTTCAAGTTCTTGGAAAACTTTAAAAAGAAAGTAACAGTATAAATAAGCCTGATTTGTGAAAATGCCATACATGGATCAAACAAACGTGCATAAACATTTCATCCATTCTTTATTTGAATAAATTCTATTCCTAAGGCCTGCGCGTGGCATTCTTATTGTGAAGAGAAAAACGATTTTATTCGCTACCATGAAATATTTGAGTTATTTAACGATGTCTCTATCATATTCTGTTTGCCCTTCTAAACTTGCATTGTAAAATATATTCCCAAAATTTTTAAAAATCATTTTAATAGCTTGAATTGAATATTTGAAGGTAAAAGAGTATATTATTTGACTAGTGACTAGTTCAATATATATATATATTCAGTGTTCTGATATATTCTAACGTCATTACATTTATATATTAAGTAGATATATTTCATATATTTTTGTTTTGTATAATTTTTAAATTCAAATTGAATCCAGCTTTCGGTTGAAACATCGCGTGGAAACGTAAAAGAATCCTAGGTATATTTCCAAAACATTTCCATATCTTTATTTTATTTTTATATTGGCAAAACCAGAAGAATATTTGTTCGAAAAGAGGATAAAATTATTTTTTTTTCGAAATTATTTTCTTCGAGGATTTTTTTTATTTCATGAAATAAATATATCTCTCGTTATTAAAATATCGTTAATTTCCAGTAATGTAGGAACTACAGAAGTGGCCTGTGAGATATGGCCGAAGACATATTCAATGAGAGTACGGAAGTCCCATCCCTCACCGCAAGTACTTAATTACTCAAGCTTATCATTCTCCGTGCCGAGAATATCAATTTCTCTGTGGAGGGAGGAATTTGTCCCTTCACTCACTCCATCATACTTTCCCTCAAGTCCTTCTTCCCTAGTTTACAAGTCCAATGTTATTGATACTTATCTCAGTACTGACAATGGCAAGATATTTTTTCCTTCACTCACTCCATCATACTTTCTCTCAAGTTCTTGTCTTCTAGTTTACAAGTGTTCCCGTCTTATTGGTATTAATACTTACCCTAAGTACTGACTCTGGGTAAGTATTTGACTCTTCACTCACTCCATCATACTTTCCCTCAAGTTCTTGTCTTCTAGTTTACAAGTGTTCCCGTCTTATTGGTATCAATACTTACCCTAAGTACTGACTCTGGGTAAGTATTTGTCTCTTCACTCACTCCATCATACTTTCCCTCAGGTCCTTTCTCTTGTTTTAGAATCCGAAATTATTGTAATCGAACTCGGGTTCTCTGGCTGAGTGGTCCTCAAGTCCTTTTTCTAAGTTTAGAATCTGTTATTATTGTAACTTATCTTGAGTCTTCTGGCTGAGTGGTATTTGTCCCTACACTCACTCCATCACACTTACCTTTAAGTCCCTTCTCTAGTTTTAGAATCTGTTATTAATATAATTTATCTCGAATTATGACTGAATGGTATGTGTCCCTCCAACCACTACAGCATACTATTCTCTAAGTACTTCTCAAGTTCATTCATCAATGATTTTTAATTATTGCTATTAATTAAACCGTGTACCCATTTACTGCTCATTATAACTATGAGAGGTGGCTGAATATAGCCGAAGTTTCTAATATTAGTATAGAAAATGTCACCAGGAAATGTAGAAACAGTTGGATATATGCATTCCCGAAGTGTGCTTAAATATTAAATGGTATCTTCACAGCTGATGATATTATGCTTGTGTGTAAGGATCTTTTAAAATAGACCAATAATACCTATTAATATTAAACTCGCCTTAGTGCCTTTTTATTATGATCATATTATTCGAGCTCTAATAATAGTCACATAAAAATTATCTAAATTAATAGAAAATTGAATATTTATGATTATTTTGAGAATATTTCAAAGCGATAAAATGTCACTGGATATTTCAAACATGTGAACCACATCAAGAAGTAATAAAAAAGAAAAAAAATAATCGGCTTGGAGGGCACGGCGAAACCTTCATTCCAATAACACTGGTCAACAAGATTTTTGCACAAGAGAACCTGATTATGTTTCTAGTGTAACTTTTCATGCTGAACTCAAATATCTAATCAGAAATTTCCCATCACCTATGGTTTTTGCGTGACGGTCATTTTTTTAGTATTGGGATAAATACACTAAAAATTGCAAACAATGTCACGTAACTGGTTTATAAAAAAATATTTTTCTTTGTCCACAAAGAAATAGCATCATATCTACATGTCCTGAATCCAAATATACCATTAGTTTTTTTCTATTACACAATATTTCTGAGATACACCTACTTGAATTTGGAAATATTGTTAATATATAGGCATATATGAACGAAACATTTATTTATTGAAAAGCAGTGACAGTGGATTTTCTTCTATACTTTGCTTGTGGTAGATCCCTCTTGAGTGTCCAGCAGTCGTCGGCAAGCATAGCGGGACTCCATTTACCTTGGAACCGCTTCTCCATGCTTGATATAGCTTGATGAAACCTCTCACCATGCTCATCGCTAACTGCGCCAAGATTGTCTGGAAAGAAATCTAGATGTGAATGCAGGAAATGGATCTTGAGGGACATGTTACATCCCAGTGCCTTGTAGGAAAGCAACATCAACTCGGTAATTTTCAACCTTGACACTTCCTAAGAAGTTTTTGCAAACGTTTCTAAAGGAATTCCATGCTGCTGCTTCAACTTCATTCAAACTATTTTGAAAATTTCTATCCTGCTGCAATTCTCGAATCTGAGGTCCAACGAAAATGCCTTCTTTAATCTTCGCTTCACTTATACTAGAAAAATTTTGTTTTAGGTAGGCAAATCCACTGGCATTTCGATCCATTGCCTTGACAAAGTTCTTCATTAATCCCAGTTTAATATGTAATGGTGGTAAGTAAATATTTTCTGAATCGATCAGGGGTAGATTTGCAATATTTTTATATCCTGGAGTAAAGATTTTACGGTTTGGCCAGATTTTTTTAATGTAATGCCTTTCCCTATCTCTGCTATCCCACTCACACAGAAAACAACAAAATTTTGTATATCCAAGCTGTAATCCACGCAAGAGAGTAACGACTTTCAAATCGCTGCATATTTTCCAACCGTATCTTTCATATTCTATCTTTTTCAAAAGCAGTTTCATGTTTTCGTAAGTCTCTTTCATGTTGGATGCATGTATTTATCCCAATACTAAAAAAAGATCGTCAGGCAAAAACCATGGGTGATGGGAAATTTCTGATTAGATTTTTGAGTTCAGCATGAAAAGTTACACTAGAAACACCATCAGGTTCTCTTGTGCAAAAAAAAAAGGTTTTTTTTGTAGACCTGTGTAATCCGGAAGAAACATTGACTATGGTCAGAACATATGGGAGTAGTTCTAACTCCTTTACCTACATTCCTTGTAGCTTCAGAACAAAAAGAAAACCAAAATACACTGGAATTCTATCATAGAAATCTAAATACAAAACACGACAAGGATGATACCATAATCCGCATAGATTATTATATTAATATAAACAAAACGACAAACATTCCCTATAAAGAAAGTATTTATATATAAACAACACTCGCTATAACGAACAGTTTCCAAAAACCTTTTCACTAGAGACAAGAAGGTTTTCAGAACTCTAAATGTATGTATTTTAGATAGTTTAAACTGTATTATTAAATTTTATATTTGGAATATTTCAAAAGAGAAAAACGAAATATACATTTTATAATAATGAACATTTTTTCGAAAAGAAATATAGTTAGAAAAGACGCCTGGAAAGTTGTTCTTTATTACGCCATGTTGTTTACGAGGACAGTCGAGACCTCTATCCCAGCCATGTTGGGCTAAGTGAAAAAATGAGGACCTGACCCAAAGTTAAGTGTTTGAAGCTTTCGTGACCCTCCACTAAATCGGCCCATTGATGGCTTTCCTTCAGTTCTTCTTACGTGCCAAGATGGTATTAGGGGCCAGTTCTCAGCTAATGGCTTGTTTATGCTGGAGTGGTCTTTAAAATACGAGGGGTAACTTTTCTTCTTCAGCGCCTTCTCTGAAGCTTGCTTTAATAAACCTAATGTCCACCTCACATTTTATACAACAAACTCTTCCATACCACTGTATACTGAACCCTTTATATAGAATATATTACATGAATAATGTCCAAATTACATTAGCATTTCAACTTTAATATATATGGAATTTATGGAAATAACTAACATTGTTATTTTCATTTAAGAAATATACTTTAACACAAAGCAATAACGCGCCATCTATACATATAAAATGAAAGGATTTAAAAGCACGAATGTTTCTTTTATATATAATACAAAGGAAAGAAATATACTTTCCAAAAATATTAAATATACATGTGTTTTCCATATTGCTCAGTTTTATATTACATTTTACATAATTAAGTAAATGAAGGTTTTTCGAAGCATCAATAAAAAAAAGAAATATTAATACTAAAAGAGCTTTCAATTAAAATGATGTCGATTTATTATATAGAATGCGTTTTTAAAATAAATGACACATTTCACAAGTTATTTAAAATTTTATTATATCAATTACCCATACAATATTTTATTAAATGATGAATTAAAACAATTTAAATGCATAAAAGTTCGAGGTGTATAAATTTTGTATTAGAAATACTCGCAAAGAATTTAAAATTAAACAACCATACACTTAACTGGGAGTTGACCTTGTGTGGCGACAATTAATTAAAAAAATACTTCCTCCATGAAAAATAGAAAGGAATTCACTGGTAGAATTGTAATTTTAAATATATGAAACACACACTTATATTAAATGTCTTTTTTAATGGATAGCGTAAACCTATTTTAAGCTAAGCCGTATTGCATGCGTTTTAAATTACATGTTACCAGAATTTACTATATTCACAGCCCTCGCTAACCTGTCAAATACAGCTTGCGATAATAGTTTCGTTCTTATTATTTTATGCTTTAGAAAGTTACCTTTTAAATGGGAAACTTAAAATACCTATATTTAAATGCATATTATGTTGAATAAACACACACAACAGTAGAATATAACAATTATTAAAAATAGAAAATTTAATATGCTTACCTTGAAAGAAGAAAACATTATACTTTTGTACTGTATAATATTTTGCAAATTTTAATAACTATATTGAAATATACAACATATACACAAAAAGAAGCACGTCTCCCTTCAATTATTCATTAGAACAATACATTACACGTATTATTTTTATTTACATTACTTGTATATTTATCTACCGGTGAAAAGGTTTATGATGGTGATAGGAAATGGGCCACAACACACCAGGTTTAGTAATTTCGTCAAAAAGCCAACCTGTTTTATCAGGTTAAGTCTATCATCAGTATAAGGGGTGGTTTTGATTTCTTAGCATCCTACGATAGGAATTATGTAATTGGTAGAATTTACCAAAATGTGTTTGGGCCTGTAAAGTGGATGGGACAAAATATCAGGGTAGGAGATACAACATAAAGTCGTAAAGTTAATATTCATGCACCAAAATATACTGCATTATTATAATGCTCAAGAAGTGCTTCTTTAGATACAGAGTAATATGTTTCTTAAAAGGACCGTGTCTTAAGTCGAAACCTGTGGCATCGAGCCATTATTTCAGTCCAAAGAGTGGCTCTTCGACAGGTTGGAAAGATTAGAATATTTTAAATCTCAGATGGTATTTGTATTAAATATTTATATTTTAAATTGTCATAGCTTCTATCGTTGATATGACACTTGATATTGACAGTTCAATTCATATATAGAATGTATATATATATATATATAAACTAGCGTGCAACTCATTTCTTGAAAAAAATCTCACTTTTCTTATATCAATGTGAAAATATTGAGAGTGTTCATCACTAATGAGCTGAGCTATCCCAATATTGTTTCCTTATTTAAAAAAAAACACATCACGTTTAATAGGTTTATTTATAAATATCTATATGACGTGCTTATAATGGAGAATTGATATTTTTTCATGATATTAAATTTATAATTTTTTTAGTTTTTAGAAATGTATTTATTTGAAAAATAATTATTTTTATATAATAAAAAAGGATGATATATGGTGAAGATATTTAAAGCATTAATTTTTATAGAAAAAACATTCATTTGAGAAATAATATATTTTGGGTGTGTTTCCCACCATCGTTTTAATTGCTGATGTGAATTAAAAATGTAAGTTGACACTACCATATATGGTCGAATAATTTTCTTAATATTTGACCTTGAGCTCAGTCTATCTGGTGATTTGCCAACTCATTAATACGTCATCAAAACAAAAAATAAAATTCCTAATTAGATATAATTATTTAGATATTTACCTTCAAATACTTTCCCAATGATACTTGATAAATACAGTAGTATTTCGCTATAAATACTAGATTTACCTGTGATATGGGCGAAAACCATATCCTAAATAAATATAGTGTTAAATACGGGAGTTAAAGACAATAATATTTGACTTGCCCTCTAAATTGAATATCGAAAAACAAAGTATTTTACATATATGTATTTGTGAATATTTTCAAAATTTAGAAGGATAATCATTAATCTTTTCACTATTTTATTTTATTAGATTTGTAGTTCCTTTAACTTATAATATACTTATTATATACTTAGCATAACAGGCGTCAAGATTTCAAACCTTCTAACTCTCACGAATAATTTACATATTTTGTGGAAGGTTTTTACCTGTAGAAGAGTCGTTTAAACTCGAAAACTTGTGAACCCTTTAAAATTGTAATGAAAAAACCTATTATATTATGATGTAATATGAAATAGAAGACTCAATTTAAAGTTTGCGGTAGAGCGATTGTTATATGCATTATATATATATTTTTAATTATATGTAATTCTGCTGTCCTCAAAGCTTATGTCCATAGTTCATCTAAAATACCCGTTCCAAGAGTCTAGCATCAGTATCACTATAAAAGGAAGTTACAAAAATGCAATATAACAGCGGTATGGTAGATTAAACTGGCGAAACCGCTGGAGAGGGTTCACCACTGATGAGCCAGTCCCTCCCTTTAATTTTTTCATTGGAATAAGGGCAGTAGAAATTGTTTAATTTTCAAAATAATCATACGCGTCTATAATAGTTTCGAATATACATAAAAGAAACCTTTCCTCGGAGATTTATATTTGATTGATACAGAGGAGTATAATTCTAATATTTCGTGGAAGAATGGAAGTTCAAGCAATAAAGTAATCTCACCTTCTGAAATTCTAATAGATTTCAATTCATTTTAGATGTTCTCTGCGTAGAGCATGCAGATTCAGATTAATCAAAACACAAATTATAACAGAAGCCACTTGTATATCATAATCTCGGCATATGGTCCTCATCAGTATAAAGTGACTATGATTTCGTAACAGGTAAAACTCCTAGTCTCCCAATAAGGATAATTCAGTTGATTAAATATAGAAAATTTTTCTAGACCAGAAAATATATATTTATTTTTCATGAAAAAATGGTATTCAGGCAGGAATATGTATTTTTTAATATTCTTTTCTCGAAATATCACAATTGTATATATGCCAAAACACCAGTATATTTTGAATGATATTTATAATATGTGGTGGTTTTTAACCATTATGTATGCCTTCGAATGCTAATGCAAATTAGCATGTCAAAAATAAAACCAAACACATTTAGATTCCTATTCAAAGCAGAACCTTTTATTCTCTTGGATTTTCCATTAATATATAAACACGTTGTTTATCATTAATATCATCATGTTAAACTAACAATCGTGACTTTATCATTATTAACAATATAATTTGTATTAATTAGTTTCTTCTTTCAACTTCACCTGCTCGTCACGCATTATATTCCCCCACAATAGACATGTATTCTTGAAATATTAATTGATCCAGCTATATTGTGGTGCTGTTTATCATTAACTTTTATTGCTAGTTTATGCACTTTTTCCCACAACAACATGTATAAATATTCAATTAGAGAAGTGTATAGATATGATACATGTCATAAAAAAAGACGTATTCTAAGTACGTTACCATTCATGCAGTCGTGGATGGAAATGAATGATAACTTTTTCCTAAAACTATATTTATTTTTTTGATTATATTTCAAAAGCAAACAGTTTGCATACAAATTGCATACAAATTTTAGTTGTCATAAAAAAAAAGACGTATTCTAAGTACGTTACCATTCATGCAGTCGTGTATGGAAATGAATGATAACTTTTTCCTAAAACTATATTTATTTTTTTGATTATATTTCAAAAGCAAACAGTTTGCATACAAATTGCATACAAATTTTAGTTGTCATAAAAAAAAGACGTATTCTAAGTACGTTACCATTCATGCAGTCATGTATGGAAATGAATGATAACTTTTTCCTAAAACTATATTTATTTTTTTGATTATATTTCAAAAGCAAACAGTTTGCATACATAAAATTTAATGATGTTATTATCTATCTATATACAAAAAAAAAACTATTTGGTTGTATTCCTTTTGTTAAGGATTTCTTTACATTTTTTAAAATTAACTCTGTGTTTAATTCTTTAATTATTTAAATTATAAATTTAGTTATATTATGAAAACAATATTAATAAATATTATGGTTCTGATTATAAAATTTTAATTATATTAATGAATAATAAAAATCATATTTTTATTATGTCATACATATATTAACCAAATTATAAAGCTATTATTTTCGAAAAAAACACAATTTTCTAGTCTCCTAAATTTAATATCATCAATATTGGGAACATACCTCCTTAGGCATCATATATAAAATATGAAGTTTCTCACACAATATTTATTATTGAAATATATTTTGTTTAATGAATAAATTATAATATTTAATATAAACAGAATAAAATTATATTCGTATAGAAAGAGAATATAATAAACTTTCTATTAATATATTAATTTATTCATGAATATAAATTTATTGGTTTTGAAAATTGATTTTCTGAAAACCTTATATGTGAAAAGGCCTTAGTGTGTATTTGATTTATAAGATTAAACCAATCAAAGCTAAGATTTAGCATTATTATTCAAATATGATTTTTATAAATAAAGAATATTTCTATGAAAAATAGGAATATACAAACTTGAAAAAAAAATCACTCTACGTAATAATCTGTAATAATAATCATGTACTATTGAATAAATTATAAAATTAAATATATTTTTCATATAAATATATATATATCGTAAAGATAGATTTTGCCTGGCCGGCATTCATATTTATATGAAAAATTGACACTTAGACCAGTTGGAGTTTTTATTTTCTCAACGTTTCGACAAAAATATTTTTGTCTATTTAAGTGTATATTTTTCATATAAATATATATGTTATATATATACGTGTATATTATATAATTTAATATGAAATATAAAAATGCATCAATCTCTATTTTTCAGAAAATTCTAGGTTTGAAATGTGCGTGTCTGGGGATGGAAACTGTGTACGAATAAAAAAAAAAGATGCATCTCGATATTTAAATATATATAATTTTTGAATGAATCTATTTTTAAAAAATGTGAATATGCATTCCAAAATACCTATCTTATATATGCATAAAAGTTCTAGAACTTATAATTTAATAATAAAAATGAAATATATTATTATCTATTTATACTCACATCAAAATTAGAACATGGTATGTGTCATGAATTAGAAGAGGGACAAAAAGAAATATTTATCTATTTTCTATAAAACTATTGAATATATAATCTATTAGCACGGTGAATGCATAGTAACAAAGGTTCTTAAGCACCTTAATCACAATAGTACTCTCTTTATATCGATTAAAAATATATATTTAATTTACCAATAAATTATAAGAAATGAAATCAGTAAATCACGAATTTGTATTTACACATAAAACAAACTTATGCTGTCTTTACTGTAATGTTTAAAATAAACATTAGTGATTTAATGAAACCATGTCTTACATATAGTTGGACCGTTATTGCTTTATAATTAACCAATCAATTAGAGTATATAGAGAGATAAGCTAGTACATATGGCATTAAATGTAGTATTACTCCGTGAGAGAACTATCTAGCAGCATCAAGGTATTCTGGACAAGGTCCAATGCATATATTAAAGAGATAGAAAAAAACAAATTGAAGCCACTAATAGCAGCGATTTCTACGCTTGCCAAATCCTCGCACGCAACACACCTGCCATTGTACATTAGTTCTCTATTCATCTCTCTCTTGTCAACTCTTTTTACTATTTTACTACTGCTGATTTATTCTAGTATTGCCTCTCACGTGATACAAAGTCATTGTGAGATAACAGTTGATACGTTAACTGTAAAATATTGTGGTAAAATAAGATTTTAACGCGCCAACTTTGAACTGTGACGTTTCTAAGTCTTATCTCAATAATTTCCTCAAATATATTTATCATCAATGTAATTAAGTAATCAGATAAATACATTGGTTTAGTAATCTGTCAGAATAACCTGGAGAAATTGCTGAGATGGTTTGCCATTGATGATGCGAGACCTCCCATATACCTTCCTTTGTATTAAAGACAACGTTTTAGTGAGAAGAAAATAGTTTTAAATATAAAATATTAAAGATATATTAATTAATAAGGGTGGTGTCTTGATTTTGTTTCTCCATGAAAAGGGAGGTGCCATTTCTCCGTTAGTCAGCCGCATTTCAGAGTTCCCTGTTCACGGTTACCGTAGCGGCTCACGACACCGTACTACAGGGCAGTCCCTTACTTGTGCTGCTTCTCTCTCCCGCACGTGGAGGAGGGTTTGGATTTCTGGACAGGTTTATTAAGAATAAAATTTGTAAATAGGCAGAGAAAAATTTGATTTAAAAGAGAAACGAATTTGGAAGCGATTTTCAAGTTTAACATTTAATTTACATTGGAAAACTAAGAATCATATCAAACCAGTAAAATGGATAAAGATGAAGTTACGGAACCTTTTTATTGGTTGTAATAGAAAATACACAAAAAAAAAACAGAGTAAGAATATAACGTATATAATAATTAGTTCTAACAAAATAAATGGTTTACTAGTCTTAAAATAATCAAGCGATTAGCTACTATGCGAAGTAATTAGCCTTTTTAAAAAATCAACTTAGAAATATGTGTGATTTTGATAATGCAGATATGTATTTTTCAACTTATTTACTTTGAGAGATGTTGGTATTGCAGTGAATCTTTCGATGAATGAATGCCCAGAAGTATGGATAACTAAGTGGCCGTTTAAAGAGATACTTTCGATTTAATTTGATAATAAAAGATCAATTTTGATTTTTTGAAGTTGTCACTGAGAGGTTCTATTGTTTTTAGATAATGGAGATTACATTGAGGTGTATAAGGTATCTATATAAAAAGAAAAAAAAACAATTAGGATATATAAGTTCTCAATAAAAGATTACCTTTTTCCAGTTTTATATATTATACTTTCTAAAAAACACAAATTTGAAATAGAAACATGAAATTAACATAACATCACTTTTTAGAATAAAGAACGAGTTTTCTTTGCTTGTTAGAATAAACTAACAATGGCGGTGAATAATCAGTTTTTTCACAACTATTATAAAAAAGGTTCTAATAAATATATTCATTATCCTAATAAAAAGGTTTGCGTGATTTGGTTTGTGTGATTAATTGATTTATGTCTTTACGTATTTCATTTTCCTTGGATTTTAACATTGATTGTTCCTGTCAAATTTGGATTTTTGATTACAAAAATTACGGATTATATTTTTATATTATTTATAAATTATATTTTACAAATAAGCATAATATATTTTATCAATCCATTTTCAGTTTTATACAATTTTGCTAACAAATAGACATAATACCACATAGATTTATTCCATAGTTGTTGAAACTCTGTTTGAAGAACGTCCAAGAACACGGATTGAAAATTGTTTTCTTATTAAAGTGATTGTTCTTCGGATATTGATTTAATATATACACAATAGATACTTACTCAGATACATGCTTTGATGAATGATTTTAAGTTAGATACTTCCTTGGATAATACATAGATAAGAGAGAGAGAATAAATGTGAGTCATATACTTAGATATATTCATATACACAGAAATACAAAGATAAATAAATTAAAGTTATATATTTATTTAGATACATATATGTAGAATTCTGTCGACTCTTGTCGAATCCTGTCGTTGTGGAATCCAGTCGGCTTAAAATATGGTGTGAGTCCCTGTGAACTCTCTCTATACTGTGTTAACCGAGAGGAACAGTCAGAATGTGGAGAGTTTTCCAGTACCTCTCTGCACCTTGGAAGACCTTTAACAGTTCTCACAGAGTACAGAGAGTCGTGGTCGAAGCAGATTGGAAGACTTGGGAATGTCCATACACAAAAAAAAACGAAATGACACAGTTGTACTAGGAAAGTTCCGTGAACAGATAAAAGTCGAGCTAGGAGCGAAAGATGGAGATTTAGGAAGAATCTTGCTGGTCTACATGGTCGATCAGATGGACCTTGGACATAACCGACGAGGTCTCCCGCTGATGGTAAAGTGACTGAATTTTCGGCTAGGGCGGAGGTCTCTTTGCCGAGAGGAAGTAATGAATTTCAGCATATGCAACAAGGGCGCGGATCGGAAGAGATCATTGTACACTGGCAACGCCCTGACATCTTCTAGGCCTCTGGACTTCTATCTCAATCTCTTGCTTTAGCCCAACTCTTAATCTATTACAGAGTTTTATTTATTTATCCTCAGTTTGTACAAAGTAAATACATATGATGATGTAATGACACATGTCAATCATGCGTATAATTATTTATGGATGTGTTTATATTATACAACATGAAAATCTTGTTATATTATACAATATGAGGTTGTTGGTTTAAATTACCATATATATAATAAATATAAGTTAGATTTACACTTTGATATACGAATAGATGAATATAAAAAGGTTAAATACCTTCTTAGATACACATAGATACAAAGAGGAATAAATACAAGTTGAATATCTATTTAGATACATAGATGAATGAAAAAAGCCCCACCACAACATAGTTCTTAGGGTTTCTCCAAAGGTTTACCGAATCCTTAAAAATATGAATAATAAATTATATACTGACTTTGAACGCTGTTTTGTGGAAGATAAGATTCTGGTAAAACAATGTCAGAAATGCCTTCAATTTAATCCCAACCATAAATTGGCCGATTGTACTAACGTCGAGATATGCAAATTATGCGGCGCGCAAGGAATTCATGACTGTTCAAAAATTTGCAATTGTTATAACTGTCTAAAACATCCTAAATTTAGAAACTCGCCGAATCATAGAGCTAATTCCTCGGACTGTCCTCTATACAAAATACAGATAGACAGAATTATCCAACGAACGAGATATGATCCAACCGACAATTAGGCAAATTTCGCAGCTAAGATTTTTGTTTATTTAGTTTGAATATCATGCAGGGAAAAGGAATTAAATGTTTACAACAAAATGTAAGAAAAAGTATCTTGGCACTGAATGAGCTTCAAGCTTCTATAAAAGACAACCCACCAGATATCATCCTAATACAGGAACCTTATCTGATTGATAGAGATGTAATTTTCGATTTGGAATCTCAAATAGTGCATTCAACGACAGATGAACAAATTTATACTGCAACGATCTTTATGAATAAGAGTTTAAAATTTAATAAAATCAATAAATTCACAAACTCCTTTTGTACAACCACTTCTTTAAATTCAGCAAAATCAAATACTATTATCGCAAACTTTTATATACATCCACATAGATTTAATGACACTCATAGAAAATTTATCCAAGAGCTTCTGGAGACCTACAATCAACAACCTATTATACTATGTGGTGACTTTAATTCTAGACACCCAGTCTGGTTTGATCCGACAACAAACTCCAATGGTTTCAAATTCCACTCCATCATAGATGAACATAACCTATTTATTCATAATCTTAAGATACCCACCTGCCGAAATTCTAGCTTTATAGATCTTACGATTTCAAACAAAAAATCAATAGGTTTGGTACAAAACTGGAAGACGACTATATTGACGCACATTTCAGATCACGTAGCAATAACCTTTGACATTTATCACAATTTTAACAGGCAAAGGACAGTTCAAAACTCAACATGGAAATTTATAGAAAAAGATGCTGATTGGAAAACATTTACCGAAAAAATAGCAATACAAGACGTAGATAATATTATCACCATGATAAACCACGCGTCAAACATCAAAGATATTGACAACATTGTAAAGACTCTCACACAAATAATTAAAGAGGCAGCTTATCTGTCACTAAATGTCAAGACAAGAAGCGGAAATCATAAAACAAATACATACTGGTGGGATGGGAAGCTGGAGAAAATGAAAAACGATTTCCACTATATTAGAAATTTGTATTACCGACATGGAAAGGTCCTTGAAAAGACCTATAAATCAATGAGAAATAAATATTTAAATAAAAGTAAAAAGGCAAAAAGAGCGAGTTGGAGAATATTTATAGAAGAAAGTCATTCAAATAACTCATTTGGTAATGCTTATAGGATATTCAAGTCATTGAGATCGAAAAATAGAAATTTAGGATTACCACTAATAGATAATTTACCAGATCATTTAAAGACCGACAAAATAAAAAGTTTAATGAACGATCTATTTCAGGATGATATTGGAGGTTTGGATAAAGATGATCATATTTTGATTAGAAATTATACGCCTAAATATAAAAATAAAAGTAGTGTTTATATCGAATCTAAGGAAATAGAGGAAACAATTTTAAAAACAAATATTAAAAAAGCACCGGGCCCTGATTACATTAGTAACAATATGATTAGACAGGCTAAAATAAAAATAATCCCAATTCTGCATAAATTATTCAATAAATGTATAGAAATGGGATATTATCCGGATGAATGGAAAAAATCATTCTTAAAAATAATTCCAAAACCAGGCAAAACGAATTATGAAATAAATAAAAGTTATAGACCTATATCATTGACATCTAATCTATCTAAAACATTTGAGAATATAATAAAAAATAAATTAAGTAACTATTATTTAGAGAATAATTTAATGAGCTCAAGGCAGCATGGTTTTATGAAATCTAGATCAACAATTACTGGAATGGATAAAATTATAGAAACTATATTGAAACATAAACAAAAAGAATTGACTTCCTTGATAGCTATAGATATTGCGGGTGCATTCGACAATGCATGGTGGCCTGCTATTATAAAAAGAATGGATAATGATGATGTTCCTTCAGATTTAATACGGATCATAAAATCTTATTTGAATAATGAAAGGGAGGTGAAATTTACATACGAATCAGAAACTTTTTATAAGAAACTAACTAAAGGATGTCCACAGGGTGGACCTTTATCTCCACTTCTATGGAATATTTTGCTAAATGATTTGTTGATAAATTTTGATTCAATGAATGCAGATATTATATGTTATGCAGACGACGTTACAATAATTTGCTGGAATAAGACTATTGAAGGACTAAAAACCGCAAGTGAATACACCTTAAATTATGTGATCCAATGGTGTAATAGAAATAAATTAACGATCAGTACAGAGAAGACTAATATGCTATACCTACATAACAGACAAAAAATACCTATTAAGGTTAATAACAATATAATAATGCCGGTCAAGCAAGTAAAAATTCTGGGAATGAAATTTTCTAATCACAAATGGAAAAACAAAGTTAACTTTACACCGCATGTTAATGATATTCTGTGTAAGGCAGGACGTATGAAAAATTTATTATGTTCACTAAGTGGCAATATGTGGGGTTTAGACACTGAAAAGAGGTTAACTTTATTCAAAACAATCATTAGGCCCGTACTTACATACGGTTCTGAAATTTGGTTCAAATATTTAAACAATCGTTGTAAACAAAAACTGAACTCCATGCAGTACCAGATCATTTTATGGGCAGTTAGAGCATACAAAACCACTTCATCAAACTGTGTGCATAGCTTGGCAAAAATTCCACTCCTAACAGATTATATAGAATCCAGAATAATCAAATTTGATCTAGCTCAAATGTCCATTGAAGATCTAACTACTTACGAACCCCATGCTCCAAGTATAGTCAAATCATTCTTACACGCAAAAATGAATGAAATTTTTGAGAACACTAATGAAATTTTCAGAAGCTTTTTCGTATTAGGAATTCCAAGATTTTTCCGTCCAAATTTTTATAATATCCAATTCATTACAGATCATGGCAATTTTGGGAAATTTTTGGCAACTATCGGCGCCGTGAAGGAACCAGGATGCTTCTGCGGAGGTGAAATTCAAGACGCGAGACATCTACTTCTGGAGTGCCCAATTTTCCGGGATTTTAGGGAAAATAGATTTGGTCGTATTGGACAGCTTGATGAATTTGTAGACAAAAAAGAAAAGTATAAAAATTTTGATCAATTTTGTAAATACATATACAACTTTCTCTTGAATTGGAAAAAAGAGAAGGAATCTTAGAAAAAAAAAAAAAAAGAACTGCGATGCTTGCTCTGTGTGTTTTGCTTTGTTGTTTGTTTTTCTCTTTGGACAATTTTCTTTAGTTAATTTATGTAAAATAATGAATTGAACAGGATTGTATATAGCCGAATTGCTGTAATGCAGTGAAATGTATTGGCGCAAATATCCCTGAGTTTGGGATATCGCGTTTCATGATGTTAATAAAGTTAATTAATTAGATGAATAAATACACGTTAAATACATGAATTGACAAATATATAAAAGTTAGATACTTACACACACACACACACACACACTTAGATATACATACATACATAATAAGAACAAGTTAGATACTTCCTCAGATAATACATAGATAAGAGAGAGAGAAAAGGTAAAATCCATAACCTACTCAAGTAGATTCTTTAATATATACATACCCAGACAAATTTGAAAATTAAAATAATTTTATTGATATCATGTCAAGACATGCAAAATAGCACAGTCTATATTGTTTCAAAATGATAATTATATATATATAACACTATGTACAGAAATCCCTCGTTATCACGAACTCGGATTATACGAACTCTCGGTTTGCGCGAACCGTTTCTTTTCCCCCGTTAAATTTCAATGCTTTCCAAAGAGATTTTGCCGGTTAAGACGAAATATTCGGTTATGACGAAATACGAATTAAATTTAGCCCCCAGCAGAACTAATCAATCGGTTAAAACGAATTCTAATATGTTTTTAAAGGTGAGTTATCAGTAAAACAATAAACTATTAAAACAACAAAAACGCCGTTGATATCAAGTATTGGCTCTCTTTGTCTTTTGTGTAAACATTCGTCCTTTGTTTGTTATGATGACTTATTTTCTATGAAACCATCCCCTTGCGGTCGTTCCATGTACTCAATCAGTGGAAAATTTCGACTCTATTGTGCCAGTATTGCTGTTTTTCTCGACTGATAAATGTAGGGGGCCATGGTGACCCCTGCCAGCCAGCAGCCAAGGAGCGCACGCTTTCACGGAATTTCACAGAATATTATATTATTCTTATTTTTATACAAAACATATATTTAAAAATATTAAATATAATATAAATAATAAAAATATATTCTGTGAATAATAATCTGTTTAAATCGAGCTCTCAGAAGAAAAAGAACTTATTTCTATTTGTTATATCTTTTTTATAACCGACTAATTGATTGTATTATAAAATAATGCGCTTGAAATAAAAATTATTAAATTCTAAATAATCGAAGTGTGAATTGTTTGAGCTTCCATAAAAAAACCTACATAAATATGTCATCTAAACCGCGAAAATAAAGCGCCATTGATCTTGCCTTAAAAAGGAAAATTTTGGACGAAGTTGCACGTGGAGTGTTATCTAAGTCGAAAATTGCCGAAAATTTTCAAATTGCGAAATCCACATTATCAACCATTCTAAAAAAGAAAGAAAAAATAGATGCGGCTGTTGCCTCAGGGTCTTCGAGCTCTTCAAAACGACTTCGAAAAGCATCCCATCAAGACGTGGAAGATGAGCTTTCAAAATGGTTTTAAAAAAGTAGACAAAATAATATTCCTGTATCCGGCGCACTTGTCAAAGAAAAGGCTAAAGAAATAAGTGTCTCATTGGGTGTGGAAAAAACAGCTGATTCGTTTTCACTTCCAGAAACAATGCTTGATGAGCCTGAAGAATGGACCAAACTCCTTGCAGCTACAAACCCAGCTGAGACTTTGACTTTCCTGGAGTATGTTTCCCTGGATAAAGGGTTGGAAATTTGCGGTTCACCCGAATTAGAAGAAAAGAAGAAGAAGAAACAGAAGACGATGAGGTGAAAGAAGAGATAATGATGCCTACTAGAGGGGAAGTAATCGCGGCCCTCGAAACCCTCCAGAAGCTGTCCAAAACCTCTGCGGATATTGATGTTCATTTTGAAGATGACCTGGATAAAATAAGAAGGGAGTGTCTGAAACAGTGCCCAATCAAATACCACCAAAAAACTATAACAGACTTTCTGAAGCCTGCAGAGAAAACCCAGATATAGGATACTCTATGCATACTGCATATGCTGCATACACATAAACATTGTATGTACCAAGTATATTATGTAAGTTGTTTCTTTTGTTGTTCTTTTTTATTTGTGTTTTAAAATAAACTTATATTCTCATGTTATTGCCTTACATTGTGATTATATTATCCATATTGTCTTTTAAAATAAAATACTTTACGTACATACATATACATAATTAAGAAAAAGGCATCTCCTTATCGTGCAACTGAAAGTTGCTGATGGCTGGCGCCATCTATCGGAATAAATATCAACTATTCTCGTTGATTTTTAATTATTCCAGAATTGGCCAAATACCCATTCTTGATTAATCAAGAAAAGCTAACCACGGACGCGTTTCGGGCTGTTGGCCCTCATCAGCGTGGTGCAAGCTGTACCTCAACGACCAAAAAATTGGTCATTAAGGCATCCTGAAAAATCATGAAACGGGTAGTTAAGGCCAGAATTGCGTGAGGACGCTACACAATGTGAAAAAATAGCACAAATGTAACATTGTACTGGGATAAGGTGCATAAATTAAGAAAAAGGCATCTCCTTATCGTGCAACTGAAAGTTGCTGATGGCTGGCGCCATCTATCGGAATAAATATCAACTATTCTCGTTGATTTTTAATTATTCCAGAATTGGCCAAATACCATCAGCAACTTTCAGTTGCACGATAAGGAGATGCCTTTTTCTTAATTTATGCACCTTATCCCAGTACAATGTTACATTTGTGCTATTTTTTCATATACATAATTGTTGTTCAAATAAATTTATTCGTTATTCCTCAGAAATGTAGTTTTCTTACTCATCAGTAGTACATAAGTACAACCCCCGGATTCCACGAATTCAATTCGTCTAATACGAATTCGGTTTATACGAATTCGGTATATATTCTTTTAAGACGAAAAGGGTATTTCGTTCTCCCGTTGAGTTCGTCTTAACGAGGGATTACTGTACAATGCACATCGCGCCTCTGCCACCGCTGCAGAGTTTGGTGGAGAATAACCAGCGGATCTCCAGCGACCTCACGCGATACATACAAATTATTAAATATATCTTCAAATAATCATATACAAGTTAGTTACTTACTTTTATATACTTAGATACAAATTAGATACTAATTCTAAATACATATATACACACTTATATACAAGTTAGATACTTGTAAATAAAATATATTATTATTTAATCAAGATGATCGCATACTCATTAATCAGAATATAGTAAATTTCACACTAAATGTAAAATACATTAACCTTATTTTGTCAATTCATATTGTTACACCAGGTTGCGGCTTGGCAGACTCTTCAGCCTGGATTCTCTCCTGTGCTGGGTCTTGCATCTTACCAGAGCGTGTTTCAACCATCCTACAAATTTATAAAAGGGAATAACGAGATAAGTCTTCTTTAAGTAGCCACCAGAATCCTTTCTTTATTTTCTCACATCAAAGAGAGCAGTGAAGTCACAGTGTACCTAAATACAAATGATGATAAATTAATAATCTGTTTTAAATAAATATCATAGAATATTTTATATAAAAATAAATAAATATATAATTTAAATTTCAAATATATTAAAACTAATATAAGAAATACGCCATTAATCATGATGTAACACTTCCCCCTCTCCAGAGGTCGTCACGTCCTCGTGATTGACCTCATCAATTCTTTCAAAATAGGGTTTGATTCTTGAGACATGGACAATCAATGGGTCTTGGCCAGGATTATCTTTTGGTTCAATTAAGTAATTTACGTTGGACAGCTTCTTTAATATTCTATATGGGCCAAAATATTTTCTCAGTAGTTTCTCACACTTTCCTATTTTCCTAATTGGTGTCCAAACTGCTACTAATTCTCCTAGTTCGTAGCTTCTTTCCATGTGTTTCTTGTCATAGTTCTTTTTCATTCTTTCTTGAGTCTTTATTGTGTTGTTAATAACTAATTTTCTTGTTCTGTTTATTTTGTCTAAGTGATGTTTTATGTATTCATCATAATCATCTTTGTCAATGTCCACCGAGATATTTCTGTCGTCCAAAAGAGACGTGGGTTCTCTTCCAAACATCAGGAAAAAGGGAGAATATCCTGTGGTTTCCTGAATTGTAGTATTGTAAGCGTGAGTGATGAATGGGAGTATTTCGTCCCAATTTTTCTGATCAGTGTTCACATACATACTGAGCATATTGATCAATGTTCTATTTAACCGCTCTGTCAATCCATTAGTCTGGGGATGATAGCTCGTTGTGAAGCAATGTTTAATCTTGCACGTTTTCATCACCTCTTTCATTAAATTACTGGTAAATTGAGAGCCTCTATCACTAATAAGATATTGTGGGGCTCCGTGCCGAAGAAAAATATCCTCTACTAGAAATTTAGAAACTTCTTTCACTGTTGCTTCCGAGACTGCTCTTGTTTCTGCATATCTAGTGTAGTAGTCCGACAGCACGATTATCCATTTTTTCCTGTTTTTCGTAGATGGTAGTGGACCAACAAAGTCAATTCCAATTCTTTCGAAAGGAAAGTTGGCTGGGGGGATGGGCTGTAGTAGTCCAGAAGGTAATTGGTTTGAGCCTTTCCTACTTTGGCAAAGGTGACACGTCCTAACGAATTCTGAGACATCCTTTAGCATGGATGGCCAAAAGTATTTACTCTTTATTCGGTACATGGTTCTGGCGACGCCCAGATGGCCATTCGACATATGATTGTGACATTCTTTCATAATTTCTCTCTTTTTATTCTCTGGAACCACAAGCAACCACGCCCTGCCTTCAGGGTTCGGGTTTTTCTTAAAGAGGCATCCATCTTCTTCTTTAAAGTTTTGCGCAATTGATCGCCTGCTTCCATTAAGGTTTTTCTTAACACTTTCGATAAATTTATCCTCTTCGTCTGTTATTTGATTTAAAAATAGCCTTTCAAAATCCTCATCCCAATCAGTTTCTGGTAAGGGCCCCCTAGATAAGCCATCGGCGTCCAGATGCTTCTTTCCCGATTTATGTATTATATCGAAGTCATATTCTTGAATTTTCAATGCCCATCTTGCCAATCGACCTGTTGGATCCTTCAAGTTTTTGAGCCAGCATAAGGCGTGATGGTCTGTTACTATTTTAAAGTGTCTTCCATAAAGGTAGGGTCGTAATTTTGACATTGACCAGACAACGGCCAGACATTCTTTTTCAGTGGTTGAATAATTTTGCTCCGCTTTACTTAGGGTACGACTCAAATATGAGATCACCTTCTCTTCACCACCGATGTCTTGGACAAGTGTTGCACCTATGCCGATGTTGGACGCATCAGTATGAACATAAGTAGGTGCATTTGGATTGAAGTGACCTAAAATTGGTGGACTTAATAGTGCTGTTTTTAGGGTTTGAAACGCTTCCTCTTGTCTTTCTGTCCAGGTAAATGATACACTTTTTTTTATAAGGTTGGTCAAAGGGTCAGCAATTTTTGAAAAGTCTTTGATAAATTTTCTATAATATGAACACATTCCCAAAAAGGATTGTACTTCTTTGACCTTTTTGGGTCGAGGAAAATTTCTGACAGCTTTGATGTTATGTTCCGCGGGTTTTATACCATGTTTGCTCGTTATATAGCCGAGAATCTCCAATTCTTCAAAAGCAAATCGGCATTTTTTGTCGTTTAACCTTAAATTAGATTCACGAAAACATCTAAAAACAGCTTCAAGTCTTTTGAGGTGCGTTGGAAAATCCGGGCTATATATGATAACATCATCCAGATAACACAAACAAATTTGCCATCTCAGATTTCCAAGCATATTCTCCATATTTCTCTCAAAGGTAGCAGGCGCGTTACAAAGTCCAAACGGCATCACGTTGAATTCATATAATCCATGCGCTGTAGTGAAAGCTGTTTTCTCTTTGTCTCTTTCTTCGACTTCAACTTGCCAATATCCAGATCTGAGGTCTATTGCTGAGAAGTGTGTAGATCCTTGGAGAGTATCCATAACTTCGTCTATTCTAGGGATCGGATAGACATCTTTTACTGTCACATTATTCAGTTTTCTGTAGTCCACACAAAATCTGTATTTACCATCTCGCTTCTTGACCAATATTACTGGAAAAGACCAGGGGCTAGAAGATGGCCTAATTATGCCTTCTGTAAGCATCTCGTCAATTTGCTCTTTTATAATATCTCGTTCTTTAGCACTTACCCGGTAAGGCTTGTGTTTAATTGGCTTCGCGTCTTCTGTGTCTATCCGATGTTTTGCCAAATTGGTTCTCCCTAATCTCGATGAAAAAAGATCTCCATACCTTTCTAAAACTTGTTTTAACTCCTTCTGTTCCTTTGGTGAAAGATTTTCGTTTATTTGGAATCTAGGTTCTTCGTTCTTTTCTACCTCTCTTTCTCGACTCACATTTATTTTCGCTGGACTACTTCCAAAAGCCAATGTTTGGTTTTTCATTATTTTTAACGGTCGAGGATACGGATTAGTTATCCAGATGTGTGTTTCCCTATTTATAACATTGATCAAGCTTCTTGCTAGACGAAGTCCATTTGTTTGAAACATTTTGCTGCTCTCCTCGATAATATATTCTCCATCCTCTGTTTCTACCAATGCCTTGATCAATTTCATGGAACATTCCGGTACAATGGAATCCTTGGCACTCTTTATTTTCAACATTTCAAAATTGATTTCGTCATGATTATTCGTCAAATCATATTTTATAGTTTCTTGCTTACAATCTATTTTTGCGTTCATTTTCTTAAGGAAATCTCTCCCAAGAATTAATGTCCGTAAATGCGTTTTCAATATCACAAAGTTGTGTGATAATGTTTCGTCATCAATTTTTATATTTAAAAATATACTTCCTACCATGTCCAATTTTTTTCCATCGGGTCCTGCACAAATTTTTGCGAGTTTACTTATACCATGGCCTGTATCGAGGGCCGTTCTGAGGTCGACCACTGAGAGGTCAGCACCTGTATCAACCAAAGCTTCAAAAGTCCCTATCTTGTCCACATTAATTTTTAATTTGTATTTAGGGTCCAACTTCTTGATTCCGTTTATGGTCGACTTGCTTTGATTGACAGATTCAGGCGCGACGCTTAGTTTAAATCTTCCAACACGGAATATCTATTCCGGGTAGGAATATTTGTCTGTGTGCTATGACATACATCAGCATAAAGCCGAGGTCCTGATTTCTCTGATATTTCATTCATTTGGCATTTTTCTTCGACCTTCTCTTGGGTATCTGCTGGATCCTCTTCTAGGATTCTTATAAACTTGACCCTACAATAACGGGCCACGTGCCCTGGCTTGTTACATTTAAAGCAGATTGGTCTTCCATCTTCCGTCCTATTTTTGCTCACTTCTTGGCTTTTATTGTAAGTGTTTCTCTGAAGGTTTGGTTTCGGCACAAAGTTAGGATTATAAGGACGTCTAGGGGTAGAGGGCTGGGGAAAGTTGTTTCGATACTGTCTGGGGGTAGGATGGGAGTCGTTCTTGTAATTATTTGAAACAGGGGCTTGGGGCCTGGAAGTGGTCTGGTAGTTTCGTGCGGCAGTCGGCGGCACGTACCTCGATTGTTGTTGGGGTCTAGAATAGCGTGGACCGTTATATAGGTTTCTGGATTTCTCCACACGTTCCCGATACTTCTTTTCAAAAGAATCCATTTTCTTGCACACGACAAGAAGGTCATCGGTCGTTTTAGGAGGGTTCAGGTAGAGCGCGAATGAGTACTCTTTTTTCAGTCCTCCAATAACATGTTCAATTTTTGTTTCTTCTTCCATTGCGGGGTCAACCTTGTTGCACAACACTAGAATGTCTTCCGCGAACCTGATTGCTGGTTCATTCCAGTGTTGCATTCTGTTGAGCTTCATTCTAAGTTCTTCTTTATTCGCGTCCAAAGAAAAATCCTGAATGAGGCGGATTTTAATATTTTCCCAGCTCGTGAAACTAGCTTTGTGTAAATTCAACCAGGTTTTAGCGCTTCCCGTCATGTTCATGGCGGCATAACGAGAGATAATGTAGTCTGCCCAATGGTACAAGAAGCCAATTTCTTCAAGAGATTCAATCCATGGGCGAGGGTCTTCCGTTCCATCATACTTGGGGATGTCGATGTTGGGATTCAGGACAACTGGGTCGGAACTAGCATCTCTACCAATTGTTACACCAGGTTGCGGCTTGGCAGACTCTTCAGCCTGGATTCTCTCCTGTGCTGGGTCTTGCATCTTACCAGAGCGTGTTTCAACCATCCTGCAAATTTATAAAAGGGAATAACGAGATAAGTCTTCTTTAAGTAGCCACCAGAATCCTTTCTTTATTTTCTCACATCAAAGAGAGCAGTGAAGTCACAGTGTACCTAAATACAAATGATGATAAATTAATAATCTGTTTTAAATAAATATCATAGAATATTTTATATAAAAATAAATAAATATATAATTTAAATTTCAAATATATTAAAACTAATATAAGAAATACGCCATTAATCATGATGTAACAATATGCAGAGTGTTATTTCTCTATTTAAAAAATCTCTCTCTCTCTCTCTCTCTCTCGCGCGCTCCTGCCCCAACTCTAGAGGCTTGGAAATTCTAACCGCCTCCGAAGAGATTAGAATTTTTGAATTTTTATGGGGGATTCCCCACCCCTCCAAGCTCAAATGACCTTGGCTGAAAGCCATCCGTCATCAACATCTGCTGATGCCATCAGCACCCTTCAGACCCCAGTGGTTACTGTGGGGCACACCAAAGAACCAGAGCCTGGTACAGGCAAGCCTTCGACGAGCTGGGCTGACCTCGTCGAACAAGGCAAACAACTCCCGATGGAGGGGCAAGATGATGGCTTCATCCTCGTCAGCCACGAGCGAAAGAGACCATCTAAAACGGCGGCAGAAGGTCAGAGCAAAAGAGGCCGCGTCCAATCTGCAGCCACCAGGCCAACTGCTGTCCCCTCTGCGAACAAGCCCCGAGTGCAGAGGTGCACCAAAACTCTGCAGAAACAGGCGGAGTTCAGAGCAAAGTCGGCGGCCGGTCAGGTAGACCAATGTGTCTACCTGGAATTCTCCCCAGAATTCAGCCAGGCGCAGTACTTCTTGGCGCTGGAGGCGAAGCTTGGAAAAGGCTGCGTTTACCAGATGAGCAAGATGGAGGGGCACATCATAGTCGCTCTCTCCAGCGTGAAGCTCGCCGAGAGGCTCATCGAGGAGGGCCTGGACATTGAAAGTGCCAATCTTCGAGCCTTTCCCTTGAGGAAGAAGGCTGAGCGTATCGCCTTGGGCAACGTACTGTTTTTTATAACGGACGCTGACCTGATCGCGGCGCTCAGGCCCTACGGCCGTGTAACTTCCATCGTCCAGCAGATGATGGAGCTGGAGAATTCCTGCTGGGCTGACACTCGTCGGGAAGCCTTCATTACTCTGCACGACGGAGTTAGGCTCTCCCAGATTCCTGCCCGACTGGAAATCAAGGCCAAGGGAATGATCTCGTCAGTCTACGTGAGCTACGGGATCCGCTGTTCCCTCTGCCACAGGCAAGGACACAAGCGGGCCAACTGTCCACAAAAGACTGGCATGACGGAAGACAAGCTGCTTTTTCCTGAGCGGACGCCTGTAACGCGCCCAATTGCCTGGAGCAAGCCGCTTGACTCTTCCTCCCAAGCCTCACCAGCAGCTGCGCCAACATCAGCAGCTGAAATCCCTCCTCCCCCCACCACAGCCACAGCCGTCGCAATCCCTCCACCCAGCGACGAAGTTGAGCGGACTAACGAGGATTCCAGCCCACCATATAACACCCAGGAGCTTCCTCTATCCCAGGATAAGCGAAATTTGGCCCAGAAACAAATGGACGCTCTTATGAAGAACGCCAAAGCTTCTGAGGCCATCGCCAGCGTCCAGAAGGTAGGCTTTGAGAGAGAACAACTCCTCCGAGCCATTACTAATAATGGCCTCATGGACAAGCTTCTGGCCAACTCCAACATCCAGCAGAGAAAGGCCATCGACACCATGGCCACGGCGCTTATGGCTTTGACAGGGGGCACTAGCAACACCCTGTATAAAAAGCTATCTCGCGCCAGAAACTCTGCTCGACACCCTAAATGAACTTCCGAGTTGCAACCCTGAACACGCGCGGCATCGCCGCTCTTCGCCGGAGAATTCAGCTCTGCTGTTTTCTCAAGGAGCATGAGATCGACATCTGCTTTCTGCAGGAGACGAACGTCATGTCCCTGGACGACGTAGGAGACCTCTGCCAAGGCTACAGCGCCGTTGTTGCTCCCGCAACGACCACCGTGGGATCAGGCCTCGCCTGCGTCTTCGCGGCCGGCGTTGTTGTTCATCGGCAGCAGATCCTATGGCCTGGCAAGATGGCTGTCATCGACCTCACCGTCCGGGGAATTTCCGTGACGTGTGTCAACGCCCACGTCTCTCATGCTCCTGAAGAGCGCTGCCGCCAGCTCCAGATCATCGCAGCTTTGGCGCGTGAAGAAGGTGCGTGGATCCTCGGTGACCTGAACATCTCCGAGGAATCGGCGAAGGACCTGGCATCAGGTTCAGCAGAATCCCTCGCGGAGCTCCTGGACCAAGCCGACCTCGTCGACGTCGCCACCTTCTTCGATGCTGCACTGGAGCACACCAGGGTTGCCACCATCGGAAGCCGGGTCGACGCGCGTCGTCTGGACAGAATCCTACTTCCATCAGGCTTCTGCGACCGCGTCACCCAATACCAAACTGTTGACTATGCCTACTCGGACCACCGTGCCGTTCTGATCCAAGTAGGAGACCCAGCTCCTACAAGACTTCCCTGCATCGGAAAGCTGCTACGGTCAGACCTCTTTGTCGATCGAATGGAAACGTTCATCGATGAAATATCGGTAGACCTAGCAAATCTTTCACCTCCGATGTTATGGGAAAAATGGACCAGGATCAAGGCAAATCTGGTCGCGGAGATACGGTCACTCGCGCCTGCCGTCGCCGAGTCCGGCGGTGGATACATCGAGAGAGCAAGCCTCTTCCTGAGGCGGAGACTGGAGGACGACACTGCCCGCTCCGACTATCCTTCCTTGTCGGACCTCGGGCGTTCCCTCCGAGCCAGACGCCGCTCTCCCTCCACCTTCACCGACGACGACGGCAACGCCATCTCCGGGGGCCAGCTTAGGCGTTTCCTTCTGGAGCGCCTAAGCAGTCGCTTCGCTCAGGCTCCAAGCTCGGAAGAAGCCATCGCTGACTTCCTAGCTGAAGTGACTCCACTGGAGTTCGACGAGTGGGACCAGCTCTTTCTCGCCGACATCTCCCGCGACCAGATAGCGGCAGCCATCCATCGCCTGCCAAATGGCCGTGCATCGGGATGGGACGGACTCCCCTGCGAGTTTGTCAAAGCCTTTGAAGATTTCTTCGCCGAAGTTCTTTGGCAAGTCTTCGAGGTTTCTCGACTCCGCGGGGCCTTACCTCCATCCTCAAGGCGCAGCAAGGTGATCTTGCTGCCGAAAGTGCACGGTGGTCCGGGTCTACAGGCATTCCGGCCAATCAGCCTGCCAACGACCGACTACAGGGTCCTCAGCGGCGTGCTCATGGCTCGTCTGCGACGTCATCTGCCAGACCTGGTGCCCCAATGTCAGACCTACGCCGTTCCAGGACGGTCATCTTCCTAGAATATCGCGCGAGTGTCTGACGAAGCCGCCGGGGCATCCAGACATGACACGCCGCTGGCTGTCATCTCTTTGGACCTGAAGTCGGCCTTCGACACCCTGAGCAGGAGCTACCTGTTCGCCCTGCTGGAGAAGCTGGGCCTACCATCTACCTTCCTAGGGTGGATTGCTGTCCTCTACGGGGAAGCAGACGCCTCCATCCGGGTCGGAGATGTCTACACCAAGGCCTTCCCGCTTCTCAACGGGGTGAGGCAGGGCTGCCGTCTCAGCGCCGCGCTCTTCAGCATCGGAGTTGGACCTTTGCTACGCCGCCTCGAGAGGACCTTGGGCCGCGGCAACGTGGTCGCCTATGCGGACGACATCGTACTCTTCATCAGGGACGACGCTCAGTTTGAGCTCGTGCCCCTGATCTTTGAAGAGTTCCGCATGTCCTCCGGGGTGGCTGTCAACTTCAAGAAGAGCTGCGGGCTCTGGTGCGGTTCCTGGAAGCACCGGACGGATTCTCCTCTGGGAATCTCCTGGACGTCCGAGTCGCTGACCGTCTTAGGCTGCACCATCACCACCAGGAACACCGTCGCCTCCCAGGCCTCACACCTGATGGGGCTGCTGGAGCGAGCCATCGCGAGGTGGTCGCCCTTCACCCGCGGACTGTCGCTGGTGGGTCGTGCTCGCGCGGCCAACAGCCTGGTCCTGGGTTCCATCCTGCACCACCTCCATGGCTACCTTCCACCTGAAACCACCATCGGCCGGCTGCAGGCGCGGTTGGCGCGCTTCGTGTGGGGTACGAGCCGAGTCTCGTGGCTCCCCGGACGCATTCTGGCTCGTCCAGTCTCCGATGGTGGCGTCGGCCTGCTTGACATCGCGGGCCAGCTTCGGCTCGCCTGCCTGAAGGGGGCCCAGGCCTCTCTTCGCGGCGCCGCCAACGGCTACTCTTGGCTGGTCCGCAGCCGGGCGTGGCTGACACCGCCGGCTCCTGACGTCTGGCACTCGCCTAGGAGGAGGAGACTACTGAGCCTGTGGGAGGCCGCGTCCAGCGTCCTCGAGCTTGACCACCGGGTTCTTCATCCCGCCTGCCTGAGGTCCCTGCGTCTTCGAGGTGACAACAGGTTCCTGCGGCCGCCAGACTTGCTAGCTCCCGAGCGCTGGCTACAGGCGACTGTCGGGGACTTCTCCGATGGCGCCCCTGCACTTGCGCGCTCAACGCGGGCCGCGCTCCTAGATGCGCAGCACCTGGGGGCCTTCTGCCAACGTCTCCTGCGGGAAAACGCCAGCTCCAGCTATCATGCGGAGTACGAGGCGGAGACCATCGTCCTGCGGGGATCGGCGACCCCCATCACCCGCCTACCCAGCCAGAGGGCGCGCCGGGCATTGGACTCGGCACGGCTCCAGGCCCATCCTACTGCAGAGCTGGCTGCCCGGTGGACCCCCACCGTGGATGTGCCCCGCTCCATCCCCTGGGCCGACCTGCGTCGGAACTGCTTCTCGGGGCACGACGCAGATGTCGCTCTACGGCTGGCCCTCCATGCCCTACCACATCCTGACCATCCTGCCTCGAGGCGTGCCAACTGTGCCGCCTGTGGGTCCAGCGACGGGTCGCTGGCCCACAGATATTGGAGTTGCCGAGCCGTGCGAACCCTGCTCCGGGAAGTGTTCGCTTCCTGCGACTTGCCCCTGGATCTGCAGGCCTGGCTCTTCGGCGTCGGCCTCCATCCCGAGGCAGTGAAGCTAACAAGTGTGGCGAAGGCTACCATCTACAAGTACCATCTTGGTCTTGAGTTGGGTAATGCCAGCCAACACATCGACCTGCCCACCCTGTGGGAAAGAACTCTCGCAGTCCATCGGTGGCGGAGTCTTTCTCGCGGTGGGCGCCACCAATGAAGACCTTGTATATATTTTATATATATGTATATTTATCAATTGCTTTATATATTTATATCTATTTATTCTTGTATTTTTCATTATATAATCTTATTTATTCATATTTTTATTTAATCTGTATTTAATCTTATATAATCTTATATGGACGTTATAATAAATCAGTTTCAATCTCAATCTCTCTCTCTCCTCTCTCTCTCTCTCTCTCTCTCTCTCTCTCTCTCTCTCAAAATCTTATTGATTATTTCAATATATTGAAAAAAAAAAGAACAATTGATTTGCCTAAAAAAATTTCATCAAATCTAAAAACCAACCGTTATAGCTTATTTTTCGAATATAAAATTATATCGATGATTTTTTTTTTGTATTTTTTTTTATTAAAACAACTCTATATTCATTGAATTTGTAGCTGAAAAAGTTCATGTATTGGGTGAACCTAGCTCATCACTGTTGAACACTCCCACCAGTTCCGCCCGTTGTATTTACCATTTATGTGTGCAAGACAAATATCCATATAACTGAATTGGAATGAATAAGAGGGAATTCCCTATACTGACGAGTCAAGCCCTAAAAAAAAATGTATATTTTCTTTTAATTGGTTATAAAAATATTTCTTATAAATGAATTAAAATAAAAGTATTAAAAATAAATAAGGCATCTCCTGACCACGAGCACATGTGCTTTTTAGATGGCAGAGCGCCATCTAGTGGAGCAAAAATAAACTAAACGTTTATTTAGCTTGCTCCGTGATATTTGGCCAACCCAATTTCTTGATAAATCTAGAAAAGCCTTCCACGAACGCGCTTCGCGCTGTTGGCGCTCGTCAGCGTGGAGTAGGCTGTAACCACTGCGACCAAAAATATTTTTTGGTCCAATGGCTTCCCGAGAAATCAAGAAATGGGTATTTGAGGCCAAATTTGCGTAAAGAATAAAAGTATATATATATATATATATATTAACGGAAATATGAGAATAGCTCGTATTTATGAAATCTGAAATAATTAAATATTATTATCAAATAAATAAAAATATTAAATTATTATTCAAAAACATTATTTAGAAGCACATCGATCATTCTAAAATTTATACAAAAAATCAAAATATTCCAAGAAAAAAATAATCAAAAGATTAGACCAAAATAAATAAGTGGGAAACACAATATCAATTAAAATCATTTCCTTGAAACAAAGACGAAAGCAAAATAAAAATGCAGCAGACGACCTTCACCCGTGCCGCCAGGTGGCGTTCCGAGGTCAAGCCCTTTGAGGTGGCCAATGGCGATCGAGGAATTCCCTCGGCTGCTCCGATTAACATTCAGGGCCACCATCCGGGCCACCCTAATGGTAAATAAAACTTCGTCTGATGACGATTGAAATTATTTAGGACCATCTTTTGGCATTCTTTTTTCGTCGTTTGGCTCATTATAGTCTCTCCTTCTTAGCCCCGTTCCTCTTCCCCCATTATGAAATATCTTTGAAATATCTCAAATGCTAAGAATATGTGATATTTTAGAAATAAAATACAGTATTTTATTTTTAAATAAAATTTATTTTAGAAAAAAATATATTTAATCAAACATGGCAATATATATATACGTTATATACAAGTATAATATGTATTTGAATATTGAATAAATGGTCTATTGTGTTTGTAATATTTCACTATAAACTGATATAGAAAGTGTGTATGAATTTTTGCAATTTACCATTCAGATTTTGATAGTTAAAATAAAATCCCTTACCTATAATAAACTACAAAAAGTGTGTGGTTAGTAAATATAAGTGGGTCTCTAATACAATATTACTTGAATAATCCCAAATTGACGAAACGGCAATGGGGTGTTCAATACTGATGATCCAGGATATTCAACACCATTCAAAATAAATTTGAGAGTGACCGTATAAACCCGTCGTATGAATAGAAAGTGAATTCCTATCTGTGATATAGGGAAGGGTAAATCTCAAAAGTATGATTCAAGTTTAACAAATACATTTTCAAATATATGTGAAAATTACGAATATATATAATCCACACCTGATATAACATAGGCGCATTTAACGGGATCGTCTGAGTTTCAAAAGTATATTGAAAGCGAAACCAAAGTTTCGCAGACTAGGGTTAGTTACAAATCCACAACCACAGTTAAGAATATTCAGCACACCCGCTTGAAGACCCTGGTAAAGGGATATGCCCTTCCCAAGATCAGTCATTTCTTGATATCCACTTTTTCTTCGATGAGTTTAGCCGCTAAATTGGATGAGGCACTTCTCTATGAATATAATATAGATTTATAAATTTTTCTGAAATGAAAAAATATTATCTTCTGAAAAAGAGAAAGAGAAATGACACTTTTACCAAATAAAAAAAAAACGCGAAATATAAGTAACATTTATCCGCAATTGACTATATCTTAAACCAAATGTATACTATACCAATTCATCAATGTTTATACATTCAGAGTAGTTCCTTGCATATCAATATATTTATATGTTATCCCTCTCTTTAAAATCAACACTTCTTGAAGGTCTTAACTAAAAATAACTATGTCTTCTTTGTTACGCTTTTTTGGATATTAATATTAAAATGTGATTTGATTCAGGGTTGGTTCATTAAAATAGAAGGATGACATGGAATGTTAACCGTTGAATAAATGTTTAGAGGACAACAGAAAAATGCATTTTTTTTTCTTAAAACTCGCAAAATTCTTTGGGTTACGAATTGAGATATTGACACGTAGGAATATTCACTTATATGCCCTTTCTCTCTTTTGATGAAAGAATATAGAAATTTATGAGTTCTTTAAATTTCTCGTAAGAAGTTCTTTAAATAATCATAAGTTATCTTACAGTTTTTCTCTCTTATTGTGGCACCAATGCAACATTATTTTAACTTCAATGTTGAAAATATTAATTGAGGTCGATCTTTAATACATTTGGAATGTCCTCTTATTCCACACAAAAATGTTCTTTCGATAAATTCTATTTCTCATATGTTTGATGAGACATTATAGCCCCTTATATATTAGTTACATTTTTTATGGGCCTTAGTGTATAGGGTTTAATCATTTTTTTAGTTTATGAAAAATGCGTAAAGAAAAGCTATATATGTTAAACACATATTCGAAAGATAAACAAATTTAATAACGCATATGCATAAATGCATTAAATTATAAAAAAATAATTTAAATTTTGTGTGAGTTTATTACACACCTAATGATTTATTATTCATAATTATAAAATATAATGGTGTATATATTAAAATATTCTCTAACTATATATTACATGGTTATACCAACCATTAAATACGGGTTAGAAGGTCAAAACCATCAAAATATATATTAACATGAACTGATTTATTGTTTGCCGAAATACAAAGAATATTGATCATAAAAATGCTATAATATGTATAATAACGTCCAAATGAAAAACTATTGAGGATATCTTAAAATATGGCGACAACAATGGCATTTTATTAGCTTCCTTATGAGAATGATTAAAAGAAATATTAATAGTTTTAGATGTGTGTATGAAATTCATTAGTAACTTGCTAAGAGCAGCTAACAATTAAGGAAAATAATATTAAAGGGTGTACATGCCTGGAATGAAAATGAGTGAATCTTATGGCATTCCAAGACCAAATATGGGACGTGTAATGGAGAAGATTATTTAAGGATTTGAAGGAAGACCTTGTAATCTATGAAAACATCATGTTGAAAGATGTGTCATCTACACTACAATGATTTATACATTCCACTTTATATAGCTATTATGTGAATTGTCTACTTTATTTAACATACCATAATAAACAAGCTTAATTTATCGTATAATCTCTTTTCCTATAATTCCAAGTAAATATGGCTCACTCACCCCACGGTTTATTCGGTTTGTAGGCATAATCTAAAAACACACATGTAGAAATACACTCATGGGTAAAAATTAAGAAAGGAGAAAGTCTGATTTAGCCGATCGTCTTACAAGGAAATGTTTCTTATTCTTGGAGACTGCGTTCTATTGTAATTTTAATTTCAAGAGAATTTTCCGATATTTTACCGAACTTTTATTTTAAATGAACAAAAACATTTGTTGAACTTTCAAAGAAGTATCTTTATTTCTAAACCTAAGAAAAATGGCATGACACAATCATCTATTAAACACGTGTGTGTACAGTGAGTCCCATTTTACATCGAATATAAAGATTTTAAAGGTCATACAACACCTACCTATAGGTGAGCCTTTTATTTAATTATAAATGAGATCGATAAATTAATTAGAAAAGAGTAATTTTAGACCATCAAATTATGGTTTTCACAACGTGAATCAGTTCCCCTTCTCAAGAACAAAATCACTGAGGTTCTCAACGTCTCAAGAAGCCAATTAATTACATCTAATTGCTTCTTCCGAAGTGTGGATTTCCTCCTCACATCAAGCATCGTTCACAAACTTCTTCAATAAAATCCTGCAAGTCTTTCTTCTTCTTTCAATCTATTTCATTGATTGTTTTATTTTCAATTGTCGGGGTCACAGGCGGAAAATATTCTCTCTTCTCTCATTTCTTTATATAATTTTGACTGAAATCTTCAACTAATGATGTACATTTATAGTTTTCGAATTCATTCTCTAAAATCATAAAAAGAATGAGGGTGATGATAGGTCACTCAATAAATATGAAATATGTGTCAATAATAGTCTATAAATATTTACAGCTAAATGTGACAAATGAAAAGATAACATACTATACATCTAAGAAAGAAATTCATATATCAATACCTTTTGGTTTTAATGTATAAGGAGAAATTTTCAAAATACAAAAAGACGCTAAATTATTTATTATAATAAGTTCATTATGATTTACCTATTTAATAATAATGTTAAAATAAATGTTTTTCTCATGAGAATATAGAAATTCAATTCAATATATGTATATAGGAGAATTTATTTCAGTTTTGAAGCTCCTCTCATATTTATTTGATTTAATTCCTTATAAAGAGAGCGCAATTTAAATTTAAAGAAACCTAATTCAATTTAAAGAAATTATTTTTTTCAAAATTAGGTTTGACTCTTTGCATGCTAGACAAACGAAGTAGGTAATATCTAAAATATGTATACGTCACTAAGGGAAAAGTTTTTAACTCTGACAAAGCGAATAACTAACTCTGACTAACAAAATTATAATACTTTACCACAACGGCTATTTGTAGAGATGCCGAGAGATTATTTTATAACAATGATCAAAATACAAATGGACTATTTAGCTTAAAATTGGTAAAGTTATTTTTTCGAATAAAATTTCATGGAATGGGCTTGAAATATAAATTTATATAAAAATAATTTACCTTTATTGACACAAGTGCCTCACCAAATAAACATAAATGAATTTACAACTATTTTAGAGGCGTAATATTCTTTTTAAAATAAAATAATTTCTACTGTCCTTACTGCGATGGAAAAATTAAAGGGAGGGCCTTTCCATCGCAGTAAGGACAGTAGAAATTATTTTATTTTAAAAAGAATATTACGCCTCTAAAATAGTTGTATAATTTGATAACAGATGTCGCTCTAGTACATCATAAATGAATTTAAAATACGAAAGCTGAGCTAATAACGAATCGTACCTTAATTTAGGTAAAACTGTGCGAGATTTGATGCCAAAAGGCTTTTATAACCGATGAATACCATCAAATTCGTATTGAAAGTTTATTTATTGTTTTGAACAAACATATATGTATCAAAGAACCCTTCAAAATTAAAAGAAAGAAGAGATAGAGAGATTAATTATAAAATTACACTTCTATGTATTAACCTTGGAGTAGAAAAGGTTCTAACACCGTAAAGAATTGAAGTTTCTGACAGGAAATGAGAGGATTTCCCTGATTAGTAAGCCATTAAACGCCTAGTACTTACTGACCTTAAGATTTCCTAGAATTCATTCTACGGCGTTGGGTGTTGCAACAGGACATTCCTGTGGCTGAACCACGCATTATGCAACACCTCAACCTATTTGACACCTATACTCATTTCTTCTTAAACCTATAATTTACAGGGTTACTTCTCCATGATGTTCCACCTTAGATAATGATGGAGATTGAGAGCTCTTGCATCCCATCTTTGCAAAGAATCAGGAAAAACCAGAACCATCTCTTTAATTGATGATCTTTCAACAATTGATCATTTTCCCGAATTTATTTGGTTACTTGGGAAACATCAAAGGAGATATTAAGCTCTAGTCTTCCTTATTTGTTGTAATAAGGGAATACGCGAGATTAGTTCAATAAGTACATTTTTATAATATCAGATAGCGTTGCTAAAGCAAGTTGTCGTCTCTACGTATTGCCAATCTATAAACGCGGACGCGCCAAATATTCATTGTATAGACCCAATAATGGTATTATATCTGTACTGATTCAAGAGGACTAATATCCAGCAAAGAGCCTCTCACACAAAATTCAATAGATTTTGTAAATACTTCTTTAATATTCTTAATTATTAAGTATAATTAATTGCAAAATATATCCTATATATATATTTTTACTTCTTTGATTCAAGTTTAAATCATATTGGCACGACCTCTAAAAGGGATAAGGTTTAAAAATAAAAAAATAATAAAAATACGTTTTTATTCCTAAAATGCAGGTATTTTTCAACGGCTCTCATCTTCGAATGTTGGTTACATAAATATGAAAATCTTTAATATGTCGAGGAATTTGAATAGCAAGGAAAAAATCGGAAAATATATTGACCAATGTTCAAAAGTTTAATATTTTATACAAGCTTTTTTTAACCAAATTATAATAACTTGTTTGGTCATATATATAATGTTATAAAATAGAAGAAATTTAAAAAATAATTGAAAAATATTTTTTTAAAATCCCATTGGTTAATATAGTGTGAGTTAAGCAACCTAAGACCGTATGCATACACGACTTTCCTTTTACAAAATATTCACGAATGCTTGAAGTGCTGTTAGAAATGGAAAAAATAGGCATTGGGGGCAGATGGTGAGATTATATTTGAAAAATAGTTTAATATAGAAAATAAAAAGCAATAAACATTTGGGACTGGAGCGAAACAAATAAAAAATACCGCCCACGTGTTGATAAGAGGAATGGCCCCTCCCCAGACAGGAAAGCGGGGGTTTTTAACAACCCAAAGAAATTTCGAGAAATCTTTCCCATGAAACATTTTCAAAGGAAAAAGTAGGTAAATATTATTTACATAGTCTTCTACGAATATTATTTCTACACATTTGGGTATACAGTAAACTCTCCTATAACGCGATTAATGTGTTCCGTGTTGTATAAAATCGCGTTATAGGAATTAAAGTTTATTCACTACGTAATTTGTTTTTTTTTATATACATTTGCATATAAAATAATATAACATTTAGTTTTGTTTTAGTATATGATTATTTTTTCTATATAAATCATTTTATACAATACATTTTTACATGATACAGTATATCTCCTTTTCAATTTTTCTTTTTTTCCAACTTTATTCATCATGCCTGGGGAGCAAGTTTCGTAATTTTTTATATTTGCAAAATATTCATATCTAAATTATAATTTAACACCTAAACGCGTGTGCATAAAAATTAAATGTATTGTACAGTTGTCAATATGGAAATTTCCGCATTTTATATTATAACGCGTTATACGAAATTTCGCGTTGTATAAATAAATTTGTCGCAATTTTTTTTATCGCGTTGTACGAAATCGCGTAGTAAAAACTCGCGTTATAGTATTTTTTTTTACAAATAGGTATTACGCAAAATGTGACATATATTTATAATACAGTACTGGACATTGCCATTGATACACCAAGAACATTTCAACGATAGGAATAAAATGCTGTACTATTCAAATGATATGATTTTCCTTATGCAAAATAGGGATCGGTAAAGGCATCAACTATGTATTGAATAGAATACATTGTAAAACAAGTATCTCACATACGTAAACTTTGCTTGAAACGTTGTTTGGTTGTTAAAGGTTGTCGTGATGCTTCGTGTAAGAAGTTGAAATACTTGCAAACACGTTTCTGATTTGCTAGAGATATAAATAGAGCACACATATATAGAATATGGTCTGATTTACAGCAGTTTTGCTGCTCGCTTTGGTCGAGATCCCATGACTGTTAGTAGAATATAGAATCGAAGGATTCAGGACTGTCATAGGAACGACAATTTGGATCTCAGCGGCCCGCTATCACTAACAGCCGAGAAGACTGACCCTGCTACCCGCCCAACCGCAATGAATCGTGTACAGCTGCGTCAAGAGCTCCAGGTCAAGATATGGGATCATTTTGAAGCCAAAACAGTGAAGAAAGGTTTTGCACATTTTAAAAGGAGGTAATTTTAAAATTTGGATAAAGTAAATGAATAAACCCTAATTCAATAAAGAGCAAAAATCAATATTGTTATTTGAAATAAGAGTGAATATAACCTATCGTTGTAATATAATATACGACTTACACACATATCACTGCGTGAATTTGATTTAATACTTATTAATATGATTATATTGTGAGCAAAAAAACATGTTGAGTTTGAACCGAGATATGCCTGTAAATGTATATTATGGGTAGTTTCCAAGGATATACTTTTATTTGTAGTATACACATGTAGTATTGTATAAATAGCTTCTCTATCTAATGATATTAAGATTTTTGACCTTTGTGCTTGTCTGATCGAAAATAGAAATTGTTTTAAAAAATTAAAATTGCTTTATACAAATTTCTTTTTACATTAAATCTAGAGCTGCGAATCTTTCGAACCATCTCCTTGTTAATTCAAATATAAAATGAGAGTGATTGAAAGTTATTTTTAATTTACAAATTTGAGGAACATAGGTTAAATTTCTACCAGTATCAAATATTGCTCTCAATGGAATTCAGCCAACATTGCGCGCGCCAAGAGTGCTCAAATAGTTTTTTAAAAACTTTGATTTTGTGTGTGGCATTAAGTAGTGCCAACACAATCCAATTCTCTATCAGAACATAGCGTTTCGATATTTAACCAAAATATATTAGGAAGCAGACGAAGAAATGTTTCCCGCCATAAATCACGCAACTGCATTAGTGGCGGGTTAATTTCTTAACAAAGTTGAGGTCGTTGAAGCGTCAGTAATTAAGACAAATGTTTAATTACAGAGATTCATAATTACCACGTGTATGGCATGATTCTACTACTAATTATGCCTAGGATATATATACCCGCATATATAATTAGAACAATTTGCTCTTTTTTGAGAGCTGAAGGTAACAACACAGAATACGTAATGAGGAGTGGTTTAAGTTATTGCTTCCTGGTAGAGCACGATCCAATATCATGAAAGGATCCTTATATCTTATACAAATTACTCTTTTGAGCTTTGAGGGTGTCTGAAATATAAGCAACAAGTCGTGATATTTGACCTTTATTCATCTTAATAAATTTAGAAAGCTATCCTCACGTACAGGTTGCCATGGCGCTGGCTGTTCATCATCGCAACCAAAGAGGATGGTCATAAATGCTTCTTAAACAATCAACGAATAGATATTGAAAGTAAAAACAGTGATACTATGATATATGGAACAGCGATATACGAGATATGGGAAAATTTAAATTTGTCAAAATTGGAAATCAATTTAATATAATAATGTTACAATATATTGTAACAGAGATCTGATATAAAAAACTTGAAATGTTTGTATGTAATATCTGCTATGGAAATGTATATATGTAGTAACATTGAATTTACAAAAAAGGAAAAAGCCGAAATACATTTAAAATATTGGAAAATATACATATTTCGAATATAAAATATTGACATCTACATATATATGTGATTACCTTCAATATCTAAGGTTGTAGAGAAATAAGATATATGTAGATACATGTTATATGTGCATCTTTTGATATAAGAACACACACACACACACAAGCCGTGGTTCTAGAATTCCCTAATCTTAAATTCGAAATGATCTTATAATCGAAATCGACTATCTGTCGTTGGCAGATTTCACAATTCCCGTCCAGATTATAAGGTGGCGAATTTGGTTATATTGCTTTATTTTTTCTAGCCATAAATTGATTAAAAATCATTTAAATTTCAAGTTTTGATTTTAGAGTAAACTCAACCATATATATTTTTTATATCAAATAGAATTTTATCTAAATTGGAATTCAATTCATAACTCAAATGCTATATCAAAAATAGAACAATGAAAAAATATTAAGGGTTTGTTGGTCAAATTGATATAAAAATTATTCAATGATTGTGTAACTGGGACTTGACGATGTCTTACGCCATCTATTAAAGTATAAAAAAACTAATCATAGATTTATTTATTACATAATGTGTAATCAATTGAAAAAGCCCTGTAAGATTTATATATGAATAAAACAAAGCATCAAGGGCTGCGTTTCTTTATTAAAACAAATATATTCAAGCTTTCGGGCACATACGCCCTTCTACAGGAATTAATAAACAATAATCCAACTAGTTTGAAATAATATTTATATTTAAATTTAACGTGCATATCCACGATACACGTGCATTTCAATTTGCAAGGTATCCCATCAGACATGTGATATCTTATACTGTGAATGAATTATTTTTATCTTATTTTATTTAAGTCTATTGAATTATATGCTTCTGGTAAATCAATTCTGCGATTTATACTGTTATATTGTTTGGACACTATTGCTTCAATTATTAATCTTTGAAATTTATTATTAATATTGTTATAATGTACTTTAGGTTCATTTAAGTTAAATGTGTGTCCTGTTGAATTGGAGTGCTGTACTATTAATGATAATGGGTCATTTCTGTTTATGTTTCTTCTGTGTTCAATGATTCTATTATGCAATTTTCTTCCCGTTTCTCCTACATATTTGGCATTACAATTATTACATTCTATAGAATAAATTACCTCTTTTCTGCTTGATATATATTCAGTTTGCCTGTTTTTTGTAATCGGGTTTCTTAAGATATCTGATAAGTTGGGAGAGTTGCTATAAAAGGTTTTTATTCCATATTTATCTAGTGTTCTAGAAATGTGGATGGATTTCGGGGAATATGGGATGTAACAATTCTGCCTATATATTTTAGGTTTTTGTGCTGACATGTTAGATGTGACCTGTGCCTGATAGAAATGTTTTAAAATAAATGTTTTGGGATAACCAGCTGATGTCAAATTATTGATAACGGTTTGCGTTTCTTGCGTTTTGTATTGATTTAAAGAACAATGAGTATAAATTCTTTTAGTTAATGTTTTCACTGTGTTAATTTTATGACTAATGGGGCAGAATGAATAAAATTTTATATAATTGGGGGTGAATGAAGGTTTGTAGTAAACTGTTGTTTGCAATCTATTGTCTATTTTAATTATTTTAATATCTAAAAATGGCAATGTGCAATTATCTCCCAACTTATCAGATATCTTAAGAAACCCGATTACAAAAAACAGGCAAACTGAATATATATCAAGCAGAAAAGAGGTAATTTATTCTATAGAATGTAATAATTGTAATGCCAAATATGTAGGAGAAACGGGAAGAAAATTGCATAATAGAATCATTGAACACAGAAGAAACATAAACAGAAATGACCCATTATCATTAATAGTACAGCACTCCAATTCAACAGGACACACATTTAACTTAAATGAACCTAAAGTACATTATAACAATATTAATAATAAATTTCAAAGATTAATAATTGAAGCAATAGTGTCCAAACAATATAACAGTATAAATCGCAGAATTGATTTACCAGAAGCATATAATTCAATAGACTTAAATAAAATAAGATAAAAATAATTCATTCACAGTATAAGATATCACATGTCTGATGGGATACCTTGCAAATTGAAATGCACGTGTATCGTGGATATGCACGTTAAATTTAAATATAAATATTATTTCAAACTAGTTGGATTATTGTTTATTAATTCCTGTAGAAGGGCGTATGTGCCCGAAAGCTTGAATATATTTGTTTTAATAAAGAAACGCAGCCCTTGATGCTTTGTTTTATTCATATATAATGTGTAATAAACCCTTTCTTTATAGATAAAATATAGCTGCACGTCTTTCAGACTGTCGGCCTTTGTCAACTTGAAACAGATTGTGCAAGTCATCAGTAAGGTTCAGATGTTTTTTCCCATAATTTAAACTTCTAAACCCATATATTATCAATTTTAAACTATATTTATATAGTTTAGCATAATATCGTATCCCCGGTCATATTCGTTCATTGATATATCATAAGCTTTTTTATGACCATCTTGTTTGTTCAGTGAGGTACAGTCTGCATCACCCTTGACACAGACTATCATTCCGAAACATGTACGTAACTGATTTGTCTTGATTTAACAAGAGATGGATTTGGCCAAGTTGTAGAATAATTCAGGGTTGATAATCACCGTTTAAATTTCTAATCAATATATTTTACAACAAGATATAGAAACGTTTTTTTAAATGTTATGGAATATCTTTATCCTGGAAGGCATAATTCTCTACGATTAGTTGAAATTTATAACGATAGATATCGCAAGCCATTGGCAATCTTCAGTTTTACATAATTTGATGTTTTTCTCTTCATTTAATACACAATTGCCTTGAATATAATTTGATATCATATATACAAAGGTGTCCATATAATTGATATTTATTTGATTGTATTTGGGATTTTAGGCTGAAAATAGGCGTATTAAACACAATGTTTTCCTTAAATTTAGTATTCTAGAAAGTGAGAATATCAATCGAGAAAGTGAATTTCTACGCGAGTATATATTTACTCACCTATTTAAACCATGTAGACGGCAGGAAATGACGGCTCACCGGAAACACATTTATTTCAACCTGTTATCTCCATTGCTACCATTTAACCCTATACTCCGGAAATTAACAAAAGCAGCCATTCTCTGAGTCGACCTCTCACAGGTTATTTTAAGGTTTACAATCAGAGAGAAATCATATTATAAATAGCGAATAAAGATTTTGTTTATCATAGTCTTCTCTAGTTGCCTTGCCATCAAGATGAAAAGATTTTGTTTGTTTAATATTGTTGTCTTTGCATATTTACTCTTTGCATATTTGTTCTTTGTGTAGTACTATTTACATAGTTTGAGTTTATCTTATTTGTGCTATAAATAAGACGTATGGATTAAGTTAAGGAGGCCAGACCATAGTAAAGAGTCGAGTAGTCTTGTTACTTTAAATGTCTTTTCTACTGTAGTCGTAAATTGGCAATAGAGAATATTTGTTCAAGAGTGGTTTTGTGGTCCAGCGCGACACGACAAATCCTTTTCGGCATAGATTTCCCTATCATTCAATCTATCTGGAAGATATCCTTACACAATGCAATGAGTTCGTTCAAGAAGGAATCCTTATCACCGGTTCGACTTAAGAATATATAAATTAGTCCGATTGTAAAATATTTTCAACTTTTATTTATTACTTAGATCTATTAATAATATTTAACTTTGACACTATATATAATTAGTATAAACATGGTTACAATCTTAGTTTTAACATGTTTTTGGATCTTATTTAATAATATATAAAACCTTAACAGAAAACAAAGTAAATATTCGAATGGATCTGTTTTATATATCCAATCTTACTATTACATCTGATAACAGGGTGATTTGCATATTCTTTGGGTCGAATAAATACTATGATGTAATATACTGAGAAATTCCTATATTTTCTACAGATAAGAGAGAGATTTAGATTGAAATAATTTTATTATATTGTTCATATAAGATTATATATGGTTGAATACAAAGTTGAATAAATAGAAATAAATAATATTAGATAGAGAGAGAGAGATTGAGATTGAAACTGATTTATTAATCGTTCATATAATATTATATAGTGTCAAATTTACAGAAAAATAAATATATGTTTATATTTACATCAGACATGAGCCTTCTCTGAAGGGACGTCTGAAAAATGTTAGATGTTCAAGGCCGCCCTGAGTTCGGAAAGGCCCGTGCTTATAAAAGGGGTTTTGTCCCCAACGTGCTCAATTGCATCGCCGAGGAATTCGTACAGAATTCTGTTCCCATAGGAAAGTTCATCGGGAAGTGTTCAGAATATGGATATTTCCATAAATTGTTAATCTGATTCCAGTACAACTTCACTTTTGAACAATTTCCAAAATTATTTACAAAATAGATTTATACTTCTTCACTCAAAATATGATCGTCCGCGGGGACGCTTTCACTTTTAAGCATGCAAATTTAATTGTTAAATTGAGGCTATTTATAAATTTATTTTATCCTTTTCAGTGCATTTATAATAATATATTTTAATTAAAATATTTAAATAATTCAATCACTATTGGTTGGTAAAGAATGAAGCTTATTCTTGAATATAAAATCGCTTTATCTTCCCAATATTTCAACAGGCTACATTTTCAGGGAAATATAGCGAGATATATTTAGGATTTTATTGTATGGAGGTTATCTATCTATAACTTGTGCGATGTTTTAAGCTTATCTATGGAAAATAATATTTCAAAACAATAATTCGATAAAGTAAGAAGAACATCCCGCCTAAATATTGGAGTGTTGAAATAAATTTGAAAAATTGAAGATATGTTATTTCGTTCAAACTATATATTCATATAATGGATGTTTTCATATATAGCGTAATAGATAATATATATGCTCTTATATTCCCATTCTAAAAATATATTTCATTTTATATTTGATATATTATTTTTCCTATTCCTATGAATATATTCATGAAATATTTTGAAATATCTGCCCTCTATATCTCTACATTGTTGCGTCGATATCACTTACAGAATAGTTAAATACATCGTTGAAAGAACGAACAAGTCTCCAGATATTTAGCAGACACGGAATTATATTTTAAACCCTTTATCTATAGATGATATTGTCATAAGAGAAAGGGTATATTAAAAAGGTGAATATGATATTTAATTAGAAGATTAAAAGAAATTGATTGTAGGTGTAAGTGTTTGGTCCCAGATGTACAGTCTGCACCACACTGACGAGGGCCCAAAGCCTGAAAAACGTTCGTGATGACTTTTCTTGATTTATCAAGAATTTAGGTTGGCCAAATATCACGGAACAAGTTAAATAAACGTTTAGTTTAATTTTGTTCCACTAGATGGCGCTCTGCCATCTAGGGGTGCTCATGTGAGCGCGGTCAAGATATGCCTTTTGAATTTTTAATATATATAAATATATTATTAAATTTATTATATTTATTATATAATTATGTATAAATATTATGTGGTGCTGAATTTGTTGTTGACACACTTTAAAATGTTATAACACCTTGATAAAGGTTGGCGTTCAGCCAGCTGAAATATTGGTAAAATAAATTATTTTTTGATCCAATATATGCCTTATTAATTAAAAATAAATATATATGTTAAGTATGTTTTGTATATGTACCATGTATATTTATGACATTGCGAGTAATGTAACATTAGTAAAGTAACATTTAAGACTAATGTTATGTGGCCAATTTACCAACCTAGCTTTTCTAGAAGGCAGATATCTAAACACTATATTTTCCATTCATATTCAAGGGCTATATTTTATATATTGAAAATAGATATATTAGAGAGTAATAGTATATAATCATGAATTAAGGACTATATAATTTACTACAGTACCTAGCACCATATCCTGTGAAAAGGCTATATGATTATCATTATAAACGCAAATAATCATCTGCCCTCAACTATTTATCTTGCTTCTATTTGTTGTAGAAATTATCTTTCACGATACATCATACTTTACGCCGGGAAATTTACCTGCTGTTGAGTCATGCTCACCTATTATATTTTATATAGTGGATAGTGGGTGTAGATAGCTTCTTTTCTAAAATGGAATAGTTAATGTTCATAATTTCATATTTTTCATATATAAATGAAATATAAAAGCTGAACTACATACGTTCATATCATTCAAAGAAGCCTTCCATTTATATAGAAGATTATTCTAAGAGTTGGTAAAATGTTTGGCTAAATCTACTTTTCAAAGGTTTATCCAGAAAACTTTAAAATAAAGATCGAAGTGGCTTGAAAAGAAGTCTTGACTAACTCAATAAGTAGCTGGCATTTATTGAATTATTTTCCAGCATTTTCTGGATGTTGTTGGTAGGCCTTTATCTTGGGGTTACATTTTTAAATAGCCTCGTGATGTACACTTTCACTTATGCTAACTATAACCAGAAAGCCAATATCGTTAGTTAGAAAAAGCTTTATAAAATCAATATGTTACCTTAATACCTATACAGGTTCAAATTCACTATTTAGTGTACTAAATCTGAGAAAGTTAAATATTAAAAAGGTTTCTGAAGATGAGTTTCTTCAAAATAAAATAAATACATATAATTATAATATATAAAATAATAAAAAGAAACTCCTATCCAGAAATCTTTTCATTTATTTAATTAATGTCCAGCAGATTCAAATGAATAAATGTAATAAATATATATCAGCTTTTAAGTTAAAAAATCGAGTTCATTCCATATGTTTGTGTATGTAGTGTTCTTATGTATTCAAATACGCAATCCATCTCTCATAACAATTAAAGATTCTACCATGTATACCTAAACAAAATAATAACATTAGAAAATTACGTGAGGTTTGTTTTGTTATTTCAACATTTTAAATAGCTTATCAATAAATGCCGTCATTGATCATGTTCCATTAGCTTCAGGATATTATATGAACGGTGTCATATTGGCAAGTTGTATATATATTTAATTCATTCTATTGTTAGAGTTCAAACTAATTTAAAAAAATCATTTGAAATAATGGGGGTCGGTGGAAGGATGGTGTAATCCGTTGGGTTTCGACCGCTACGACCCAGGTTCGATTCCCGCATTAGGCACTTTTTTTCTGATTTAAAAAAAAGGTTCAATGGCCCCCGATTCTTGTAAAAGTCCAACCCCACCAGCGAGTGCAAGTTACCAAACGGGGCTCTGGCACATTTGTAAGTGCAAAGTCGAACTGCTTTTCACATGTGTAGACATGTGGTGCACCCACAGTAAAAGCATTCGCCTACTTCTACCCACCATGATTATCTTGGCCTGTAGCACGTGTACTAGAGATAAGCAAAAAAAAAATGAAATAATTTCTTATAATTATTTCTTTGGAACTTTTTTCCTATATCATTAAAAGATGAATAGATTTTAGGAAATATTTTCACATTTGGAATTATTCAAAATTTGTTGTATTTCTCAAATGGGCATTGTTATTTTAAAATTCGAAAAATTAATAATTATGTCTTTTTTTTAATGAAAGCATATAATGTTTATTTGAACATAAACATTTTAAAAGATCCAATATTGATGACATTTTTGAATTTAGATATTATCGTATTGTTGAAATCAATAATTAGAAAATATAATGTTGCTTTTATGATTTTGTGTGTGTGTCCTGATTTGAATTAAAATCATTAATTTATATATAAAGAAAATTAAAATGTTTTATATATTGATAATTAATTTTAAATATTTTATTTGGGTATTTAGCAGGTTTGGAACCGTTTAAGGAAATTCTAGATTGCCTGCCAATCCAAATCTTGGGTCGAATTTCTAATGGATCCTTTTTCCTATTTCAATTATTTATAGGTTTATATATATGCTCTTTATTTACAGAACAAATATACCGTATTTAATCTCTTTATCAAAATAAATGAATTTAATATTTATCATATATAACATGGAATAATATATTTAAATATAAACAAAATATAATAATGTGTATATATAATATATTACGCTGCCTCATTTTTATATTGAAAGATATCAAATACAAGTAAAAATGATGATATAGTTCTTTATATTTTGTACACATTGTACATAATAAACTCATTGTTGAAAATCGAATAATTATCGTTCGAATTTCACCTCAAATTAAACACTTCATAATTTCCTTCTACTTTAGCTTAATATATATATAAGAAAAATATATCGTAGAAAATATTATATTATTTAAATATAGGATAATGAAGTTTGGGTTATACATACTTATATATATATTTAAATATACAATTTTATATATTTCTAATATATATGACATAATAAAAATATGATTTTTATTATTCATAAAATAATTAAAATTCTATAATCACATAGTTAAATTTTAAAATGAAAAGGAATCCTTAACAAAAGGAATATAACCTAATTTGCTTTTTTTTGTAAATAGATAATAACATTGTTAGTTGTAGGTATTCCAAAACTGTTTGCTTTAAAAAATAATAAAAAAATAGATACAATTTTGGGAAAAAGTTATCATTCATTTTTACCATCCACGACTACATGAATTGGTAACGTAACTAGAATACGTCTTTTTTTATGACATATATAAATATATTAACCACCGATTTGTTCTATTAATTAGAGATATTAAATAATTAAATAAGGTTTCCGGAGATGAGTTTCTTTTTATTTCAAATACCATCTCAAACTTTCGATAATCTCTGCCCTTCTGCAGGAGAACATATATAATGAATAAAACGTCGCCTTGTGCACAATGAAATGCTGGTTAAACCATTTGGTTTTCGACCACTACGACCCGGGTTTGATTCCCACATTGGACACTTTTTTCTGATTTAAAAAAATGCTCCAATGGCCCCCGATTCTTGCAAAAGTCCAACCCCACCAGCGAGTGCAAGTAACCAAACCCAAACGGGGCTAGCACATTTGTAAGTGCAAAGTCGAACTGATTTTTACATGTGTAGACATGTGGTGCGCTCACAGTAAAAGCAGTCGCTAACTACCCACCATGATTATCATGGCCTGTACCACGTGTACTAGGGATAATTAAAAAAAAACAAATCTTGTCATTCAGTACTCATAATTATATTAATTACTAGCAAAAGTTCAAATTGAGAGATGTAGGGAGAAGATAAAAGGAACAGTAGGAAGATCAATATGAAAAACTTAACACATTATCCAATTTTTAGATCAATATATTCCTCATTAATTATATCAATCTTATCTCATTTGGGTATTTTGAAAAAATAATATCTTCAAAAACTTTGTTTTTACTTTTAAAAAAATATAAAATTCGAATTTTTATATTCAATCAAATATAAATTTCAAATTATGTATGAGCTTTAAATATTTTATATCTCATTACAGTGAATATTATTAAAAAAAAAGAATGTGATTTTAATGCTACGGGAGTTCACCTAAAAAGTGTAATTGAAGATATTAAAGTTTATTTTGGAAGTTTTAACAAGTCTGTTGGCAATAAAATTGGGATTGAAGGCGTTAAAGTTTGATTACTTTATCAGAAATCGTTTGTGTTGGTGGGTATTTCCTTTAAATCTTCTGTTAAATCTTTCGAGAAGATTGGAAAAGTAAAATTTACTTTTGATATAGTTCTATAAGGCTTCATGTTCCAGATAACCTCAATTATATTATCTATTATTATATTATTATTATATTTCTTAAATAGTTGATGACAAAATTTAGGTTCATAGCATATCATCCCAATATATTTTTTCATCGCAGTAAGGACAGTAGAAGTTTGTATTGTGTATAAAAGAAACATTCGTTCTTTTAAATCCTTCCATTTTATATGTATAGATGGCGCGCTATTGCTTTGTGTTAATAGCATTCCATATTTAATTATCTATATTATGTGTGGGAAAAAACATTTTAATAGATATTATCTATATACGAATTACATATATACAGATTACACAATAATTTGCATATAAAATGGTATCTATTATCTGTGAGTGTAACGTGATTTCAATTCGGAACCATTTGGAAGTAGGCATCCGCTTTTTCGATCCTTTGCCTAAGAGATCTCAAGAAAATGGTCAAAATATTAAATTTAAGATATTCATATAAAATCGGCCAGAGTTCAAAACTCTCCCATTCAAAACCTCCCAAACATTTCGTTTCTAATATCAATAAAGTATTTTTTCAAGAAAACGGCCTCTGATATTTATATGGTAGGCTGAGTTTATTATATTATTGATTTATGTTCAATGAAAAAAATAAGAATCTCAAAAATTCAAGAAATTTCGATGATTGTATATGAAATATATATTTACTAAATAATAATACTATTTTCACTGAGTTATAAATATATAAAAGAGAGTATATATAATATTATATATTTGTTCTTTGAACGGTCAATCCTTGCTGCACTGTACGCATATATACGAAATGGTAGAATATTTAAATACCTTATGACGCATAATGAAAATGCGCAGATTCCTTTATATAGAAACAATATTAATTTTCAAATAAATTCGTCTCTAGTATTTTGAAATCATGGCTATATAATATGACCCCTAAGTTCGTTGAACGGGCTATCGTAGTAGCAGACGAAAAAACATGATATATTCTTTGAACGCATAAACTGACCTATACACTATGAATTTTTATTGATTAAGGAGCCTCCAAACAAGCCTTTCCTATAGAAATAGCAATTAGGGAAAGGTTATGATCTTTTTCATAAAATCTTCCTTTTTTATTGAGGAAAATTTGATGTTTCGTGATGTCTTATGTTTAAATTTTATTAAAATCGATTAAAATTAATATTTTTAATATAGAGCAATCCATAAATAAATCTTTAAATAAAAGGGCATATATTGGATCAAAATATTTTGATCCAATATATGCCTTTTTATTTAGATGGATATCGATATACATTGATATTTACCATGAAAAAATATCATTATATCTTAATTGGTATATATTGGATCAAAATATTAATTATATACCAATTTTTCAGTTGGCTGAACGCCAACCTTTTTCAAGGTATTACAACACATTAAAATGTTATAATACGTTCAAAAGGTTTGATGTTTAGCCAACTGAAATATTAGTGAATAAATTATATTTTGATCCAATATATGTATTTTAAATTAAACATCTATAAATGTTTTGCTCTATTCACAAAATATAATTATATGTAGAATATATTATAATTATTCTCTCAAATTAAATTTCCTTCGTGTTGCACGATTTTAAGCTTTATTAAAATCGTGTTTTATTTTAAAAGGTTAATACATGATTTAATATTTTGTTTCTCTTGAAATTATATTTTATATTAAACATGTTTATTTATTAATATCGTGAAAATTGCCAAATATCATTACAAAATTAGAATAGCAATGCAAATGTAATTAGAAAACTTTAATTAACAACTGGATATTTGATTACAAATTGTTAGTCTCCTTTATGATTTGAACAAACCTTTATAAACTCTATGCAAATACTTTAAATATTCAAAAGGTGAAGCAATATTCTATTAAATATAAATCGAATAAACGCTTATTTTCTTTGATTCATCAATTAAAATTCAATACAAATTTGAATCCTCTTATAGTTAGGTCTTTAAATGTTGAATCAGAATTTTAAATTGATTATCTTTATCTTCTCTTGCCTTTATAACCTTTATTACATAATAGAGTCATATATCTTTGGTTCTTTTGCTTCTCAATTACGTTTCTGAAGGTAAAATTCATTGAAAGCTAAGTCTATATAGCTCATGATGTGTTCAGGAGTGTCAAGAGTTACACTTGGAATAGATAAAAACCTTTCAACCGCTCACTGACGACAGATTAACAGACTTAAGAATTTATGGACTGCTATTTCCTTGCTAAGACAGGCTTCATATTGACAATATATTATTACTAGCAGAATATAAAAGAATAATCGAAACCAATATTATCGATTATATCCTACTGATAATCATAGGTTGTATATTTTTATTTGAAAAAATCAACTTTTATATCAACATTATTTTCTACATTAAAAAAAAAAACGTTAAGGAATATATATATCAAAATTTATTCAAAATATATTTTCAATTATTAAAAACAAATTTATACTTATTATATCCAAACCAATTATTTAAATTAGATTTGCCATGAAAAATAGTTTTTCAAATCTATAATTAGTTTAACAAAGAAAAAAAGTTTTTGTAGAAAATATTTTAAATAAACTTTCAATTTGAAAAAGAAGAAAAGATATTTCTCAAATAGGACGCTAAAGTTTGTCATTGATTGAAGATCCTGAAACTTTGGAAGTTTTTTCCTTTTCACATATGTCTGAAAAATCCCAATTTAAAATTTATACTTTTAGCACAAATCAAATTAATTTGTAGAAAATAAAATTACTTCAACTACATTTTGATGTAATTAAATGAATAAACTGTGTATCTTCTTATTTTTAATAAGAAATATTAAATTAGAAGTAGAATTATTTAAAATAAATTATATATCAAAGGATAAATTATTTTTTAAAAAGAAATAAGTTGGATATGCACTTTGATCTGTTAAAATATTTCATATTTCTCTTGATGTCTCTCAGTATTATTTAATTTATTTAAAATTTTATGAATAATAAATTAATTCTGAGTGATATTAAATATTATGATTATTCATATCTAACTACAACTATTCTTTATTGCTTCATATGGTTATCAAATTCCCTAACTTCGGAAGACTCTTTTCTTCCTTTATATATATTTAATAGAGGAGGCCCTGGAGTGGATTCGTCACCTCGACATTCCACTCTAGAGAAACTTGCCAACATTGTTGTATTGTGCTGTAAAAAACAATATCATACGCAATATATATATATATATTTAATAATATAATGTTTTATAAATTCTATTGTGCTTATTAAACATGCCACGTGGAAAATAAGGGAAGACAAACTTCGGGATAAGACAGCAATTTATTTCAGGCAAGAACAAACTATGAATGGTAAACAAAAGATAAGCCACGAGGGAATTTTCAGAGTAGCAAAATATAAACATAAAAATGACCACTCTGTTAATAAAAATAATGAAATAAATAAATATTTTGTTACAATATCATAGAGTTTTAATAACAGGTTGTGTATTTCAAACACACGCACACAAACATACCTAATATCTCCAGATAAAATGGAAAAAGCTGCTGAAAAAAGTGGGGTATAAATAAATATTTTATATTTGATGGGTAAATTCTTAATTTGCAATTACATCATATTATCTTAAAAAAACAGATGAATGTGAATTTTTGAACAATTTTTTGAACAATTGATAAAGTTATAGAATTAGTGTTCTCTCCTTGTAAAAGCTAATATCATAAGTTGAATGTAACCTAATTCAACGTGTTCAGCTTAGAAGTATTCTAATAAATACCGATAATAAATAATATTTGTTGGATAAAATTATCAAATAATTATATAACTTATAAACATATAAGTTAGACGTCTATTTTAACGGGAGAGGCGACCTTTGTCTCTTTAAATCATTATCCTTCCGGGAAAATTTCCATCTATATAAAAATATGTTTATAAAAAAATATAGCAATTTTTTTCTTTTTGAGTGAAACAAAGAAGCTTCGAGCAATGCCGTTTATTATAAATATATTGGGGGTAAAGTGAACTATTTATAAATGAAAATATTGCCGTGTGTCACGCGAACGTGCATAGTAATGAGACTACAGTATGTAAAAAAGGGGTATATTATAATAATATTTTATCAAAAATAGAATACAAATTATTCATATAAACATAAAGAAACTAATGTGTTATGATGTATTAGTACGCCATCTGTTATGAAAATTCGTTTGAAAAAAAGTATATTTTGACTATTATTTTATTGCTTTTCTAAATGTACTTGTTTATATTAAAATATTTTTTTACCTTTTGATTAAAACGTAATTATTAGGGACTTGTTACATCTATATTCCCTGCGTAGTATTTTGGCTTTAATGGATAGAATGCTTTATGTGCATGTTGAATATAGGGCAATTAACGTTACTGAGGGTAATAGGGAACTTTTATTGATCGTAAATCTCAACCGTCGTGGTCAAGGGCAGTCTGATTGGTTGATATGAATACCCAATAGTCAAATATCATCAAATGTAAGTCGAGTATTAATATAAATATAGATATTTAGTAATATTGGTGAAGACTCTTAGTCATTTGACTTAATAATTAGATTTCCTACTATCAAATAGATTGTAAATAAAATATCAATTAAGCTTGATGTTCCTGATTCATCTTCCTCACTCAGATATAGGTAGTTTGCGGAGTCTTCTTCTGCAATGTTCATCACATGTCTACATATGTGAAAAACAGTTCAACATTTGCACTTAAGAGTATGCCAAAATCCCGCTTGTTCACTTGTATTTATTGTTGAATTTAAAATAATGCAAATATCGGAAGCCATAAATCCCAGTTGTGATTTGATCTTGGGTTGAGAATGTCGACACTTGATGGTTTATACTAATCCTTGAACAACTCCATCATTCAAATAAATCCAATAGATTATATATTTTTAAATATGTTAAAGTTTCTTATGTGTAGACCATCTAATGCATCGATAAATATTTACATCATTATTAGAGAAGATTTCTATTTATTCAATTTCTCTTATCTAAAAATAAAAGCTTGGATAAATAAATAATTCAAAAGAAAGACATATCATATTAATGTAAATGTTCTAGAATTTGTTCAACCAATTGTTTTAGCATTTTATCATAAGAAAAGCTATATAGAGACCTTACAAGTTGCATAAAGTTACATATTCCCACAAGCAATTTATCTTCCTAAATTTTCCACGGTGGTTTATAGTTGAAAATAAATTTTGGCGGTACTTAAAACAACGCACGCATAAAATTTTCACAGCTTTAACATAAATTCAAATTTTTATGTATCATTTTCATTTTCTTTTAAAATGAAACACATTTTCATATATGAAGTGTGGATTTGAAATAAATATATAATCATTAAATATATATTATATATACAATTATATATTGTGTTTATATATATAGTTATATATTATATATATAATGCTTTAATTAATAAATTTACATTGCATTTTGACGAAGTATTAAATTTATAAAAGTCATATTAAAATAATTTTTTACAGAAAGGTTTCAAAATTTAGATAAATGTATATTTTATATTTTATTCATTTTATATAAAAACAAGATAGATATATATCTGTTCTTTATTTATGAAAACCTGCTATTTCTCATCAAGAATTAAGACGCTCCTCATACAGTATCTTGGTTTTAAAAACTGTGTTTAAAATGTAATAATAAAATATGTATGCCTCTTCAAAGTTCTATATATTTTCTATGGGGTTTTAGTCATTATAATGAGAAAAAAATATATATTACTTTAGGGATTAATAAACTCGAAAACTCCAATTTGTGAACACTTATAAATATTTGGTGAATTTAAGAAAAATTGAACTCTATTAACCTTATTGCAACTGTAGTTTATCCAAAGCTAGGTAAAACAGAATTCGGCAGGTAATCTGAGATAGTGATAACGTGTTGTAGGCACCAAATAGAAACAAAGGTGAATAAATGATGGATAATTCCTATTGTTCTGTATATACCTCTGGGCATGTCAATACATTCCTACCTAATAGAACTCTAATAGCAGAGTTATATAAATAGGGGTTGCTTTCAATATAAACGCTAGTCTTCTAATCATAATAAAAATAATTTCTATTGAAGTAAATGATACCTCTCCGTTCAAAACCTATGCGCTATTAAATTTCATTGGTATTTAAAATAATTATATGCGATACCTAATTCAAACAATAAATCAAGGTAAGCCTATTATATATAAATGACTACTTTTATATGTGAAAGATAATGATTATTTGAAAATTGTATGTATATCGAAGCCATTTTTTCTCATATTTCACCATCACACTGACTTACGAAAAATGTCTTCAAAAATCAATTTAATACAATTCATAAATAATATGTAATTACTTGGTGGGTGCATATCCTGTAAGCATGTTTAAATGTATTTTTGAAATATCTTTTTAATTGTGCATATTATGTTTCAATATATTCATATTTACTTAGGTTCTAGCCGGTGATCAGTTTGGACTACGCTGATTGATTCGCTAAACTAGTTAAACAAATAATTCATCTAAATTTACCTACAAAATTTGATATATACTTATTTATTCTCAAGCATGTGCGTATTATTTTATTATCCTTAGTACATGTGTAACAGACCATGGTAATCATGGTGGGTAGTAGTTGACGACTGCCTTTTCTATAAGTGCGCCACATGTCAGTTGTAGAAAGCTACTGGACTTTTCCATTCGCAGATTTTCCAGAGCTCCGTTTGGTCACTTGCACTTACTGGTATGGTTGTACTTTTGCAAGAATCGGGGTCATTAAAACAATTTATTATTCTGAAAAAGTATCCAATGCGGGATTCGATCCCGGCGGTCGCTGACGAAATTTGACATTTTAAACCCCTCGTTTACCGACCCTATGTACATATGAATAAGGTAGATGGATATTCATCCCATCACACATAACTTTTATTATTCAAGAATCATCCAGACATAATGATTATTAAAAATATAACCCTCTAGCTATCAACTATGTTGGCCGTATATGTTATGGCCGTGTTCATGAAGCGGCAGCACGAATGAAATAAAACTTTAAATGCGTCGCTAAATGACGTTGTAAATAGAGTAATTAATGGATAATATATTCCTTGCACTATTAATTAAGATGTCGCAGTAACTCTCGAGCTTTTTCATACTTTTACTATTTCTAAAGATACAAAATATTTGCAATAAATTCTCGGAAATTTCCAATATTTTTTTCAATACGAGCGAAATAATTTTTTCGAATGCCAATTTTAATAAATTGAAAGTTTGATGAATACGGCAGCATATTGCATCACGATTTTCTACGTACAGAGCGTGAATAAAAGAATTAAATATAATTTCAAGTAGTCGCTTCGATTTTTAATGGGTTCAAAACTTAATATTGATTTTGTATGATATTTTGTTTAAAAATCAGTATGTCTGTAATCGAAGCCTTAAACTCAATATATATATAGCATTCGGCGCAGAGAATCAGTGGACGATAATGCTCACGTTGACCGGCCATTCCTTCATAGGATTCCACAGAGAAACACAGTGAAATTTAATAAGGGAAAATCCACGCATTGTGCTTCGTGATATCAGGATAGAAACTTGGATATTAAAATCATCGGTAGTGATGATAATCAGATATAAGAAAATTGCGATTTACGAAATATTAAAAATTCCTTACGCAATATGTTTCTTAATTTAAATAAAGAAACATATTGCATAAGGTTTTTTGATTTTTTATAAGAGGTATGATAATGAAAAAAATCTGTAGTTGAGAAAAACACCTGCCAATTTTTCCTCAAAACGCTGACATATTCGGAAAGAAAAATGATTATGTTGATGTTTCAAGAAACATGCTTTGAAAAAAATGGTCGAACTAAATCCTAATTAATATAAGGTAACCTAATTAATATACGCGCCATCTATGAAAACATTAAGACACGAATCTTTCTTTTACACATAAAACAATTGAAAAAAATGAACGAAGAAGGTAAAAAAAATTGAAGTCTTTACTGTAATTTCATTCTCCGACATAAAGAAAATTGTATTCTACAATTAACTTTAGGAATATAAAAACATTAAAAATGGAGGTTTATTCAAACATTCTTCGATGTGTACGCAAATCAATTCGCTTTAAAAAGAAAATGTGAAATTCCATAAATAGGTATATCAATCACCAGAGAGAGACGTCATTCGGCCACACACTGCTACATCTGTTCTGAAATCTTTGCTCAAGAACGGCACCCAATACTTAACCAACTGTCTTATTCTGCCTACTAATCTCTCAATGACTATATTTTCTTCCTTAAATTAAATTAGCTTTTAAAGGGATGGTTTTTGAAACTAGAAAAACCATCATTGCGCAAAATCTAAAAGGTATTGAAGAGCATCCAAAAGGCAACTTTTGTAAATGTTATGGGGCATGGAAGAAACGACGAAATTTGTATATTGATTCGACAGAGGAATACATTTTTGAAATAATGAACTTTTATTTTCTTACTCTAACTGTTTTTTTATTATTATTATTTTACATTTTCCGGGAAAGTATTGGACAGACCTTGTATATTGAAGAATTATTTTACATCTACAAGTATATTGAAAAAAATCATGAACAAGTTGAATATAAAGACATTATGGTGAATTATTTTAAAGATTATATATATATATATATCAGTATTTTGAATTATCTTTTTTGTTGTTGTTTAATATAGAATATATTTTTATTGCGAGGTATGGAAGAATTATTCGAAAAATTCAGATAGATAAATTTGTAAAATGTTGGACATGCCCTCTAGCTATATTGTTTTACAAGTTTTCAAGAGATATATTTCAATTCCTTAGGGAATAGAACAAAAACAAAGAAAGGAATGATATTCCTGAAATATATATTTCATTTTTAGTGTGAATATATTTTGTATAGGGAGGGCATATAGACCTGGTGAATAACAAACAATATTCGGGGTTCTAAGCATACACTTTTATGTCCTTATATGTTCTCTAAATTCAATATATATCATACATATAGCTTCATGAATGACCAATTTTCAAAATAATAAATAGCTAAACCGAATAAAACCTGACCTCTAATGAGAAGCCATATCCAGTAGATACCAGAGAATATATTTTGAACTTCTCAGAAGTGGTTTTACTGCACTAAAACCTTTTTATAATATTACTAGGTTTGTACAGTAAATAACTATAATAATATAAAATTGATAAAGAGATTGAGAGAAGAAGAATATCGAATTTATTTCGAGAATAGTTTAATCTAAAAAATAAAGTTCATCAATTTGCCAAAATAGACTCATACCCTAAGCAACATATATTTACCATCTATACAAACGAGCAGACTCAGGTTGGGATGTTTTTTTTAAATAAGATAAACCTCATTATATTTATAATTAGTAATGTTTACTTTATATTTATTAGTATATATTATATATTCTTTTTCACGGGGGGAAGATATCCATTTACATGGAGAATATATTTACCCTTTGAAAATGTACTTATATCAATTATGTTGTTATATAATAATGAGCGGTTATAATGATGGAATGCTTGGTAACACCCGCTGATGTTATTTATACATTTATATGGATAGAATTTCATATAATAATAGGATTAAACATTTTAACAAAAATGTGATGGTAGAAAAATATGTTTAATAAAACATTCAGTGTTTTCTATATATTCCTTTTGTCTTATAGAGTATTAAACGACTAAGCTTTCAAATATTATTTTGGGAAATTATGATAAAATTTAAATATTGAAAGTATGTTATATTCAATATAATTGTATACTCTCTAGAACTCATCAAGTTTTGAACAACTTTAGAATATAAGATCGCTTATAATATATCTGATTTGCCAATATATATGTTAGTATGTTTGTTTACATTATCATTCTGATTGGATGATAGTTCCAAACGCAATCTTGGTGATCCATACGCAGTTAATATCCTTTTAATGCATCGATATAGACACCAAGTTGGTCGGTGGGGACTCCAAGATTCATCAATAAAGAGATGTGTGAACTGGGATTGTTGTATAGAAAATGTGACACCTTTAAATAGAGTTAATGAAAACTAAATACGTTTATAAGTTCAGTGTCCATTAATATATATTAAAGCAATACTTATTGTTTTCTGTTTTTAAGTTAAAGACGGAATTATTGTAGCCGGGCTCATGATAATTTTGTTATAGAGAAACATCCAATGAATGTTGATGGTTGATATGTCTTTAATTTAGATAGATAGCAGAGAGTTACTTATTTTAATCAATCAAAACCCGATACAAAACCACAGCAAACCTGAAAGAAATTCTACGCCATCCCAACAGTAAACATAATAGCAATCATGAATTCAAATCAAATATAGTATATCGCATTCCATGCAAATCATGCCCAGCAACCTACATAGGAGAAACAGGTAAAACTCTTAAAGAAAGAGTAAATCAACACAAAACAGCTTTTTAAAATCATAGACCATTATCACTTCTAGTAGATCACGCACTCAAACAGGACCATATACCAAATTTTGAAAATACAAATATTATATGCAACAACATTCAGGATAAACACTCAAGACTATTTTTAGAAAGTTGGACCTCAATGAAAGATACCAACAGTATTAATAGAAAATTGACGTACCTCCGTTATATCTACAGTTCAAATCGATTTAAAATTATTTTCTTATTCTTATACTTATTATGAATCATGTATATATAGTCTATTATTATTGATATTTATGTGTATATATTTAAATTTTAGCCCCAGTGTTGTAAATATATTATATATCGTCGCGTGAAGGCATCGCGTGATCATCCGAAGCAGTTTAAAAACAAGAAACGCGCTGATGAAGTTAGGCGTATAGCCTATTGAAACATTGGCATTTTTATATTAAATAAAATGTTTGTTTTATATTAGATCCAAAATATGCCCTTTAATTAATATTTTCATATGGATTGCTCAATATTCAATAAATTATTAGAATATATTAATCACTAAAATATTAATAAAATGACGAATATATATATATAGTGTCTCATTAATGCTTTGGAAAGAGGCAATTCCGACAACCCGCTAGAAATTTCTATTATTCAATGTAATCAGTGAATTGGTTTGGGGTTAGTAGACCATGATATTGTCCAATATCATAATTGTCCCATTGTCATCAATTAATTACTACCACTTTCTCTATAGGCAGCTAATGTATTGTCTTTGCAAATAAATGCCAGGATATATTAGGTAATTCGAGATTTGTTATTGATGTATTTATATTTGAATAAATAATATATGAAATAATATTAAGATATGATTTCTAGAATTGTCTCTTTCCAATGTATTAATGATAAACAATATATATTCGTAATATCATTAATATTTTAGTGATTATTTCATTGTATCGATGCAATATAAACTATGTATTATAACACGAATAAAATCATAAAGGATGAGTTTCTTCATTGGTATAATTGGTATCATCCTTTATGATTTTATTCGTGTTATAATATATTGAAAGGATTACTCGTCTTTAATAAACTATGTATGCTTTAATGTTATTTTCGATAACTAAATTGACAGAAATATTTATCGAGTAGCCAGAATTGCCTTTTTTCAATGAATAAATGATAAACTATATATATTTATAATTCTATTAATATTTTAGTGATTAATATAAAGCATATAATATAAACTATGTATGCTTTGATGTTATTTTCAAATAACAAAATTGACAGAAATTTATAGTGAGTTGACAAAATTGTATTTTTCCAAGGTAGGAATGCGATACTATATATATATATTCGTAATTTAATATTATTGTAAAGAATTGTTTGATATATTAATCCATTAGGGATATTACGAGACATATAACGAAATAAAACATTTTAAATAGGATTATTTACATAATAATACAACATTCATTATTCGCAACTTGTAGATATAAGGCCGTCTAACGAAGATAGTTTTTTTTTTCAAATTTGCAAAAACCGGTTAATTCATTAAACTGAATCAAGAGGGTACTAGTCATATAGATTCTATATATTTTGATGTATTTAAATAAAAAAGGGGTACCTTTATTATTGTTTTTAGTATCCATCAAGTCTACCTTTGGTTACTCTATAAACAAATATTCTCTAATCGGTTTCTAGAAATAAAAAAAGTTTAAAACATTTAATGCGTATACATTATTTTCAACAAATTTCCTCAACAAGAAATAATATTCACAAAACTATATTTACGACGAAATACGTACAAAACATATAGGAATTATATAATTATCGACTATCACCAATCAATATATGCCTTGAGAATACATCTATGAAATATATATGCGAACTTTACAGCTATTTGATTTCATCTATGCAGAATACTCTGATTCTATTCAGCAACGTCGGATTTAGGTTTATCAAATTTGAAGCAAGGCCTATAAAGCTATGTACAATGTATGCCGAATATGATAGATCTATTCTTGTGGTTTATCTGAACTCTTATGAATATTTGCGTTTCTTTTATATACCTTCATGGACAAAACTTAAGGAAACGGAAAGGCTTTGATGTCGCCGGTTGTCTATTTTTGTTTTAAGGAAACATAGACAATATTGTTCACACTTGGTTATCTCGTATGTATTTAATGGGGGTCACTGTGTATCAAATATCTTTCAAAAGTATTGTCTGAATCCCGATATACATGCTAAAAGGTAAAACTTGCTTAAGTATTGTTCATGAGTGTATATGCCTTGTCTTTATGCGTTTTATTACTTTAATTTCTATAGTAAAAATAATAAATTTTCCTTTTTTAATACCACCTCCCTCTCCTCTTTTAATTTTACAATATAAATGTTCTCTGTTTGTCAACAATTGGTTTATATATTCACAAAAGCTTTATGTATATGTCACATATAGAGCTTAACTAGAAGATTAGCCATAGTCTCACCAGTTACGGAACATTTGTAAAAATGAAAACCTAAAATGTGTCCTCTCTGAGATAAAAACAAATTAATTTTAAAGTCTCTAATATTTATACATTCAGAATAAGTATATCAAATGTCAGATATCTATAATATTTTAATTGGATCTCAATGGTGATTGGTTGATTGAGTAACGTGTCAGTGAACAGCCAATAGGATCGCGAAAAAAACGGACAAACAGATACTCTTATAAACATTATATTGTAGTATATTATTGCTATGGAGTGTTGCTATATTTAATATTCCATTAGGTTGATTTTAAATTTATATTTAATATTTTTGTCTCTATATATAGATGAATGCAATATATACCTATCAAAATAACACTTATATCAAGTATATGGTTAGAATATTTGGAATGGTAAAGAATTATTCCATACAAAATGAAACTATTGAAATATGAGAGACGAAATAACATTTTTAAAAAATATTGCTGGGAAGCCTCAAATAACGAGACATCCAGGCTTTGTCAACTTAGTGCCTTCCGTCGAGCTTGGCTGGAATCAATTTTAGCTGTCAGACTCAAATTACCTATCACAGAATAAGTGGAATATTCTAAAATTTCTTCTTTGAGGAATATAACGCTTTTTCTCACTTCAACGCCTACAGCTACTTTGTTATATTTATAAAATTGTAGAGTATTTCTTTTGTCGATTTTTATTCACCTATATTGTATTTAAATTTTCACATTGTAAAATATGAAAATGAAGATTCATATAAAATATATATGATATACTCCTTTGTCGGCAAAATAATCTTTATTATTTTAATTATACGTTTATTATACGATAATTTCACGTCTTCATTGAATATATTATCGACTATAAAAGCCTCAATTATTTTGTCATAATCATAATTCTCAATGTCTCTTAGTACTTTAAAGTAAACAACATATTTCCTATTTATGAAAACTAAATATTGAAATTTAACGATATCTATAAAGAGAGAAATAACATAAGTTTTTATTTGATTGCCCCATATTCCTGAGATTCATAGTTTTTATGGAAATACATGCACATATATAAGGAGAAGATTGGATTCAAAAATAACCATTCCCCTGGGAAAAGTGACAGTAAGTAACTTAAAGGTCGGTAAATGAATAAAAATTGGTTGGTGTAGTTATATATCTTTCCAAACCAATAATACGATTGCGTCACTCGACAGAATTCTTCAGGGCAGCTTATAGGAAGGAATCAATAAGTATAGTACTGAAAATAGAGCAATCCTTAAATACATCTTCAAATAAAAAGGCATATATTGGATCAAAATATCATTTATTTCACCAATATTTCAGTTAGATGAACGCTAAAGATTGTATGTCCTAGGAAAATATGGACGGATCATACTATAGATCGTGTTTGACCCGAGAGAAAAGACGAGAAATTGCGAAGAATGTCATGAATGGAAAACTTAATAGTTAAGATCGTGAGTCTTAAGATTGAATAGACCGAAAACTCTCTATCTATGTTCCTTTAGAGGCCAAATCCTGATATTTATAAACTAAACTGAAAAAAAGAAAAAGGTATCTATTTACCAGGCAACTAAAATATCTTTGGGGCTTCTGCAATCTAATGGAATAATTATCAACTATTCGTTGATTTTCAATTATTCCAGAATTGGCCGAATACTCTAGTTTTTCAATTTATGAACCTTATCCCAGTATACAATATAGCATTTGTACTATTTTTCATAAGCTAAACTATCAGAATAATATATTTAAATGTTTTAATCGATATTTTGAATATTATATTGGGATATAAAGTATAAAAACCTAAAGAATATATATGTAAATATTTTAATTTATATATTAATAGTCATACCTAGGGAATATAAACCTTAATATGAACAATCTCAGCAGATAAATTTCTAACCTATTAATAGAAACGAAGTCAAATAAATATTTCTATTTAAAATATATCATTATAACTTTATATAGTGACATAACCTTGTTGCGGTTAGAAATCAACACCTAAAAAGGAGCAACCTAGTTCTGAATTCAATATGGAGGACGTTTCTGAAATAAAGCATGAACAAGAAATTTACATACACGTCATATCCGCAAGTCCACGGAGCTGACATGTCCTGACACCGGCATATCCGGCATATATATATATCATGTTTAATTCATAGCACGCATTTCCCTCGGTGACATGACGCGAGCATATTAATTAATTACTAGTTAACTCTCAGCAGGTCTTTAACCCAGCCGCCCTTTTAATTAAGATCTAATTAGAATAATTAATACACACACGCCCAAGCATTTACATCCTGAAATCAGGAAACAAACCACGAATTATAAAAGTGGCAAGATTGGAGGTATGAATATCATGAATATATAGTCAAAGAAAGACACAGCATTTTCAGAATAGCCTGGATCATCTGCCATTTTATAAATATATAGAGAGGTTTTACGTTAATAATAATTCTTAATATCATTATAGAATTGAATATTAGCATCAATATTCCTTATTATGTATTTGTCTTTATTATTATAAAATAATAATTATTTATAATTACTCGATAATGCGGGTTGTTAGATTAGAGTCAAGATGAATAAAACCTTTCTATAAATATTTGCTACATTATAGGTACAAATTGAATAATCTAGTTTAAGATAATTTATTATTATATAAGCTTTATATATATTGTGTGTATGCGCTGCTTGTAATTAGTCATCCCACATCCCACAGGCTTTGATGTCGCCGGTTGTCTATTTTTGTTTTAAGGAAACATAGACAATATTGTTCACACTTGGTTATCTCGTATGTATTTAATGGGGGTCACTGTGTATCAAATATCTTTCAAAAGTATTGTCTGAATCCCGATATACATGCTAAAAGGTAAAACTTGCTTAAGTATTGTTCATGAGTGTATATGCCTTGTCTTTATGCGTTTTATTACTTTAATTTCTATAGTAAAAATAATAAATTTTCCTTTTTTAATACCACCTCCCTCTCCTCTTTTAATTTTACAATATAAATGTTCTCTGTTTGTCAACAATTGGTTTATATATTCACAAAAGCTTTATGTATATGTCACATATAGAGCTTAACTAGAAGATTAGCCATAGTCTCACCAGTTACGGAACATTTGTAAAAATGAAAACCTAAAATGTGTCCTCTCTGAGATAAAAACAAATTAATTTTAAAGTCTCTAATATTTATACATTCAGAATAAGTATATCAAATGTCAGATATCTATAATATTTTAATTGGATCTCAATGGTGATTGGTTGATTGAGTAACGTGTCAGTGAACAGCCAATAGGATCGCGAAAAAAACGGACAAACAGATACTCTTATAAACATTATATTGTAGTATATTATTGCTATGGAGTGTTGCTATATTTAATATTCCATTAGGTTGATTTTAAATTTATATTTAATATTTTTGTCTCTATATATAGATGAATGCAATATATACCTATCAAAATAACACTTATATCAAGTATATGGTTAGAATATTTGGAATGGTAAAGAATTATTCCATACAAAATGAAACTATTGAAATATGAGAGACGAAATAACATTTTTAAAAAATATTGCTGGGAAGCCTCAAATAACGAGACATCCAGGCTTTGTCAACTTAGTGCCTTCCGTCGAGCTTGGCTGGAATCAATTTTAGCTGTCAGACTCAAATTACCTATCACAGAATAAGTGGAATATTCTAAAATTTCTTCTTTGAGGAATATAACGCTTTTTCTCACTTTAACGCCTACATCTACTTTGTTATATTTATAAAATTGTAGAGTATTTCTTTTGTCGATTTTTATTCACCTATATTGTATTTAAATTTTCACATTGTAAAATATAAAAATGAAGATTCATATAAATAGATATTGTATACTCCTTTGTCGGCTGAATAATCTTTATTATTTTAATTATACGTTTATTATACGATAATTTAACGTCTTCATTGAATAAATTATCTACTATAAAAGCCTCAATTATTTTGTCATAATAATAATTATCAATGTCTCTTAGTATTCTAAAGTAAACAACATATTTCCTTTTTCTGAAAACTAAATATTGAAATTTAACAATATCTATAAAGAGAGAAATAACTTAAGTTTTTATTTGATTGCCCCATATTCCTACGAATTGTAGTTTTTGTAGAAATCTCTTCTTTCTTATCTTCACACTGGGTGAAGTAGATAGCGTCTGCCTTTGTCATTAAGACTGGAAGCACTACTCAGTGGCAGGCCGACTTAGCTCCAAAAGAAATGGCCGCCTCTGACATGAAGAACAGACGCCATGTGCAGCCGCTCCTAACATGGAGTACAAACGCTGCTCATCCTGTATTCCTGGATTAGGAGCCCTTACAGGGTACTATCAGCCGGGCCAGCTGAACCCAGGTTTTTTAGTGAGCTTGTTACTGCTCCCCCTCCTCCTTTTTCATCCGGGCTTGGGACCGGCAAAGGCGGTGTTTGTAGAAATAAATGTACATATATAAGGAGAAGATTGGATCCAAAAATAACCATTCCCCTGAAGAAAGTGATAGTAAGTCACTGAAAGGTCGGCAAATAAATAAAAATTGGTTGATGTAGTTATATATCTCTCCAACCCAATAATACGATTGCGTCACTCGACAGAATTCTCCAAGGCAGCTTATAGGAAGGAATCAATAAGTATAGTACTGAAAATAGAGCAATCCATAAATATATCTTTAAATAAAAAGGCATATATTGGATCAAAATATCATTTATTTCACCAATATTTCAGTTAGATGGATGCCAAAGTATTGTATGTCCTAGGAAAATATGGACGGATCATGCTATAGATCGTGTTTGACCCGAAAGAAAAGACGAGAAACTGCAAAGAATGTCATGAATGGAAAACGTAATAGTGAAGATTGTGAGTCTTAAGATTGAATAGACCGAACACTCTCTATCTATGTTCCTTTAGAGGCCAAATCCTGATATTTATAAACTAAACTGAAAAAAAGAAAAAGGTATCTTTAAAACAATAATAAACAATAAGAGGAGCTTCTTGTTTATTATTGTTTTAATGATCGTTTTAAAGAGTTTTATTTCTACAAAAAGGTATCTATTTACCAGGCAACTAAAATATCTTTGGGGCTTCTGCAATCTAATGGAATAATTATCAACTATTCGTTGATTTTCAATTATTCCAGAATTGGCCGAATACTTTAGTTTTTCAATTTATGAACCTTATCCCAGTATACAATATAGCATTTGTACTATTTTTCATAAGCTAAACTATCAGAATAATATATTTAAATGTTTTAATCGATATTTTGAATATTATATTGGGATATAAAGTATAAAAACCTAAAGAATATATATGTAAATATTTTAATTTATATATTAATAGTCATACCTAGGGAATATAAACCTTAATATGAACAATCTCAGCAGATAAATTTCTAAACTATTAATAGAAACGAAGTCAAACAAATATTTCTATTTAAAATATATCATTATAACTTTATATAGTGACATAACCTTGTTGCGGTTAGAAACCAACACCTAAAAAGGAGCAACCTAGTTCTGAATTCAATATGGAAGGACGTTTCTGAAATAAAGCATGAACAATAAATTTACATACACGTCATATCCGCAAGTCCACGGAGCTGACATGTCCTGACACCGGCATATCCGGCATATATATATATCATGTTTAATTCATAGCACGCATTTCCCTCGGTGACATGACGCGAGCATATTAATTAATTACTAGTTAACTCTCAGCAGGTCTTTAACCCAGCCGCCCTTTTAATTAAGATCTAATTAGAATAATTAATACACACACGCCCAAGCATTTACATTCTGAAATCAGGAAACAAACCACGAATTATAAATGTGGCAAGATTGGAGGTATGAATATCATGAATATATAGTCAAAGAAAGACACAGCATTTTCAGAATAGCCTGGATCATCTGCCAGTTTATAAATATTTAGAGAGGTTTTACGTTAATAATAATCCTTAATATCATTATAGAATTGGAAATTAGCATCAATAATCCTTATTATATGTATTTGTATTTATTATTATAAAATATAATAAATATTTATAATTACTCGATAATGCGAGTTGTTAGATTAGAGTCAAGATGAATAAAACCTTTCTATAAATATTTGCTACACTATAGGCACAAATTGAATCATCTGGTTTAAGATAATTTATTATTATAAGCTTTATATATATTGTGTGTATGCGCTGCTTGTAATTCGTCATCCCACATAAAGATACAGATAGAATTTGACATATATATATATAAGTATATATATATATTGGATCAAAATTCCAATATTTCAGTTGACTGAACGCCAGCCTTTTCCAAGGTATTACAACATATTTATGTATCAGCAACAGACACAGCGCTACATAACGTCAATATTTTATATTTTCAATATATATAATATAATTATTAAATAAAGTTGCCGACGGATAATATTCATGAACCGAATGAGGCACCTATTCTTTTAAATATACATCTCAGAACGATGCACTGTTCATAACTCTAGTAAGAACACCTTTACAAGTGATGAACAATAATGAGCTGAAATACCAGTTTTTTCCAACTAAGACAAAAGAGAGACCAATCTTTATTCATGTAATCATAGTATTAGGACTGGCAATCATCAGTTCAGGAGCGGTTTCGATTTGCTAACATAGAATTGATCGAATTTATCAAACAGATGTTTAAGCTGATGAAATGTGCAAGTGAGCCAACCTATGGTTCACAAAACATTATACCATCAATATAGCTATGGTATATAAATTTATCTAAAGTTTGCCATGAATATCAATGCCTGAACTATATATACTTGAGATGATGAAAAATGATTTTAAAAAATAATACTTCGTTTACACACAATTTCTGTTTGTTTAAATTTTTTTACAAATAAAACACCTCAATTGTATTACAAAACATGATTTTACAAAGCCATATCATCTACTAAAATATGAATGTTCTTCTGAAGGAACATTTAATATTTAAATTTCAATTATACCTTTTGTTTTTCTAACGCTACTAAATTAAATCGATATTAATATTTACAATATGAAAACCTAATACCTACCTCGAGTTTAAATTAGAATATTGATTTATTTTTTCTTTAGTGAAGCTTTATATAGATTACAAGTTTGTTTGAATAATTCAGGTAACCTATCCATCACCTTTATTACTCTAATTGTGTTATAATAGCCATTATTATTTATATTCTTCCATCTTTTTGCAGGTAGTTTTCATCTTTCTTCATTTGTCTAGTAAACAATTTATTCTTTTTCTTGGTGTAGGTGGAAGGATGGTCTGAACCGTTGGATATCGACCGCTACGACCCAGGTTCGATTCCCGCATTGAGCACTTTTTTCTGATAAAAATATATGGTCCAATGGACCCCGGCATATTTGTAAGTGCAATGTCAAACTGCTTTTCGCATGTGGTGCACTTACATTAAAAGCAGTCGCTACTTCTACCCACCATGATTATCATGGCCTGTACCACGTGTACTAGGTATTAGCAAAAAATATATATATATTTTTAATATTATGCACCTTGTTATGTACATCAATAGTATATACAATATACTTCAAATAAATAGGGTATTCATACATTTACACACCTTTGTGTGTATGTACAACTCTTTCAATAAAATTATACAAGTATTTGTGTAATTCGTGAGAGTTGTGTGAGTTGGACATTCACAATAAAGAGATAGCTGGGTAAAGAGTAAGAGTTTGTCCCGATGGTATGTACTCTAAGTGTAAACATGTACATATATTCTTTTTTGAAAATAGAGGAATCCATAAATAAATCTTTAAATAAAAAGGCATATATTGAATCAAATTATCATTTATTTTACCAATATTTCAGTTGGCTAAGGCGAACCTTTATCAAGGTATTATAACATTTTAAAGTGTGTTATAATACCTTGATAAAGGTTGGCGTTCAGCCAACTGAAATATTAGTAAATTAAATGATATTTTGATCCAAAATATGCCTTTTTATTTAAAAATGTACATATATAATAACATGCCGACCTATTTGAAAATTAGAAATATTATAACGCTTCTTGTAATTCATAAATATATTTTATAAAACCATTTCTACAAGCCATGTTGTGTGTGTGCCGCAATGAATAAAAATTGAAAAAGGGAAGAATGGCTTATCAATAAAATCCTTTA